>OX336377.1:19990848-20114281 GCA_946902895.1 Fragum fragum
ACTTTTCGACAAATTTACATTGAACACAACAACCATCGAACTTTTCTTCTTTCAAACGGCCTAACGCGCGAGGGGGTTGGGGGGCATTTCAAACCTCATCACTTAGCAACAAATAGTCCCAACAGAAAGAAACCCATTAGTACACATGATTATAGTGCAGCAGTGGTCTGCCATTGCGCAGGCCAAGACTCGAATTTACCATGCGAAAAGGAGAAAAATGAAATTTTAAAGAAGCTACTTTACGTATAACGGGTCTATGTTAAAATGCGGAGTGTAGTTTGACCGTCAGTGGGTCCGTAAATGACTTGGATTTCAGTTAATGAATATTTGGAAAAGAGGTCAGATCCAACAAAGTTCTCAATTTTACAGTAAATAAGAAAGTGATTATTTGCTTAGTGATCATGCAAAACCGAAGCAGGTGAAAACGAGGATTTGCCTAGTTTTCATCGGTTTAAAATAACGAGTTCAAAGATTTTGAAATTCTGTTTACTGTATGTAGTAAATAAATGATTTCAAGTCATTGCAATAAATCAATTGGATTCTTTAACCCATTACCGGATGACAAAATTTTGGAGTGATCTCATTTAAAAGCAGGGTTTTTTTTTGTCTTTCTGGGTAGAAAACACTGAGGTAAATGAAGAAATTGTTTGTCGCAAGCAATTTCTTCCTTTACCGTAATGTTTTTTAGAGATTTTTTTCTGGAGATAAGGAAAAAGCATCGTTGTGTGAAAATAGGTTTAATTTATCGATTATCGATATTCCGTGAAACACATTATACCAACAGTAAAATGACGTCATTGTTTTTATCATCGTCATTTTCGCTGTAACACAGTAAGTAAAGGCTTCAGTTCATTGCATATTCAAAGAAAAAGAAAGAAAGGCAGACAGGCGGATAGAAAGAAAGAAAAAAGAGAAAGAAAGGGTGTAATGAAGACATTAGATATTGTCTATGTATATTCAACGGGTTAATATCACTCCCACGTCGCAGGTCATATTACAAATAACCATTCTAAAAGATAAAAATGAGTTAGAAAAAAATAAGGGGACAAGAATGGTCCTTTATCGTTCACCTGCACCTGAACCCCTAGTCTTTATAGTTTGTGACTTTAAACGATCGTCCTCTTAACCCATTCCTACACAGTGACGCATTTGGACGGCCCCAAAGAAAAACAATTAAGAAAACATTGTGTGAAATGAAGAAATTGCTTGTAACAAGCAATTTCTCCATTTTACACATTTTTATGCAGAAAGCTGAAAAAAAACCACTTAAATTCATAAACCTTGAATTGTCGTCTGCAACTCCTTTCAATTTGGAGCAGTCTAAAAAAAATTTGCGTGGGGATGGGTTAAATCTACATTTAATATATTGAAAGTTTCTCGATCCTACTGGTTGTTAGGGGAAAGGAATGTTTATAACGATTTTCCATTTAACCGTCACCCAAGATTTGGAGCCCAACCTCAACATTGCGATAAATATAATTATAGAAATTTCACTATCGTTAGCTGCCGAGAAAAATGTCGTAAATACAGCTTGAATAAAAGATATGAAGTACATTATTTGAGGTGCATGCAATGCCAGATGCAAAGGTTAAAACCCTGTACATAGTATTGGGGTGGGGGAGGGGTAAAGACCTTCTTCGTTATCTCTGTGCAAAATACAAGATCCCACACCATTCCATGGTTAACTTCAAACTTGGAGCAGGGTCAATTATTTTCGAGGAATTTCGGGATGGTCTTGTTTCGGGTATCGAGTCACAAACCATCAGAAGCCTACCAAAATTACCCCTTCATTCAAGCTGTAGTTACAATTTGGTCGACCACCGAAGAAATTGTAATTTCTATTGTTCTTGCATCTGTTGCCCTACTTAAGCATAATGGTGTTTCTTATTGTTTTTGTATTACGAATAATTAAAGGCGGCACAACAGCTTGTTTTTTACGAAATGTATTAATTTGCAATTGAATACGTCTGAGCCAATATATAAGCTTGTCTATTTCGCAATGTCGCTTTTTTTTCATGTTTTCATATATATCTGAAAAGATTCTTTGTGCCATCGAAAACGGCATGCTTATGCTGAAACCATGAACTACATATATCATCTTCAACCAACCAACAAAAACAACCAATCAACCGACAAACCAGCCAAACGACCGACTGACAGGCCGCCAACTCGACCGCTAAAGCAAACACACAAACAAAGAAACAAACAAAAATCAAATAAATATCCCTTTAATGAATGGCTAAATGTAAAATTGAAGAAAAAATGACTGTAAAGCACAAGGTATCTCTGGTATTCAAAAATTATCGGCCACTGACCAAAGTAGAAGGATCGTATAAGGTGAACTGGATTGAATGTCTTCACTCATGAAAGATTTATTTTATATCGATTTATCACACATTACTTTCGGTGATTTCAAAAACCAACAAAAGCTACCCTCCGTATTTTACATACGCTGGATCCGTTATCGCGATCATATTTTTTGAACAACTCCTATGAGAAATGACAATGTAATTTAGAAAGAATATGAAAAAAAAAAATGATTGGAAAAGAAATGCAAGCAAGCCAGAGGTCTTTTAGATATTTTTAATAAATACAGTAAATCTTGTATAAAGCGACCACTCAAGTTCTGACCAAAAAGTGGGCGTTGAAGAGAACGGTCGCTTAGTACACTTTTTTGCTAAATGTATGAAGGATTAATTCGATTACATTCAAAAATTAATACAGAATTGTCGCTAAATCCTATGTTGTAGGAACTAAGTGGTTTATGTGACTGACGAAGGGTCGATACTCCTTGCACTGCTCAGATGGCTCCTTTCGAGGGACGAGTCCTAAGTGTTATACGAAATACTGGAATTACCCCCTTTTAAAGATGTGCCACGGCAACACCAATCTTGGGCAACGACTATTGAAATCAAACTTTTAGGCAATGACAAATGACTTGCAAGTAAGGGTCATCGATAGAACTTCTGAAAATTGGATGTTCATATTGCATCACTACAAATTATTTCATTTCAAGCGGCCTAGACTCGATCGATTTTAAAATTCCAGAATGGTGCAGATCTATTTCAAATCAAAGTGCTGTAAGCACTGAAATTGGCCGTCACTGAAAAATTGGACAGAGAGTGCATTCCGCCTATAAAATCAGGGTAAAAAAAGCTTTAATAAAATAATATTTTCAAGACACGGAGGTTCTATCCTCGTGTAACATATTTCCTTAGAAGTTAATAAACAGATGAAGAGAATATGTTTTGTTTTCATGGAGGTATGAACCGAAAAACCTAATCTCACTGTATGAAAACGCGAAGCGGATTCATACAGTGTGTGATTAGGTTTTTCGGTTCGTACCTCCATGAAAACAAAACATATTCTCTTCATTTCTTATAATTTAATAGCATCGAGCGAAAAAAAAAACAAAAGCTTTACAAATTTTGATACCATTTTGTATGGGACTATTTTGTGCGGAAGCATACAAAATCTTTGCGTGCTCAAAATTGTGTTCATGGAGTTATGAATAATTTTTTCGACCAATCAGAACGCTCGTTTTTGATAGACGAAACTAAAAATTAAATTATTTAGAATTGATATTATTTAAACAGGAACACAAGACCTTGATTCGAATTTAATCAAAGTCCCGCGAAAAATGCACAGGAAAATAAAATTTTAAAGTTGAGATCATTTATTAAAATCCGTCTATATGTCTATATTTCCAGAAATACAAAATTGAACGGCCCTAAAAATACTCTTCTTATATCACAGAATTAATAAAAGGTCACATGATCATTTCTAGGCAACCGGAGAAATTCAGAGGTATCAGGGATTTTTCTTCCATAGTTATGTTTTTAAAGGCAACATGGGTACCGAGAAATAAACGCCCAGAATTTTTTTCGTTCTCTCCATGCTTGTTTACACTTCGATATTAATCGGTTGGTCACATGATTTGTTGACGCGTTCATCACTAGTCAAAATCCCTGCAGCCTGTTTAAATCCCGTGACCGTCCTGTTTTCGTTTACTTCTTTTTTTAATTCTGAACTTGTAAAATAATATTTTGGTGTTTACCCGTCAGCAACGAATGCTCAACCCTTTATAAAACACACTGAAGATGACACTTTGACCAAATCTTCAAAGAAATTCAGAGAGTAACAGTAATCGAAACAGTTTTTTCTCCCGAATTTGTCTGTTGTATACGTCCAGTTGGGCTAACGGCAGTTTTTGGTAAGTTGCGGAAACGCATTTCGAAAATATGGTTATATAAATTAGTATCCTCCCATTTAAAAACGAACTATCTGAATTGCTATCATTCAAGGGAAGCAACTGTAATCAATTGTTTGAATTTGAAATTACGTTTGTTTCCCCTTTAAACATACGCGGAAAATTGCTTTTCGTATACATGCCCCTTATCATGAATTCATGTTCTGAGAGCATCAGCGCAACTACAGAATTCCGCAGATGAAAAGAATTATACCTGTCCTGGATGAAGCCTTGCAAAAGATGATTAACCCTTTCCAGTTTCTCGAAAATTTAGACTGCTCGAATTTGAAAGAAGTTGCAGACGACAGTTAAAATTGGATACAACTTGAAAAATAGCCAACCTACAGGTAAGAAAATATTTTGGAAAAAGAAGAAATTGCTTGTTACAAGCAGTTTCTTCTTTTCTCAAAATGTTTTCTCAAGTATAAAATCACAAGGACGCAAAAAACAAGGGATTAAACAGGAAAGGGTTAAGATACATTGTATATACTTTATAACCGACTATCGTTAAACTGATTAACATATGACGAAATTTTATATTAGTCCTAATTAAAGAATCTGCAACCATAGCTTCAATCCTTGTGCAAATAAATAAATATATACAAAAATAGAAACGAAAATATTATACGAAAAGAAGACGATGGTTGTTACAACCATTTCTCCTTTTCTCGAAGTGTCTTCTACAAACATATTTCTTGGCGCGTAAAAATGAGTGATCGTGTGGTAATGGGTTGAAGCCACCCGACTTTTCTTTTTTCAATTTGTGAACAGGGAAACGAAGAATAGTTGTTACGAAAAGTTCGGCAGTTCAACCAATTTACCAATCGCTGGCCCCGCCCACTTACTCCGTTGGCCCTGCTCCTTGCAGCCGGCTGGAAGTTACGCTTCTTTTCTAAACGACGTTATTTTGCATTTTCATAGCCAGTAGCACGTAGCAAAAATTGAAATGGTTGGTTGGCGACTTAAACGTCGTAACTACAGCTTGAATATGCTGTAGTTACGACGTTTAAGACGTCAAACCAACAAACACGTTTCACACATATGTCGTCCACTGTCGTAGTTCAAAGCCCGTTTCCAGGGTTAAATTAATTATTTGATTGGTCGATTGATTCCTTGGTTGACAGACGCGATTGGCCAATTATACGAGAGCACCAAGCAAGAATTAAAAGCCAGCCTGTTGATCACCAACACAAACCGTCCAGAGTCTGCGTTGTGCGCTTGTCAGACAGATACAGACCCCAATCTTATTTAGAAAGCCAGCGATTATTCCAAATGCATTACGTCGATGTCCAGGCTGCAGGATGGCTGCCATTCCCGCGCATGTGAAATTGACCAATCGCTTGCCCCGCCCATGGACTTCGCTTGCCACGCCCGATGACTCAGACAGGGAGTTCCGCTTCGGTTTTAAACGGCGTTAGTTTGCAAGAATCATCACTGGTGGCATGAAACAAAATGGTAGAATGGTTGGTTGGCGACCTTAATGTCGTAACTACGGTTTAACTAACAAAAAAGACGGCCAACGTAGGAGTTCAGAACTCACTTCTAGTCGAAATGAATGATATCATTGGTAGACAGTCGCGATTGGTCAATTGTTGAAATATCCCGCACAGGCTCAAGTAGGATGGTCCATTCAAAGAGTCACACTCACCAATAGGCGCCTGGTTCATATTTTGACATATTTCACTTACTGTGTTAAGAGATGAAGAGAATATTTTTTGTTTTCATGGAGGTATGAACCGAAAAACCTAATCACACTGTATGAATACGCGAAGCGGATTCATACATTGTGTGATTAGGTTTTTCGGTTCATACCTCCATGAAAACAAAAAATATTCTCTTCATTTCTTATAATTTAATGGCATCGAGCGAAAAAACTTAACAAATTTTGATACCTATTTGAAGTGAACTATTTTGTGCGGAAGCATTCAAAATGGCTGCGTACTCAAAATTTTGTTCATGGAGGTATGAATTAAATTTTTCGACCAATCAGATCGCTCGTTTTTGATAGATGAAACTCATAATTAAATTATAACTAAATGATTAATAATTTATTCACTGTATTCTAACCAGATTTTCAACCCGATATGAAAAATAATTCATCTGTCCCCATTATCGCCACATTCCGACTTGTTATTAAGATTTTGAAACAAGAAGGCACGAGCATTATTTTAGATAAAGGGCTGCCTGTGGTGACATTTACCTTTTATTTCGCCATTCTCCTATAAATATTGGAAATGTATTCTTTGCACAATGACAGGGGAAGTAACTCTTTATTATTTTCTATGAATGCATTTACACCCTTCACCTACTTTCCCCTCGCACGAGAAAACAATGGGTAGACATGTTTGTTTTGCATGGGGTTCGGCGAAAGAGTCAATCTCGTAACCACCCATTTCTTTATATACACCTAAAGTACGACACCAACTCTTCTTTTTGTGAACCATTTCAATTTTGATCATCTGTGGTTTATTATGTGTATGATTCATTGATTGAATGGGGTTTAACACCGCTTTTAACAGTATTTCAGTCATATCGCGGTGGCTGGAGCACCTATCAATTGATTCCTGGTATTTCTCACAGCAGTACTACCACTACATCCTTTCCTAGCCTGCAGCTGCTATCCCACTTTGCTTCACCATTATCCATTCATTGGTGAGAGTCAAATGTCGGAAAGGATATGTAAAGCCGGGGCTTAAACCATTGACATCCCTATGCATATTGTATTTTGCTCCTACATTTTATTGTAAGTTGTATAACTTAAAACAATATATGACCACAATTTATTTGTTTTCTCTTGATAACGCTAGTAATGTTGAAAAAACAAATGTATCCATGCAGATCATTACTTGTTACCAAGGGAATGGACGAATCGGAGATGTCAATCAAAAACTCAATATACCAATCGATATTGTTCATTTAGACCGGAAGTGAAATTTGACATTTGGCAGTTTTCGTTGGTCTACCACTTTAACGCCGTAAATATAACTTATACAATCAAGCTGTAATTCCGACGTTATTGTAGCCAATAAACAAGATGCTTTTCGTGTTAAGGTCTTGACAATGAATTAAGCAAATAAACGTCGTTTGATATCTCAGTTTGACTTCTGTATCTGAGGTCAATGGTCTTGGCTAGCGACCTGTTAATTTCACATATTTCCCAATCACACTATTCGTAAACTATGGCGGGCTGTGCTTTTTTCATCTGGATCGTCAAGGAGGGTAAGATCGACATGGCCGTTCTGATCGTAATGTCTCGTATAGCAACAGATCCAGCACACATAGCCGTAAAGTCCAAACAAAGAAATGATAACAATCACGACACAAATCAGAATGATCGCCCAAGATGGCAGCCAACTGGATTGCGTCACAGCCGGTAAGACAGTGGAGGTAGATGGCGCTGTCGGAACGGAAGCCATATGACGTCAGCGTGCTTCTTAACTGTAATTGGAAAAAATATGATTATCCATTACTAATTGATATCGTGGTTCATTTATGGAGCCTTATAACTCAGAACCGTGGTTAAACATGACATATACCACATCCACAAATGATCACATCTTACGACCCTTGAAAAAATGATTTGTTGAAAGATAGATCGACCTTACAACGAAACAAACGATTTTTTGTTGTCAGTCTGATTAGATCAGTTGGTAGAGCACTTAACTTTAAACCTCAAGATCACGGGTTCCAGCTCTGGGCTGGCCATATCACAGAAAAACTAACTGTCATTCGGATGAGACATTAAACCAAGGCCCCTGTGCTGTCCACTGAACACTTTAAATAACCATTCAGGACTCTCAAATCGGTCTTACAACGAAACAAACAATTTTTTGTTGTCAGCTCGATTAGCTCAGTTGGTAGAGCACTTGACTTTAAACCTCAAGATCACGGGTTCCAGCCATTGGATGACCATATCACAGAGAAACTAACTGTCATTCGGATGAGACATTAAACAAAGGCCCCATGTGACGGTGCTGTCCGCAGAACACATTATATAACCATACAGAACTCTCAACAGTTTCATCCTGTGCTCTTGCACTAATTAACGCAACAACTAACCGCCTTCTGGGGGCGTCGCTCATAGGAGCATGTGCTACGGTAGCGACGAGAAATAAGCGGAAATACACACACAAACACGATTATCCTGTACAATGTATTAAGTTTCCGTGGTCTAGAGGTTGAACGTCGGCTTCCCGATCAAGAGGTCCCGAGTCCTATTCCCGGGAGCGGCTATCGATCTTGGTCCTGTCATTGGCCCACGTAATCGGCGCGAGTACTGGTTTATTCCCCGGGAAGCAGAATCGAGAGGGATTAATCTTTGTTAGAAGATCTTGTTTTCCAATTTATGTTAAATGAATAGGTTTAAAGTTAAGTAGGTATGACTTAACAAGCGGCCAAAAATTATCTTGATTCGATTTCAAATTATCAAAATAAAAGCTTGTTATCTTTAAATAGCATTGAAAGATACTGAGCTTGGGTGGTGAAACTACGTACCTGTGTTATATTGTCGGTTTACGGTCATGCAATACATCGTAAATACAGCTTTAATCAAGCTGTATTTACGATATTTTGGTCGCCTACCGACGATATACTAAGCTGACACGCTCTCACGATATAAGCTATATGTATCGTTCATCATCCGATCAAAATTTCTTGAAGGAATTTTGGAAAAGTTTACGGAAGGCGTTTTTCCGCAAACGTATACAAATTTTCAGATAAGTGCAAAGGAAATTCCGACCTGTAATAAGCAAATTATAATCTGATAAGAAATGTTTTGGAGAAATCCTGGAGAGGCTTACTTATGGACCATTCTTTCTCAAAATCATTCTAATCGTAGGAATGATTTCAATGAAACCATTACCATAAATTCCCGCTTTTTTTTGACGCCCCGAAGAAAAAAAATTTAGTTATAGAAAACTTTGCGAGAAAATGAGAAATTGCTTGCAAGCAGTTAATCCTTTTCTCACATTTTTTTTCATCTTGTATCACACATTTATCAAATTTACATTCACTTAATTTTTGTCTGCAAATTGATTTTATTTGGACAAGTCTAAAATTTTGCAGTCTTTTAATGGGTTAATTTGATATTATTTTTAGTTTTCGAAAATACTTTTAATTCCCTACCAGAATACCGTTTTTATTATCCTATCAAAATCTCGGGAGGAAAACTCGGAGGTGTGTACATAAGAAGTATTTCGGCTAAAAACCTTTCAAATCAAATGAATGCGTTGGAAGTTTTGTATATTTATCGCGTGACTATCGTAGAATAGGACATTATTATACACGCCACTAGAAGACTGTTAGCTGTTACGGAGGACTGTGTAAGCATACATGAATAATTTAATTTTCAGTTTCGTCTATCGAAAACGGGCGTCCTGATTAGTAGAAAACAATTATTCCCAACTCCACGAACAAATTTTTTTATGCTTCCGCACAAAATAGTCCCATACAAGATATCAAAATTTGTTATATATATTTTTTTTGCTCGGTGCTATTAAATTAAAGAACTAATCACACGGTATGAATATGCGAAGCGGATTCATACATAAGTGTGATTGTGTTTTTCGGTTCATACTGCCATGAAAACAAAAATATTCTCTTCATCTCTTAACACAGTTCTTCAACGTCATCGGCGTATAGTGACGTCATGCGGAGCCTCGGTTTAACGTCTCATCCGAAAGACAAATTAGAATGTGAGTTGGGTCATTCCAGGGTAATATAATCTTGATGGCATTTAAGTAGAGTACTCTACCAAATGAGGAAATGATTCGCTTTCAGAGAGGATATTTTGAAAAGCTGCCCTGAAAAGAAATCCACGTATAAGAAATCTGATAGAAGTGCGCCGAGGAATTTTTTGGCTAGAATTTATAAGAATCAAATGAGCGCTGTCATAGAAGGCATTCGAGCTGTAGATACGACGTTTAGGTCATCCACCAGCAGTGTACTTTTTGTCTTGATTATACGTACGTTATGTATGTATGTACTTTGCGAGTAAATAAACATTAAACCATTGTGCCCTTTGCTTTATGTCCCCGCCCATATATCTTACATACCAATGTTATTGACATACAATTAATCTTGTTTAAAGCGACCACTCAAGAAATGGCCAAAATATGGTCGTTTAGGAGAATTGTCGCCAAGTACACCGTTTCGTTATAATGAGATCCACCAACATTGGAATGAGTCATGTGTTTTTTTTAATCTTACTGATAAAAAAAAAGTCAAATTATGTAAATTTTTTGTTTTTGAAAAAGGGAATTTTGATGCGAAAGTGGTCCCTTATTAGAGGTCATCGCTTGAGCAAGATTGACTAAGGCAAAGTGTATTTTAGGAGGTAAGTTAACCCATTCCCAAACAGCTAGATTTTAGACTGGCCCAAATTGAAAGAAGTTGCTGACGACAATATAAAGTTTATGAAATTTTGGATTTTTTCAACTTCATGGGTAGAAAATATTGTGGAAAATGAAGAAATTGCTTGTTATAAGCAATTTCTTCATTTTCCACAATGTTTTCCGTAGCTTTTTTCCCTGGGGGCGTCCAAAAGCGTCAATGAATGGGAAAGGGTTTACTCTTTCTATTTTACAAGCTTTACACCTGTCCGAATTCAAAGGTCTTGCAGATAAAAATTATACGTTGATTTATTTTGAAAAATAATCATTCAGTAGAGTAGAAAATGTTATGGAAAAAGAAGAAATTGCTTGTTACAGATAATTTCTTTTTTTTTTTTCGACAATGATTCTCTATTAGAAATTTACAGGGACGTGATAACCAGAGATTGAACGGGAAAGGGTTAAAGATATATGTTATTTGTAAAGGGAAGATAATAAAAACTGTACTTACTCCAAAATCCTCCTAGAAGCTTTCGGTTTCAATACAGGAACGTTTTAACAAATGATTTTTTAAAGAATCCATAGCCATTCTCGCTATTTTAAAACTGACATTTTAGGATAAGTTTGTTATAATGCACTGACGCACTATAAAATTTATCGTCACATGGGAGCAATACCTCGTAACTGCAGCTCAAATAAAGCTGTAGATACGGGACTTTGGTTACCCACCGACATTGGGTGCTGTAAAATTAGGCTCGTCATTGAACCGTGAATCGATAATACAAATCGGTTATTTTAGAACACTACTTTGTAAAGTAGGTTAACTGCAAATAAGTCTTAAATATGTCTCGGATATATCCTCCGTTAAGAGATTTTCGAACCTTTTCACATGTTATCCATAATCTAAATATAGGGGACTAATCAAATTTCAAAACACAATCCTCTAACTTTATAAAGATTTATATGTGACCCTTCCAACAAAAATGGACGATGCGAAAATTCAGCAAAACAAACATTTCATAAAGGCACGAAATTCCTGCACAGGTTATACAGAATTGAAAATTTGAAAAAGAAATAGATATGTTGTAAGGTAGAATGGCCTTTGTATATTCAGTAAATTCCAATGGTCGAAGTTTCTTGTTAAGTGCTGAGATGGTATCCATTTTGAAAGATGGGGTCACATTTTTAAAACAATATAGAGTATAGAGCACACAGTTTTCGCATGTGTTAACCCTTGTCATGCTGTATAAATTACTTTACTTAATTGCTGTAAATCAAAGGGCTGAAAGCGCTGATAGAACTTGTTGTTAATATATCAATACTCCTTTTAGAAATCAATTTCATAAACAGCTCTGGCAGAAAAAAATACAAGCAGGGGATGTATACCAAGATCAGACTGCACTTATGTGCAGGCTGATCTTGGTCTACACCTCCTGCCAAACCGGAATATTCCGGGTTCAGCATGACAAGGGTTAATATTACTATGCTCGATTATTTTCCGTCGCTACTGCAGGTTTCGCCCATATCAACGACGCCTTTTGAAGGCGGTAAGTTGTTATGGGGGAAGGCGCAAGGACACATGGACGAAATCACTGAGAGCCCTGTCTGGTTCTTTCACGCACGTGCTTAGTGTAAAGCACTGTTTCCTGGGACCTCAGTTAACTGTCTCACCCGAAAGATGATAACTATGTAAGTTGGGTCAGCCTTGCCCGAACCCGCGATCTCTAGGATTGAAGTGGACTTCTCTACCAACTGAGATTATGGAACTAATATTTATTTATTATTAGGTAGATTTGGATTTTATATGGCGCTGACTTTGCTCCCACACCGACTGTGTGCACCGTCGCTTAATTGCTTGATTGATTGATTTGGGTTTTACGCCGCTTTCAACAATCTTTCAGTTATTTCGCGGCGGCTGGAGCACATAACAATAGATTCCTGGTATTTCTCACACCAGTGCAGCCATCACATCCCTTCCTAGCCTCCAGCTGCTATCCCACATAGGTCTACGATTATCGATCCATTGGTGGGAGACAAATAGTCGGAAAGGATGAGTGCCGCAGTCGGGGATCGAACCCTGGACCTCTAGATTGACGGTCTGACACGCTACCAACTGCGCTATGACGGCGGCGGGTCCCGTCGCTAGCAGGACCATAACGATGCTCAGACATCGCTGGCTGTCCGAGATAGACATTTGACACGCTTTTGACACGCTTTTAGCGAGCAAAGCGTCAGCTTTGATAGCTTAAGTTAACAGACAAAATCTTGAGGTCGTTTCAAAAGTTCAACGAGTTCAAACTACCACTGGAGGCTTAACCACTAAATCCGTTAAATACCTACGCCATAAAATGTAGTTCTTATGTATTTAAGGAATATTGCAAACTCTGTCTGCATGTTTATCTCCAAAGTACTTTTAGCTCTCTTGAGCTCATCGTGCTAAAATGACTCTGATCAGAGTCTTCAGAGAAGTTGCAGACGACAATTTCAAATTGTTGAACATTCTCTCCAGGTAGAAAACAATGTGAAAAATGAAGAAATTGCTTGAAACAAGCAATTTCTTCATTTTCCACATTGTTTTGCACAACTTTTTTTTTAATCGGCGTAATAAAAAAGAGGGATTGACCTCGTTTCTTTATCACGATAATGTTGGACAAAGACGATTACTGAATAAAACAATGCTTTGCTAGCTTACAGTACTTTTTATTACTTTGATCTACAACTAGAATGACCATTCTGTCTTGCTGAATAATGTGACATCTGGTTGACCTCTACTCTGTCCAATCGATTTTTAAAATATTTTTTTACGAAAAGCTCGGCAGACCACCTTTAGCATGAAATATCACGTATTTTTATTTACACGAAATTGAATTGTATCCTTTCAAACAAAATCCTCCGAACAAACATGGGACAGTCGTCCCATTCCTTCATAAACTGGTCGAAAAGCATATATAGGACCTTTTCGGGTCGTATATTGAAATTTAGCTCACGTTGGACTAATAAAGGACCAATTTCGATAAAAAAAGAAAAAGAAAAAAAAAAAAAAAAAACGAATGAAGAAAAAGTACAATCTCTTTCGAAGCTGTTATTTCCAAAATAGACATTCATGGCTCATATAATATGTATACGTATTACAAACTATCAATATGCACCAATATGGGCCCCATAATGTTCCTAAAATCAGGCAGAGGTGAACGAAAAAGCCCTCAGATGACAGATGATTGAACGATGTCAGCCGCAAAGTATGAAAAATGCATTTTTATTTTTTTTTTTTTTGGGGGGGGGGGAGGTCCCAAGTATCTAGATATGGCTTTCACCTAATATTTGAATTAACCCATTTCAAGACAGCAAAATTTTAGGCTGATTCAATTTGAAAGGTGGTTAGACGACAATTTAAAGTTGAAGAAAGTTTAGATTTTTTTCAACATTCTGGGTAGGAAACATCGTGAAAAATGAAGAAATTGCCTTTTTCCAATTGTTTTTCTTGAGGTGCATCATTGTGTGGGAATGGGTTGACCATCAACCTCAGGTATAACACAGTAATCAATACTTTTTATTGGGACAAGAATGGATTTGTATTGTTTTTCGCGTACAGGTTTTTACCTGTACTTATATTCATTTGCACCCTTTAAATTTTTGATTATCTATTTTGAGGTTAGCCGGTATGATTTAGTACAAATTCCCCCAACTAATACACACCCCTCTCCAACTGTCTAAATGTGTTTCATTAATAGCATGAATACTATATTTGCGTATGTAAACCTGCCAAACATATTGCCCATAATACAGTCGAATACCTATACCTCGAAGTTCAGGGGACTTACGAGAAAACTTCGACGTAGAGATAGTTCGACGTGTAGATAATCGAATATTTTCCATGAACGACCAAAATGGTGGCGAAATACCGTAGGTAAATAGGGCCATAAATGATTTGTACTAGTATGATTATCTAATCGAACGAAAGATATAACGACGTTGTATTTATCGTAATTTCATTTATTAATATTTCGGTATTATTGTAACTTGTAGCTTATGTTTTGTTTAGACTTCACTTTTTTGTTGTTTTGTTTGTTTGCTTATTTTTCTTCTTCTTCTGTTATTGCTTATTCTTCGTGTCGATTGCATAATTTGACTACATGTATTTTCTCTTTCCTGTAGATAAAAATACCCTTCTCGAGACCATGTTGGACTTTAATAGGCATGCTGATGCCAATGCGAGTCCCAAATATTACTATTACAGGGTCATATGGGTAATACAGGGACCATAAAAGTCCCCATAGGGCATATTTTTGTTCACTGTGGTCCCAAGTGGGAGTCATAGTAACGTTGGTGCAATAAAACTCCTGTTAAATATCATATTTTGGTCGCATATGGGAAGCCCAAGATGGACCCATATGAGACCCTTAAATTGATCATAAATAGGTCCTATACTTCTAGCTGGCTACTTGCCCCACTTCCTCCCTGTATCTCTCTGATTGACCAATCGCGTGTGTCAATCAAGGACTCAATCGACCAATCAAATCATCCATACAGCATCGGATTGAGCTTTTAACTCCGACATTGGCTGCTATTTTGTTAAGCTTTCTTGTTGGCTTGGTGACTTAAACGTCGTAACTACAGCTTATTCAATCGCCATAAAAGCTCTTTTTATGGTAATTAATACGTATATCCGGGATTCGAACTGAGAACCCTCC
Source organism: Fragum fragum (assembly GCA_946902895.1). Taxonomy (NCBI): domain Eukaryota; kingdom Metazoa; phylum Mollusca; class Bivalvia; order Cardiida; family Cardiidae; genus Fragum; species Fragum fragum. The sequence goes on from OX336377.1 coordinate 20,006,118, forward strand.
AATTATCTAAGATTATCCCATTCCCACACAAGCCCTCCTTTTTGCGCCCCCCAAGAAAAAAGCTTTGGAAAACGTTGTGGAAAATGAAGAAATTGCTTGTATCAAGCAATTTCTTCATTATCCACAATGTTTTCTACCCAAAAAGACAACGAAAATTTAAATTCCACCAACTTGAAAATATCGTCTGCAGCTTCTTTCAATTTGGACCGGTCTAAAATTTTGTTGAGTTGGAATGGGTTAAGAGTCGGGTGTGGCTCAGTGTTCAGTACAGCGGACCCGAAATCTCGTTACTTTGATAGACTAGTACCACTGTCGACTTAAACAAAGCCGACAGGAACACATCGATTTACCGGTACATAAACGGGAAGCCTAGCCCCTTAACTCAAATCGAAAACGAGGCTTGCGCATGCGCAGCTCATTTTGTTGACACATTTGGACATATCAGGGGTTTCCATTCAATACGATAAAAATCTGTTCTCAATTTTGATGTTAAAACATTTCTCACATCAACATTTGAAAGTGTGTTGGATAGAAACCTTGGAATGTCATCCTTTTCATGTAAAATATATAAGGAACTCCACGTCCCGCTTTCGCCTTATTGTTTACAAACAACCAATCAGATTCAATGATTGGGTAAACGTCATTTAATGACCACCAGCCAATCTCATGATACCGTTGTTTGGGAACTACCTGTCGGCTTTGTTGAAGTCGACGACGGCACCGGTGTAGTTATTCGCCCGGTAATCTCGGGATCCATCTCTTTTTGGAGAACAGTACAAAAAGGAGACAATGATACTTCCGATATGGAGCCAAGGACCGGAATTGAACAATTATCCGTTGGCGGTGATAGATTTCAAAAATAATTCCGTTTGTGAATAGAAACTTGAATCAAAAATTGGACATCGGACCCGATCAAATACGAAAATGCGTGTTGAAATCGTTCAAATCCATGTTATCAACAGTTCTGAAAGATTTAAGTGGCGATGACTGTGAAATGAATGACAACGTGTTGATATAAAATAATGTTACCACAAAGAACTGCGTTTCCCACACCTTTTATATTTAGAGGGCGCTAAATTATGTCAAAAGGTCAAAAACTTCACTGCTACAGTTATACGTTCCTCACACATTTGCGTATCGACCCGCGTAAGCGTGGCGTATCACGATAAGAAAGGAACGCCGTGACAACGTAGCAGGAACGCGAGTTTACGTAGCGCATACGCCTCGATAGGTAGCATAATCTCATCGTACGCCGAGGGTCGACGTATTTTTAAGTGTGCACTTAAAAATACGTAGCATGTACGTGACAGCTCTGATACGCCGCGCTTACGTAGTGTATACGCCGTAGAAACGAAAATAACGTAGCAGTTACGTAGCAGGAACGTAGCTCTTACGCCTTGTACGTGGCACGAACGAAAAGCTAATCATGCCGCGTAGCCACGGCGTAAGCCCGCATATGCGTGGCGTATGTGCGGCGTATGTGCGACGTTAACCGCGTTGTGACAACGTTTTCTTGGTTTTGATTTCGTAACCACGGCGTAAGAGCTACGTTTGTACGGCGTATCTCGCGTTGTTCTTGCTACGTACGTGTTTCGTATGTTTATTTTCTATTTCGTTTCAGCTGCGTTGGTGTTGCGTTGTCGGATATTCTATGGCATTCAAAGAGTTTGTGTCTGAATAGCGCCATAGTACCAGTATCCTTGGCCTGCTCTCATTATTTCCAAAGTCATGGACCAAGAAGATTATGATATTGCTGTTGTCGGACTTGCCTGGACATTTTGCTTACAAAAACAAACTGAAACAGCTATTAGGTGGCATCTTCGGCTGCTTCCTGATGAATGACTACAACGACGTGAAATAAACAGTTTTATACCCCAAAGTAAACAGTAAACGTCGTGATTACGCAGCAGCAACGCCGCGCGAACGAATGGAACGCCGTGCTTACGTAGCGGTTACGCCACGCTTACGCCTCAGAACGTGGTACTTACGCCGCTGGATCTCCATACAAACACGGGAACGCAGCAGGAACGCCGCGGAAACGCCACAGGAACGTAGTACATACGCCATACCATTGAGTTCGAACAAAATACGCCTTGGTCTTCGACGTTTGATCCACGTAAAACATTTTTGGCCCAAACGCCGCAGATACGCAAAGGTTTGAGAGCAGCATTAATAACACCGTGAAATTGACAATTTTTAGGATGATTTCGGAATGATTTCGAATGAAATTGAATGAGTGGGAGGAGCGAGTTTTGAATAAAATTAAAGGGATGTAATCCAAGATCGCTAATTTCGTCCGAATTGGACGAAATTTGCGATATTTATTACCTCCTTTATTAAAATATACGTGATTTTCTGTTTGTATGTCTTCACGGACCAATCAAAGGCTTTAAAATCCACCACAGTCAATAAAAATTGTGGAAAATTGTTATCGATTTGAATGAAATGCTGCTTATTTTGGACAGTTTTTAAATGTTTTGAACTATTTTGAGCTTTTTTAATGGTTTTAGTGAGTGTTTGGAATGAAAGATTGGAGCACTGTGTGAGTGATTTTGAATGGTTTTGATCGATGTGAATGTCCATTTCACGATGTTACTAACTGTATACCGTGTATAGTGTAAATTTATCCCATTCATGAACCACCTTTGGTTTTTATCAGCTCATTGCAGTCGAAGTAAATCTTCGCCCCCCCCCCCCAATTTTTCCGTCTTAACATCTGTAGCCTGTAATTAACACCAACCCTTTTAAAGAAGTGTGAAAATTCTAATAAATCCCCGGTGTTGTTATAGAGCTTTTACCGCGTAAAAGGCACAGAACGTCCGTTTATTGCAGATCTGAACTCCTTCCACGTAACTTATTTCTAAGAACCTAGCGTATTTTTCAAATTTTGTGATGACCTGAATTCTCAAATTAGCTATTTGTTTTCTTTGAGAACAGATTTATAAGAATTATTACGCGTTCACTTTACATTCACCATTGTGGCACGGTACGTCAGTTTGGAAAATGGAGAAGAATATAGACCGGATTTGTCGCGGACGATTTTTCCACCACCCAGGTGATGCTGAATCGATTTAATGTACTAACCTCACTGCTTTTTAAATGCTATGGGACAAAGGTGAAAATTGGAAATCATTATTTCCAAAAACCCTATAAATATAACTACTATTGATTTGATTTTTAAGCATCACCATCTTTGCCGTTCTTATGTTACAATTTACATCACCTTTTTTTCTCTACCGCCATATGATAGACGCGGAACTCATGATACGTGTGCGCACCTTTTTCCAAACCAACTGGACTCTTTGGTATCATAATGTTTAATAAAAGACCTAAATGGACAAGGCCTAAAAATATATTTTTTTTTGTTTTGTATGTTAGTTTGAATAAGGTTTTACACCGCCTTCGAAAATTTTCAGTCATATCGCGTGGCTGGAGACTCCAATAATGAAGTCCTGGTATTTCTCGCACAAATACCACCATAAAATCCTTTCCTAGCCTCGAGCTGCTTAATATATGAGTGTTATATAAGTTCATACCGTCCGTACTTAAAACCTTACTGGTCAGACGATCTCCATCTGTATCATGCCGCTGTGAGATATAAGAGACGTGCGTGGATAGAGGCCGGCAGATCAAGAGGCGACGATCACACCACATATTGTGATTATAAAAAAGGCGAAACGTCAGTTTAGAAAACTGCACCGTAAATCGTCATTGTTATATTTACAAATGGTCAATTCTGATATTGATTCTGCTGCAGAAGTAGATTGCCCTTTATTTTGGAGACTTTTCAACTCCAAAAGAACTGTATCCAGAAGAAATATTTCTAACGAAATAAAATTTGATAATACGTCATTCAGAGATCCTAGACAAATTTGTCAACAATGGGGTAATTATTTTGCCGATCTATATTCAGACACTGAATGTGATAGTAATGATCCCATACTTTATGCTCATGTCACACGTTATGTCTAGGCTCTTAAAGAGCAATCCCGCTTATCCATTAATGATCATATCACTCATGGTGAAGTTGCGCAAGCAGTATCTTCTTTAAAAAAAAGGGTAAGATATCTGGAATCGATAAAATCCAAAACGAGCATTTGATATATGGAGGCACGGTTCTTTTACAATGTCTAACCACACTATTTGACTCTATGTATGTAAATCATACATTCCTATAGAGCTTAAGAGCGGAATCGTCATTACGCTTTACAAAGGTGGTGGAAAATCAAAAAGTGACTGTAATAGCTATAGAGCTATAACTCTTTCATCTTCGATTCTAAAGTTAAATGAAAAAGCGTTACGTAAGCGCTTATGAGTAGTCTGATGACCTCTTTGTTTTGGATGAATCTATTAATTACTGTAAAGAAAATAATAGTAAATTGTTTGTCTGCTTTTTAGATGCTCGCCAAGCCTTTGACAGAGTTTGGCATGATGGTTTGTTCTATATTCTGAATGAATTTGGCGTAAATTTAAATCTTTGAAAGGCAATTATTGCTTTGCACGCAAATATGACTAGTTGTGTAATGTATAATGGTCTATATTCAGACTGGTTCCCTATTTTACAGGGTACCAGACAAGGAGGGGTACTATCCCCGTACTTGTATTCACTGTACATTAACCCTTAAATAGATGAATTGGTTAAAACTAATTTTGATTTACGAATTGGCGAGAACAGTTTCTGTGCCCCCTCCTTTGCCGACGATATGACACTTATTTCTTTATCTTCCAAATCTCTACAAGAAATGATAAAAATCAGTTATCGCTATTCCTGTCGATGGAGATACCAGTACAATCCCACAAAATGTGCGGTCGTTACATTTAATGAGTCCAATTATTCGTTTAAGCGCAGTAACAGGTCTTGGTCTATAGGTACTGACGTCATAGAAGAACGTGTAAGCTATGTCCATTTAGGTATATTGAAACATAAAAATTGTAACTAAGCAAATGATGTCAAAAGCATTGATAGAAAAATAAGGGGATCTTTCTTTGGTCTTGTAAAGGATGGTTTGCATATTAACGGACTAAATCCACTGACCGGTATTAAAATTTACAACAGTGTAGTTTTACCGAAAGCGTTGTTTGGGTTTGAAGTCATGGGTTTGCCTTCTAAGCTATATTGACCATAGAAAGATCTCACAGATTATGCCTAAAACACATACAAGGACTTCAGAAAAAAAATCACGAACTGATGTTACCTTGGGTTTGATTGGTTCACCTCCTCTTGAGGCTGAGTTAGAGAAAAGGAAGTTAACCTTTCTTGGCCAACTTTGTCAATTCGAAGGTAATAGCGCAACTAAATGTTTGTTCATACTACGCCTTTGAATATGCAAATGTCAAAAGTGGTTTTATACATGACAGCATGTTTTTGTTGGAAAAATTTAATCTGTATTATCATATGGATGATTTCATCAATCACGGCTATTTTCCCTCACAAAATGCATGGAAAAAACTTTTAGATCTATTTCGGATTTCTACATTAGCGAATGGGAGAGAAGAACTTCCACCCCAAATTTTGTCATCTACAGGCAAATAAAAAACAATTACTGGTCAAGATCCATATGGAACTATGCACGCAGTAATCCAAAAATTCTGTATGCTTGTTTTTCTGTGGCACAATTGGTTGAATTCTTATCGCACAATGATGCTAAGTGCTCTCGTTGTGGGATAGAACATAATTACGTGAGTGTCACAGAACATATAATAATAAATTGTGAAGTATCTAAATCTTGTAGAGATGTATTCAGAGATAGGGTAAAATCTCTCTTTGGGCGTGTAATTCTTGATAAGTTGTATTCATTGTCTTGTAAGGGTTTCATTTGTGACATATTTGGAGTGAATGAAGAGCTATTTAATGTATTAGGGGATAAATCGATCATTTTTCATCGTATTGTGGTAAATTTTCTACATGCAACATGGACTTGTTATAAGTATCGTCATAATATGGTACAAACATAAAGACTAACATTCATTATAATACGTTCATCACAGTTATTCATACAAAGAATGTCAACAAAACGTAACAACTCCGCAGCATACATTAATCCTCAAAGTACTTTGCTTTTGTCCCCCTCTATCCTAAGGGTACCCGTATTGCTACTTTTCGTTTCATTTCGGTCAAGTATCATCTTTACGGGTTATTTCAAGTACAAATGGATATTTACATTAAGGAGGGAATGAAGAGACATGAGAAATGGCGAGAGAATATGTATATATGTATGTTTATATGTGTATGTAATATATATGTGTTTGTGTGTATGTATTAGTGTATATGTGTATCTATGCATGTGTGCGTGTATATGTATGAATATATATGTTGAATACGTATGATGTATATGCATATACATACTTCCTTCTTTTGAGGTTTGTTAGTTTGTGTGAACCATGTTGCGTATTGTAGTGTAATAGTATCTGTTTGAATTGCTCAAATTTTCTCAATTACGGCATTTTAACTCTACATTTATTATTTGGCTCGACTGACTTGTCTTTATTCCCCCTACCCTTTTCTTTTTTCTTACAAAGCTTTCTATTTTACCTTATAGTAATGATGACCTTGGTTCATTTGTATGAGTAAAATGCCGTGATGGTGAAGAATTGTTCTTAATTGTTTAATTATATGTATCGTCTTTTTGTCGATCTTCACCATATTTGGGGGAAATAATGATTATATATATATATATATATATATATATATATATATATATATATATATATATATATATATATATATATACATATATATATATATATATACATATATATATATATATATATATATATATATATATATATATATATATATATATATATATATATATATATATATATATAGGATAAGAGAAAGAAAACAAAATACCAACGCAATTTCTTTCTAAAACACTGGATCCCTGAGGATGCAAGAATACTAAATAGTTTAAATAAATGTGGGATAAATTGTATTCAAACAGTGTAAAATATATGGATTATCAAGTAATAACCCTAGCGCTTTCGAAACTAAAAGTTTCTTCGTCAGGGGTTCAATGACAACTGACAGAATGGATGAAAAATCTTATTTTGATGGGCTGGCGGAAAATTGCAGGTCAACCTATGGGTTGATGTGCGGATCTAATTTGCCCTAGATGGTTATATGTCGTTTTTATTAATCCCAAAGGGGTGGATAGTGTTAAGACGCCTGATCCAATAGGTCTCCCGAGATTTGCGTTGTTTGTCGGACCATTTACTGTTTGCTTCAATGCAACACAGGATAACATCGTTAAATGAATGGCCGACTTCGCTAAAATGTTCTGCAACTGGAGATCTATTGAATCTACGTGTTTTCCAGTCAGATCTGTGCAAATTCATACGTTTGTTTATCTGCTGTTTGGTTTCGCCAACATATTGTTTGTTGCATATGGTGCACGTCATTAGATACACTGCATTTGCAGTTTTGCAGGTGTGTGTACCCTTGACTGAGGAAACAGCGCCAAGACGAGATTTGAAAGTCTGCGTGTCATGCATGATATTGCACGTCTGACATCTAGGTGCATTACAAGGTCCAGAATTTCCAGGAGAGTTGTTTGTTGTAACAATGCCTACTTTGGCTCGTACCAAGAAGTCTTGAAGTGACTTAGTTTTGCGGTAGGCGACAACTGGTTTCTCAGGAAACATTTTACTGAGTTTGCTGGATGACTCAATCTTGGACCAGTGTTTTTCTATAATTGAGTTTACGTTTGGCAAGTCTGGATTGTATGTCAGAACAAAAGGGATTCTGTTTGATTGCTGTACAACTTCAGTCTTTAACAAGAGATCCTCTCGCTTGGCAGTGGAAGCTCTTGCGATTGAGGAAGACACGATATTTTTTGGGTAACCTCTGTTTAGTAAGTGCTCTGATAACTCTCTCGAGCGTTGTTCAAACGAGTGCTCATGTGTGCAGATTCTACGAATCCGAAGGGCTAGGTTGTAAGGAATCTTTCTCCAATAGTGCCTAGGGTGGCAGCTAGTAGGGAACAAGTATTGGTGTTTGTCTGTAGGTTTTGAATACAGATCTACAATGAGCTCATTTCCATTCAGACGTGATACTGTATCTAAGAAAATGTGTTGTTCATTACAAACTTCAAAGGTAAACTTTATTGACGGATGAAAATTGTTGGCAATTGTTTTGAATTCATTCAGTTTTTCCATGTCGTGACACCACTTCATGTCTATGTCGTCGATGAATCTAGGCCATGAAAAAGGCTGATGTGGTACTGCCATAAGTAGTTAGCGTTCCAGACGACCCATGAAGATATTGGCATAGGAGGGTGCCATCTTTGTACCCATGGCCGTACCTTGTATTTGAAGGTAGTGTTTGCCATTAAACTCGAAGTTGTTGCACTTAAGGATTAGTAAGAGCAATTCCACCAACGTATCTGTTGGTGGATCTTTGACAACCCTTGTGTTCCAAACTTCCTTGCAGGCTTGAATACCATCTTCGTGTGGTATATTTGTATAAAGCGATGTCACGTCCATGGAAACCAACAACGTCTCACTCGGAACATTTTGAGATTCAATTTTACTGAGGTAGTCAGTGGTGTCTTTTACAAATGATGGTAATTTTTGAACATGAGGCCTGAGGTGAAAGTCGACAAATTCTGATATACGTTCAGTGGGATGACCATTAGCTGACACAAAGGGTCTTCCGGGATTGCCAGGCTTCTAGATTCTGTACTGATAATTCCGGAGTCCAACATTTTGTTTAGTGTTTCAGTAACTTTTTCTTGGTATTCTAAAGTAGGATCTCTGTTCAATTGCTTGTAGAAGTTCGTGTCTTTAAGTTGTCGCTCTGCTTCTGATATATAATGTTCTCTATCCATGACAACCACTGCAGACCCTATGTCGGCGGGTTTTATAATGATGTCATTATTATTTTTCAGTGATCGAAGTGCTTGTTTCTCAGGTTTTGTCAAATTTTCCTTGGATCTAGAAGACAGTTGATTTAAAGCTATGTCAGATTCTACATTATGTTTGAATGTTTCTAGTCCAACGGATTGCTTCGTAGGGTCCCACTTACTTTTACATTTAAAATTAGGATATTTTTCACTTTCATCTTCTTGCGAGGTAGGTACAGGAAATGTAGTGCCTATTCTGATGGGATTTTGTTGGCTAGAGGGGGAATATGCAGAGCTAGAACTTATGGGTGTATCTTGCGGAGTTGTGCTATTGTCAAATAGGGGTTCTTCTTGAGTAAAATGAGACTTCAGCCTAAGTCTCCTACTGAACGCTTTGTTTTTTTCATTAAGTTTACCACGATCATATTGTGGAGGTTTGGGACAGAAATTTAATCCTTTCGAAAGTAAGGAAAACTCGTGTCTATTAAGGTCAGTGCTTGACAAATTTATAACGGTGTTATTGCGATCCTTGTTGGTAGAATGTGATGTTGATTTACGTTTAAAACCTCGAGGTCTGTGCGTTTTATTTGTTGCTGTCGGTTTTGTCGTCGTCTTCATTTTGTATTTAACAGGTTGGAGACTTTGTAGCTTTTTAGCCTTCGCTGCCGAAAATGTTTTTTCTGTATTTGAAATTTGTCGAGAGATTTCAGATTCCAAAGTTATGAATGATAGATTGTCCATAGTTTGTTTGAGTTCAGATTTAGAATTTTTTAAATTCGAAGCGAGATGTTGTCCGTGTGAATGATAGAAGTTTAGCAGGAGATTCATCAGACTGAATGAAGCATGGAAGAGAATGGCATCCCATCTTGCAATGAAACGTGCTGATGGTTTCCCTGGTATGCTGGGTCTCAGGTGTAATTGGATACCTTTTGGGATTTTAGATTCATCTAGGCAATTAGAGATGAACTCACAATGACTTTTGGTTTTTGAGAGTTTTGTTGCACAATGAATTAAATTGGATTTTTTCTCCATTGTTAGTGGGTCAGTTTAAGAACACAACATAAATAGAAAGAATTACGGATCCGAAGATGCACGGTATGTAGGTCAATGAAGGATTAGAGAAAGAAAACAAAATACCAACGCAATTTCTTTCTAAAACACTGGATCCCTGAGGATGCTAGAATACTAAATGGCTTAAATAAATGTGGGATAAATTGTATTCAAACAGTGTAAAATATATAGATTATCAAGTTATAACCCTAGCGCTTTCGAAACTAAAACTATATAGTTCCATACCTCCAGGAAATCAAACTTTTCTCGTCATTAAACAAAGATTTTAAGATGTATCCGTTATAAAAACAGATTTCTTGAGAGACTACTTTGTTCGGAAGCAAAAACAATAGAAGCGTACTCAAACATACTTTCATTGAGGAAAAAAATCAATTTTCAAGCCAATCAGCATTCATGAACCTTGATTGAAACAATTACAATTGAATTATATATGCATGGAATGACATGTCAATCTTGGTTGATCAATGAACGATCTGAGAACGTTAAACGAAATATTAAAGAATTAAATAAGTTTGAACCATTCATCTTTGCACAATTTGTTGTTCAGACATTTGAGTCTTAGTCGATGAAGAAAAATCCAGTTTAAATTGAAATGTCTACTAAAATTACATTAATTTGTACCGAAATTTCACCGATTTTTTCACAGAGAAGGTCCAAAGAATTAAATGAATCGTCCTTTTTAACGATAGAATACTACTCAAGGGGACTTCAAATAAAGCTGCTCTGTCGGTATGGTAGCTTAGAACAATCCATGGTTTGACCCTAGCAGTGCGTAGCCTAAGTAACTGATCTATGCATTTAAGGTTAATGTAAATCAGCTCTATCATATTTATTCACTTTTATAAATAGTCGAGATATATAATTTGAAACGTGAAAGCGTATGTGGGTAACCAACTCCTCGTTGCTTCAGCTTGGAGAAGCTTAAGTTACGAGGGTTTATCAATCTTATGATGAAATGTGTTTGTGAGATTCTTTTGGTCTTAGGATACAGTTATTCACACGCGTCAACTTTAATTGCCGACTCTAACTGTTGAAAGAACCCAAAATATTGAAAAATAAAATTACCAAGTTACTATGTCACGCACAAAGTGTCGATATTTCAAGAGAATGACTAGAGAATTTTCTCTAGACAAATTTAACTCTTTCTTTTTTTTTCCACTACCGAATACCTCTAACCCAGTTATAGTGATAGAGAAAATCGCCAAGGGCAAATCAAAACAACAGGAATATAGTATTTTGAAATGACTATAAGTATATAATACAACGTTTGATTGTCTTCATAATCTTTCGTTTCATTCTGACATTAGGTAATATTATAGTCTATAAAACGATGGCGTGATATATGGGAAATGAATGCGACCTACAGTGACTGTCTATTTCAAAATATACCGCTGCACGATATTTTCTATCTGACTAAGACCTCGTGACTATCCATGCTGGTGAATGAATGAATGAATGAGTTTTTTCCGGCCACATTATACATCTTCTTTATTAACCATGATGGAATGATTAATACGGGAATGATGACAATTAATTGGAAATACCAGTGAATTTATCACGTAGGTATCACTTCAAAATTTTGTTGGATTTTAGGGTCTGTTGAATAATGACTTATGAGATAAAATGAATGTCATTTGTTTTGACATGACCCTGCAAACAATTGTCGTTATAAAAGTGCTAGATATGCTGTCGGCCGTATCTGTTATAAAAACTTTTGAGATAATGTTCTTTGATTGGCCAATTCACTTCATGTGTGATCTCAAAGTTAACACTAGTCAGCAGAAAATAGACCAGAGTTGTGACTGAAAGTGATGAGATCAAAGCGCGGGTTCTGTATTAATTTATTGCTGAGTTGTGTAACTCGATTCTTGCGACTTTGATATAAATATGGCTGTTCTAGAGAGTTTGAGAGAAACATTTACTGTGTACAAGGGAAAGAAAAAAGGGTCCTGTAATATTTATAAAGTTACAGTCCCAGAAAATCATTCACTGTATTCTTTTATGAGCATCGTCTCTCCCTCTAAATCTTGTCTCCCGCACCGCTTCCTGGTCTCCTTCTCATCTAAGAAAATCCGTAAAAGGGGTAGGAAAACGCAGTTCTTTGTGGTAACATTATTTTATATCAACACGTTATAATTCATTTACCAGTCATCGCCACTAAAATCTTCCATGATTGTTGATAACATGGATTTGAACGATTTCAACACGTATTTCGTGTTTGATCGGGTCCGATGGCCAAACTTTGATTCAAGTTTCTATTCACAAACGAATTATTTTTGAAATCTATCACCGCAAACGTATAATATAATCATTTCTATGTGGTATGAAATCTGGACGTTTTGGGAAAATGCATAATAGGTTAATAGGAGATCAAATTGTACGCGAGGTGCACTGTTTTTCTTACCTTTTCTGTTCAGTTCCGTTCCTTGGCTCCATATCGGAAGTATCATTGTCTCCTTTTTGTACTGTTCTCCAAAAAGAGCTTGAGCCCGAGATTACCGGACGTGAGTAATTTTGATAGCTATTGGATGAGTTACAAATGTGCTTTATCCGGTAATAAGGGATGCTCAGTGTGTTACCAAAACTCAATATCAAGAAGATTTCAACTAAAGGTCGCATTCCGAAAATAATTTTATAACATTATCTACGGCTTGGGAGTAAAATAAACCCTTTAAATATTTTTAGCTAGCAAAGCGTCAGCTTTGATAGCTTTAGTTAACAGACAAAATTTTGAGGTCTTCTCAAAGTTCAACGAGTGCAAACTGCCACTGGAGGCTTAACTACTAAATCCATTGAATGCCTACACCATAAAAAGTAGTTGTTATGTATTTAAGGAATTTTGAAAACTCTATTCAAATTGTAGAGAACTCTTTCAAAAGCATGCTATTTAACCAATTCCCACTCAATTCCGCTTTTTAAACATCTCAAGAATAAAGCTTTTAAAAATAGTGTGAACAATGAAGAAATTGCATGTTACAAGCATTTTCTTCATTGTCCACAATGTTTTCTACCCAACAAGGGAAAGAGTTTCTAGATTCAACCATCTTGAAATTGTCGTCTACAACTTCTTTAAATTTGAATCAGTCTGAGATTTCGTCATGTTGTAATAAGTTAAATCCTGGATTACTTTATTCTCTTTTGTTTATCATGATAAACTTTAGTAAAGAAGATTACTTAACAAAAATATGCTTTGGTAGGTTACAGTACTTTCAGTACTTTGATTGATACTACATGGGCGACATTACCTAAGTTAAATAAGTATTTAATCAAGCTAAAGCATATGTGAACGAACTTTCGTTAACGCGATAATGACGTCATATTGTGCATGTAATTCATTTTTCAAACGGCGTTATACGTTTCGCAATCGGAACACGATCGGCCATTCCCGTAACATTTAGGATCAAACCCTGAACGCAGGAAAACAGACGTAATCTCGGAAATTCCGGATTGTTCGGAACTCTCAACATTCTTGGAAAGCTTAAATTTCCATTCGCTGTTATATGATTTGCCCTGTAATGCTATGACACCAAGTTTTTACAGATTTCTTAAAGAATATTTGAGCGCATGCGTGACATTTCCAACAATTACACATGTGCGCCAAGCAAAGACTCAGATCAGCCTGTGCATGCGCACAGTCTGATCAGAGTCTTCACTCTGCTCTCTGTAGATAGATACTGATCCAAAGCTTCTTTAAACAATCAGCGAATATTCTAATTGTCCCAAATGGCTGTCCAGGATGCTCAATGTGTGCGAGTCACGCACATGCGAAATTGTTCGAAATGTCAAACATAGGCTCATTTATAAGATGAATTTTACCACATTTGCTTTGAATAACGGATAGCGCCATTTTGGAAGTTTGTCACGTGAAGCTGTAAAATGTACATCCGAGGTTTGATTCGTAATATTGAACGAGGAGTTCCGATTGTACATTTCGGGGAATATCGGGGAACAACGTAGAAAAGATCAAGATTTTATGGATTTATACCTTATTATATACAGCAAATTCGTGCTAATAGAATACCGAATGTATTAACCTCGTCATCTAAACTCACCATAGCCTCGTTTTTATCCTTTTATAGAAGACTCGTTTAAAAAATGGGTTTTCACGACTACTCACTAAACAGCCTTTATATAAACAGTAAAGTAGCCTGGTCGTTCTAGATTCGAAAAATGGTTGTCAGTCTGCACGATCCGAGTAGGCTGATCACAATCGACATTTCGCGCATTTTCCAGGGATCTCGTCTCGCCTGAGGGGGTCAACAAGTTAACCCTTTCCTGTTTTTGCAACATTTTAGATTTTTCCAAATTCAATGGATTTACAGACAGAATTTAAAGTGGGTTCAATTTGATTAACCTTTCAATTGAGTAGAAAATATTGTGGAAAAGAAGAAATTGCTTTTTATACAAGCAGTTTCTTCTTTTTCCAAATGATTTCTCAATTACAAAATCGCGGGGCCGTAAAAAACAGGGTTTTATCAAGAAAGGGTTAATATAGGCTGGTATGTTAGGGTTCTTTAGATAAATGAGGGAGATTATAAATATTGTTCGATTCTGCCTTTCGAAAACAGAAGATTCAACTACACTGTGCAATTAAGCCTAGACCATTCTCATTTTGTTACATTGTTTCGACTGTAGTCGAAAGCTAGAATTCTAAAATCTTATTCTGCACAAAAACAGCACACTGTTACATCGTTTTTATTTTGTGCTAGCTTGCTAACTGTCGCGAATATTTCTTGTTAAGTTATGAGGTTTGAAATGCTTCAAAAACACCCCCACTCGCGTTAGGTCGGTTGTGAGTTGTCGAAAAGTTATCCCTAATAGTACCATAAATTTCAAGGCAAATGAAGGCTCCTCCAGGAATCTACATAATGCCAAAATTGACTCCTTTTGTCCTATTTTTGATTAGTCCTCTGACTCGTTCGACTTTTAAAAGAAGTCGAGCGTAGAAGTGGTCACGTGATCGCCAAAAGTAAGCAAATATATACTAGTCACAATTTCTATTTCCTCTTTCAATTTGATTCACACTTCTGTTTTGTTATTTATCGGTCGTCTCCTAGTGACAATATATGCAAATCGATCACGTGCTTCCAGAAGATGCAAATATCTAAGACCATTTCGAACTGAGAGGCAACATTCTTCACTTTATGTAATATAGTCTAGTCCACTGTTTTAATGTGTGTAAATCTGTTGAAAATAGTTGAGTTAAAAAAAGTTAAAGCTGTATTTTTGTCTGTTTTTACGTTTAGTGTGTTCAACCGGCTTTACATTTTACCCCTACCCCCAATCATTGGATTGAAACTCGGCTGTAAGCATAAAGCGCAAAGCACCCTGGCTTACAACCCTAACAGGTACCAGGACCGCGGCCATAGCGCAGTGGTAGCGCGTAGGACTCCTAGTCGTGGGGTCCCGTGTTCGATCCCCGGTCCTGGCGAATATCTTTTCCGACATTAGTCTCCCACCTATGGGCCCTCCGTTCTCGAGGTTCGCTTCCTACCACTAGAACACGACTTGAAACGTCTGTTTTGGTACACAGAATTTGGTACATCCGGCATTCATCGCAGAATCGTACAAAGTCATTTAATGTCTTTTCCGAACTGATAGATTTTTTACATAATTTTTGAAATTTTACTATTTTACGGGGAATGTACCAACTTAACAAGAACAAAACATGCGGATACAAAAACTCGGCTTTGCAAGTGCTTGATGGGGAGAAAATTTCTAAGTCGAAGAAGGGGCATAAGTCGTTAAAAATGCATTTAGAGTTAATCCCATTGTTGGTTTGTAGATTTGACAGAGAACATTTATTCCGAGTTTCTAGTGAATGTGCCAGAGATGTTAGAAAGTGTCAAAGTTTTAAGACAACGACGCAGATGCAGACGCAGAACACGACCATCTGATCACGGCAATAACTCGGATTTTCTGCGGAAACAGCCGAGCTAAAAACTAGTTTATACTCGCTTGACAACGATGCTTTGTGGCAACTTCAGGAATGCATTCTAGAATGACGTGGCTAAAATGATTGGAATTTCAACGCAATCAGCGTAGATATTTTCCCACTTTGGAAACCAGCACCTCATAACCACAGGAACTTACGCGGTTTTAATTGCTTACACCAGAGGCGACACCTATTAGTATGTAAAACCTAAAATTTATTTGCTCTGTCAGTATGAAACAGGCATGATGGAAGTAGACACATTTTTCATTGCAAATTTTCTGCAAGATTGTTTACCAGATGATCTACATTGTCACACCAATCAATTGATATGGAATGTGATTCTGTCCATTTTCCTTATTCTGGGAACCTTTGGAAATGTGACAAGTATCGCTGTGCTGTGCCGAAAAGCAATTCGTTCAAAGCCACTGGTTATTCTAGCCTTGCTTGGAGTCTTTGATTTGCTGTATCTTTGGACCAGCGTGACAATATCCAGAAAGTGGAACATATTTCCGAATGGAAGTGTTTCAGCTGATTTCTTTGGTTGTATCATTCTCTATATAGCTTTTTGCTCTCGTAGTGCTTCAAATTGGACGATTGCCATCTTCACGTGTGAGAGGTGTGTGGCCGTGTTCTTTGCTTTAACCTGGGACACATCCCGTGCAATCTATAGAGCTACAACATCCGTTATCGTGATAATGGTGTGCATTTGCATTTACATGGGATTTCTTATGTTCGGCTACAAACAAGTTATACGACCTGAAGATAAAAATGCTACCCTGCTCAAAAATGGCACGAAAGGAGATTTGTTCTGCGCCATGTCAGAAGATTTACCAGAGCACAGCCTTATACATGCTCTTGTTGGGCTAGTCTCTGGGTTTGGTTTGCCGATCATTGTAGCTATCACGGGGAACGTGGTGTTGATTATCAAGTTCTGTTGCTGTAAAGCCCCAACTCTGCTCAGTTCAAGGCCGGACACACAGACAAAAATGCTGTTTTCGGTAACGGGGTTTCTGTCAGCGACACTGCTAGCGACGATCGTTGGAAGACCTCTGTGGGATATGATTTTCGTTGGAAAAGAGGTCGGGAACACTGAAACGACGATTAAAATCGTTCTGTACTTCACTGAGCTGAGCAACTATTGCTTCAATTTCCTTCTCTATCTCTGGACGGGCACCCTCTTCAAAGCTGAATTTAAGCTGATGTGCAGAGCGATCATTAACATAATTTTGAGGAGAAATTAGACTATCAATTTCGGACCATTACAGAATTAAGAGAAGAAATGGTTGATTGAACAGCATTTTAGCATTTCACTGTTTAATTTGAAAACTGTCGCTTTGTATGCATTGAACACTATGTATAGATTTATTCTTCGATTCTTGATTGAAAACCAGAGGAAAAAGTTTGGAAGAGCATAAAGTATGATTTTGAAAATAAAACGAAGTGCACAATAAGAAATCTAAATCGTTTTAAAATGTACCAAGATTAAGTTATCGTTAAAAAATAGAGAGAGAACAACAACAACAACAACAACAACAACAAACAAACAAACTCCAAATAAAAGATAAACAAACAACGAAAACAAACAAAAAAAGTGTTCAGGGATAAAACATCACCAAAAGTTTAAGAATAATAGACTGCACCCTGGAAATCAAGGACGGCGATTAAGAAAAAAACACGATTTTCCGTTTACATTTCGTGAGTATTCGAGAGGAAAAACAATCTTCGCTTAAGCCATTACCAGTCAAGCTCACCTTTTTTTACCTGCTGACAAAGAAGAATGTGAAATGCATTGTCTGAGAGAAAAAATACTTCTCTTGAACCAAGCAAGATCGCCTTTTCTCAGACTGCTTTATATTCTCGTTGGTATTTGTTCTTCTTCACTTCTTCAATTTCAACACACTTTCAATAATCGTCTGAAACTTTTTTGAAAATTTGTTTGTTTGTTTGTTTTGTTTGAATGGGGTTTTACGCCGCTTTCAACAATCTTTCAGTTATATCGCGGCGGCTGGAGTACCTAACAGTGGAATCCTGGTATTTCTCACACCAGTACTACCATTACATCCTTTCCTAGCCTCCAGCTGCTATCCCACATAGGTCTACGATTATCGACCCATTGGTGAGAGACAAATAGTCGGAAAGGATGAGTGCCGCCGTCGGGGATTGTAAATTGGACATATCCATAGTTTTGTCACATTATATCGTATTAACCCATTTTCACACGCCCACAAGACGGCCCCAAGCTCCCAAGAAACCAATATGAAAAACATTGTAGAAAATGAAGAAATTGCTTGTACCAAGCAATTTCTTCATTATCCACAATGTTTTCTATCCAAAAAGATTAAAAAAAAAAAAAAAAAAAAAAAAAAAAATGAAATAAAATAAATAAAAAAAAAATAAAAAAAAATTCCATCAACTTGAAATTGTCGTCTGTAGCTTCTTTCAATTTGGACCAGTTTAAAATTTCACTGTCTGGGAACAGGTTAAGGAGCCCATATTCTGTCAGTATACTGTTGGTAATATAATATTGTATAAATATATTGATCAATCTTCATTATCAACAAATGATTTAGTTTAGTTTCGTCTATCAAGATTCTACCGTTTTGATCGTCTACTTTTCAGACTTCCGTGAATGTATGCTTGCACACAAAGAATGCCCATAAGAGTTCGATCAAGACTGATAAAATATTTTCTTTGTTCCGCTTGACGCCCTTAAAGAATAAAACTTTGAAAAAGATTGTGGAAAATGAAAAAAATGCTTGTAACAAGGCAGTTTGTTTCACTATTCACACTGTTTTCACCACACAACCCCGCCCCCAGCAAAAAAAAAACAAAAAACAAACAACAACAACAAAAACAAAAACAAAAACAAAACAAACAAAAAATAAAAAAATCCGACAACTAAAAATTTTTCGTCTGCTTCTTCTTTAATTTAGGACTAGTCTAAAATTGTGTCGTTGATAATGGGTTAATAACCGTTCAATAATATTGACAATGAATGGGATTGATAATACTATTTTGCTGAAAGTGTATGGACCTGCGTTCAAGGTGACCTAACATTACCTGTTCCCCAATTGCCCATTCCCGCACAATGGCGCTTTCTGACGCCTCTCAAGAAAAACCACTGGTAAAAATCATTGTGAAAAATGAAGAAATTGCTTGCAACAAGCAATTTCTTCATTTTTCACAATGTTTTCTAATCAAAATGGAAAAAAAATCTAAATTATCATAAACTTTAAATTGTCGTCTGCAACTCCATTCAATTTGAACTAATTTTAAAATTTGTCGTCTAGTGATGGGTTAAAATCTATTTTGCCCTGTCTGTTGAATGTTAGCAGGTAGAAGGCGGACGCATGAAAGTTATTGACTAAAATGATTTTGGAAATGAATAGGATGGAATGAGCTTTTTTTTTTTTTTAACTCCATGGGCCTCTTGAATAACATGCGCGGTAATTAATTAGGCCAACCGTTGATTTTGGTCGCCCATCGGCGAAATTGTTCTGTAAACAGATTTAGTTGCTAACTCGCGACAGTCGGATTCCTCGAATTCCAGGTCAACCAATGAAATCGCTGGAAGCTTTCGGCGATGTGAATGAGTTATTGGAATGATATGAATGGTGGACGAGTAATATGAATAAAAATTAGTGGGTGAACTTAAATTTCATTATTTTCTGAACTATAATTTGCAAAACAGGTAGACCTAGAACTGGGAAACATTTTACCTGGTTTAACGTTCCTTGACGTGCTTCACCGAGCAGAGCCTTTTTTACGTCATAATGCATGTGATGACTTCATTTTACGAAAAAATGAAAAGAAAGCATATCCTATATCCAAATTCAGGTTTATAAAATGCCGATTAATTGAAATTGTCATCAAAAACAGATACATACTCGTTTTTATCTTTTTTTTCTTCTTCCTCAAATTACTAGTTTAACGAATTCGGTATTTTATGACCAATGTTCTCTATTGTTATCATTAATAGAAAAAAAGTGACGAATCAAGGTTTAATTTGGATATTTTCTTAGATTCCATGAAATACACTTACAAAAATCCAGAATTTCTTTTAGTGTTGTTATAAATTGAAGTTGCATTTTGTCAAAAATGAACCAATCTTGATTGTTAAGTAGATTAAATCTTAAAAATATTTGTCCTCTAGGGTAGAAAATGTGGGTTATTAAGAAATTGCTTGTAACAAGCACTTTCTTCTTTCTCCACAATGTTTTCCAAAGCTTTTGTATTGAGGGGTGTTTACAAGCGTCATAGTGTGGGAATTGGTTAAATGTGTATTAATCGAAAAATAGCATGAAAAAACAACTCACTATACATATTATGTACTGTATAAGAAAGTTATCATAATGTTTAAATTTGCAACTCTTTTGAATTTGGACCAGTCTAAATTTTTGTTGTGTGGGAAAGGGTTAACAATCAAGATTGGTTCGTTTTTGACAAAATACAACTACAGTTTATAACAACACTAAAAGAAATTCTGGCACCTAACAGAAAACAAATACATGTATACACACAACGGGCAATTACTCTTAATAAAATAAAATAAATTACGCATGCAAAAACAAAATCAAACAAAGCAGTCTTTTTTTCTTTTCACAAAGAACTGCAACACCAAAACAACCGTACATTTCAACCCCACCATCTCCATGTCATTCCTTTCCATACAATCTTTTTTAATTGCAGAATTATGATTTTTGTAGGTGTATTTCATGGAATGTTAGCAAACATCCAAATTAAACATTTATTAAGCTGTAGTTACGACGTTTAAAGCGCCAAACCAACAAAAATGCTTCCCGTAAATGTCGTGCAATGCCAGAGTTCAAAATTCACTTCCAGTCTTACTGAATGATTTGATTGGCCGATTGATTTTTTTGTTGCCAACATACAAAACTCAAATGAAATTTTTGATCATTACATTGAACAATACTGCAATGTGATCATTTGCGCCCCCGCCGTTTTTAGCTTACATTTTTGTTACATGCTCCTGGCAATAAATTTTGCAAAATAACGCCGTTAACCCATTCCCACACGGTGAAATTTTAGACTGGTCCAAATTGAAAGAAGCTGCAGACGACAATTTCAAGTTGATGGAATTTTAAATTTCTTTGTCTTTTTGGATAGAAAACATTGTGGATAATGAAGAAATTGCTTGTCACAAGCAATTTCTTCATTTCCACAATGTTTTCCAAAGCTTTTATATTGAGGGGTGTTTAAAAGCGTCATCGTGTGGGAATGGGTTAAATGAGCTGAATAAACAGGTAAAAGTGAGGCTTTGCCATTAGTTTTGATTCTGTTTAATCTTTTCCCACTCAATGACGCTTTTAGACGCCCCTAAGAAAAAAGGCCTTAGAAAATATTGTGAAAATATTTTGTATAGTTGCTCAAAAAGTGAAAACATAGAGCTTTTTTAAAACTAGTAAAATTTTTGTTTGGTGGTTAAGAAATTAGAATAAAAACGAAGTGAAGAGACAATTTCTGTTTTCAATGAAGTAAGAACCTAAAAACTTAACCACACGAATGTATCAATACGCGAAGTGTGATTAGGTTATTAGGTGCATAGTTCAATGAAAACTAAAAAATTATTAATTTCTTTCTTGAGATAAAAGTTCTGTTCTGTTCTGTGCTTAACGGAAACAATTATCCTGATTGACCTCTGTTCAATTAGGTCACTGTTCGCATTACATGTTTACAAGTGTAAAATTATTGGTGTTGGTAAATTGATTGCTTAATTGGTAGAAAGATTGGTTGACGAAAACGCACACACGCGCGCATAAACATAAACAATTTAACAATTGAAAATGGATTCAATTTGAAAAATAACCATTCAGTAAGGAAAAAATATTGTGGAAAAAGAGTTTCTTCTTTTTCTACAAAGTTTTTCTTTCAAATTATAAAATCACTGGGACGTAAAAACAGGGATTGAACAAGAAAGGGTTAAATATCATACCTATCAGATTTTCTGTTGAATAAGAAACAAAAATAGAGAACAAATGTGTAACTCAGTAATTAAAGTGTGAATATTGTCAATAACATTGTGAGTTATTTTTTCCCCCTCTCCCCATACCCTTGTTGTTCGTCTGGCCAAAAATATGCCAATAAACAGGTTGACTAGATACCCATGCACGGGATTTCCCGTAAACTTAGTCAACATATATTTAGTTCCATTAATAAGTTTCCCCTTATTTTTGTTTTATTTCTCTTTTCATATTCCTCTGAAAATAATAATATCTTGTATCAAATTGTAGTGTAAAGTTTAAAGAAAACATCTGGCTTATCAGTTTTTTGCAAAAAGAGAATTTATGGTGTTTTTTTTCTAAATTTAAGTTTAGATGGTATGAAAATCAAAGTTGCAAAGTACACACAAACTTAGGTCACATTAAAATTTTGTTTAACTTAGGTTATTGAAGTTGTTAAATGGCTACCTCTGCTGCTGATGCGGGCGAGTATGCGACGTCGCATGGATCTCACAAAACGCAATATCATTGCAGCTTGAATGTTATTCTATTCCTGAATTAAAGCATTGACCAAATCTATTGAGGAAATTTTCTATGCCTCGCATAACGAAAAATCACATTAGCCTTTAATACCGTTTAAGATTAAATATGCCTCGATTAAGTGCTAATCAGTACATACACGCGTTGATGATGCTTGCTCGTGGTGAAAGCGTAACATACGTGGATAGAGCGTTAGGCTGTATCAGTAACACAATTATTCGTCTAAGAAATCGGTTTTAACAAACAGGTGGTGTAGCCGATCGCCGTACATCCAGTCGACCAAGATCAACCACTGGTCGAGATGATAGATTAATCACCTTTACGCACGTTCGTAGTCGTTTCCAACCGGCCTCTCGAACCACAAGACAGTACGTTTATATTCGCCAAAATGTGTTGCGTCGTTTCGGGCAAGCCAAAACACCCATTCGCCCAAGGAGACCGTCTGTTGGACCGGTATTAGCAGTGCGTCATAGTTTGTGTGTACTTTTGCAAGTTTTATTTTCAGACCACCTCCACTTAAATTTAGAAAAAGCACTCAAATCTCTCTTTTTGTCAAAATCTGATCAGTTAGATATTTTCTTGAAATTTTACACTACAATTCGATACCAAACATTATCATATTCAGTGAAACATGAAAAAAGATATAATACAAATTTAATTTCACACTTTTTTTGAATTGAGTATATTATCTGAAGACAGAAATTTAGACTGGTCCAAATTGAAGACGCTGCAAAGGAATATAAATGATCATTCGCTGGCCCTCAAACTTACTCCGTTTCCCCCGCCTATTGACTCAGAAAGGAAATTCCACTTCGACTTTAATTGGCGTTATTTTGCAAACTTTATGACCAGTAGCATGAAACAGAGAGTTGAGTAGTTGGTTTGCGACCTAAAACGTCGTAACTATAGCCTGAATGTAGTTGCGACATTTAAGTCCCCAAAATAAACAAAAAAAGCCTAACAAAATGGCGGCCAATGAGTTCAAAACGCACTTCTGGACTTAAAGAGGGATTTCAGTGGTCGACTTATTATTTGTTTGATATCCGCGTTTGGTCAGTTATCAACAGGTGTTAAAACCAAAATTTGAGATTCAAATTGAAAAAAAAAGTCAAGGCCCCGGGTAGCAGGAATTAACCAATTACCAGACGGCAACTTTTAGACTGGTCCAAATTCAATGGAGTTGCAGACGACAATTTAAAGTTTTTCAAATTTAAGATTTCTTTTCAACTTTCTGTGTAGAAAACACTGTGTAAAATGAAGAAATTGCTTGTAACAAGCAATTCCTTCATTTTACACAATGTTTTTCCGATTGTTTTTCTAGAGGGGCGTCCAAAAGCGTCACTGTGTGGGAATGGGTTAACTGTTTGTTGGACACGCCCACAGAGCTCCACCAGGAAGTTCAATTTCAAACGGCTTTTTTTGCAGAAAATATGGACTGTAACATGTAAAAAATGATTAAATCATCATTACCTCTAGCGTATTTAGCTTTGTTGTTAACCATTTCCTGTTCAATCCCTGCTTTTTACGCCCCTGTGATTTTATATTGGCAGAAGCATTGTAGAAAAAGAAAAAAATTGGTTGTAACAAGCAATTTCTTTTTTTCCCGACAACTTTTCTCCTATACTGATATTTTTTTTTCAAATTAAATCCCCTTTAGAAATTGTCTATAACATCTTTCAATTTGGACAGGTCTAGAATTTAGAAAATCAGGAGTGGGTTAATCTCCGGCTGATCACGTCCACTGAATTTGTCTTGCAGATTTGAGGACAAATTACATTAACAAAAAGGATGGAGTTAGGACGTTTATGTCGCCAATCCAACAAAAATGCTTCACATAAATATTGGCCATAGTCGCAGTTCAAATTGACTTGCCTCGATATCTTTTGTGTTTTATAAAGGATATTGTTTACAAACATCATTTTTTTTTATTGATTTACGTCTAAAAAAGAAATTTGTTTAACCCAACTTTTTTTCGTACACACACACCCATACACACACCCATTCACGCGCACAAACACTCACACACGCACGTGCACACAAACACTGACACGCGCGCGCCAGCGCGTGCGCAGACACATGCAACGCAAAGACAAACAAACACACACGCACGCACGCACGCACCCCCAGCCCCCCCTCCACACACACACATAATTTAGCCGATTTTAAACTAAATTCACGGGATTAATTTTCGGGACATCCTTATCAGATTTCTTCTGTGAATTTTGGCGGGGCTTATCATCACTTCAGATACTAAATGGTAAAACTCTTGTAGTCTGTAATCATTCATTGGGTTTTTAAGATTTTATAACAAGAATGCTGGTTTTTTTTATGCCTCTGTCATTTACTTATGAAACTATTGATCAGCTTAGAAACGTCATTCACAAATTAACAAGCGAATATGTGTTAAATTAAATCGCGCAATACCAGAGAAAAATAAGCTAGAAATTAAGCTGACGAGTTACTGCTTTAAATCAAAGAAGAAATAGTAATCAAAGTACTGAAAGTAATGTAAGCTAGCAAAGCATAGTTTTGTTAAGTTTAATCTTCATTGCCAAGGGTTATCATGATAAATAAATGAGGTTAAAGTAACCAAGGGGTTAACAAATTACAACGGGAGAAAATTTTAGACAGGTTCAAATTGAAAGAAGCTGCAGACGACAATTTCAAGTTGGTTGAATTTAGAAAATCCTTACCTTGTTGGGTAGAAAAAAATGTTGACACAGAAGAAATTGCTTGTCAACAATGTTTTCTAACTTAAAAGTTTTGGTTTTTTAGATCCCTAAAAAGCGAATTTGAGTGGGAATGGGTTAAATAGCATGCTATTGAAAGACTTCTCTACAAGAGAGTTTGCAATATTCCTAAAATACATGTACATAAGAACTAATTTTTATGGCGTAGGCATTTATTGGATCTAGTAGTTAAGCCTCCAGTGGCAGTTTGCCCTCAGAATTTTTATATTAACTTAAGCTATCAAAGCTGACGCTTTGCTAGCTAAATGGCAGAAAACATTTGACCAAGAAAATCCTTCATTTATACCGGAAAACAATGCCTATCTCCTACTCCAATTAGTCAATTTCGCAAGTCGGAGACTTAAACGACGTAACCACAGCTTTTCCAATTTGCAGGCACGATGTATAGGTCGCCTACAGAAAATCTGCAAATGTTTTTCTCGTTTGTCTCCGCATCAACACAAATTAAATTCTTCTGGTATATAAGGCAAACTAAACATCGCCTAAGTACCTTTAACAGTCAAACTAATGTTTAAAATTAGCATGATCGGAGATCCGTCGATTGACAGGTCGCTGTTCACGCCCACTGACCTCCGAAACAGCAGTTCGACTAACATATCAAACGACATTAGATGGGAAAAACTGTGGTCAGGGATAAAACAACAACAGCAACACGAATATAAATATATGATAGCGACCTAAATGTTTTAGCTATGGAAAAAATATCCTAAATGGTTGACTTAAGGATTGAAAATCAAATCGTTAACCCTTTCCTGTAAAAAACTGAATTCTACTCTTCTGTGAAAACATTGTGGAAAAACAAGAAATTGTTTGTAACAAGCAATGTCTTCTTTTTTCCACGGTATTTTCTACAACATTGGAGAGTTTCACGTCAAATTGCATCAAATTCGCATTGTAGTCTTCAACTTCTTTCAAATTGGACCAGTCTAAAATTTCGAGAAAACCGGAAAGGGTTTACTTAGATTGGGAGTGTGTTGTTGACCCCCAACAACTGATATCACTTTCTTGTTCTTGATCCAACTTTAGGCATACTTATTATTTCGGGATTTCAGTAGGGCACATTTAGACTTTGAAAAAGAAAGATTTTTTTAAAAATATTCTCAACTACGAATGATAGAAGGAGATAGAAATACAGAGAGAGGGGAGAGAGAGAAAGTCGAAGACAGAGAGAGATATATAGGTTGACAGTCAGACAGTTAAAGAGAGACAGAGTATGAAATATTTGTCATCGCATCAAAATATAATAAAATCACGATACGGCCTAAAACATTTGATTATTTGCGTTTAATTACTTCACACATTTCCGGGAAAATAATTAAGAACCAGTCAAAAGATTAAGTAACTGTACGGGGGAACGCTATTTAGAGTTACCACCGCTGGTATTTATGCGGGATGTGTGCCAAGAGGATTGGTTAATTTAAACACGGCATTAAAAATTGACTCTTGTATAAAGATTCTAACATTCCTATTTGTTGAATAAAAAATATTTCTATGAAAATAGACGCAACTGGTAAACTGGTAAAATATTTTCTTCATTGACGGATAGCGTACCACGCTAAATTAAGCTATAGTTACGACGTTTAGGTGGGAAACTAACCATTTAATTTTTTGTTGCATGTTAATGGCTATAAATATTCTAAAATAACGCCGTTTTAATTCGAAGTCGTAGACAGTGGGTGTGGCCAGAGGAACCAGAGGGCGGGGCCAGTGATCCGTCATTTCGGTAGCGCCTAAGCAAATTCTTATTCGCTCTTTTATATTTTTTTTTATTCTGAATGAATAGTAAACTTAAAATAAATATAACTAACTTTGCCAAAAATAAAAGAGGAAGAATTTTATATTAAAGGGAAGAAATTCATGCACCGCTATTATATCCAAAAGAGTAATGTTTCGAACTGTATCGATGTAGGGTCTGACTTGGGGTATGGATATGAATTCTTTATCACCAAAAGGCGCAGATCTGCTAATTGAACAATCGTGCTGTCAATTAAATAACAAGACGGCCAATGAATTCATTCAGACCAGAAATGAGATTTGATCTCCAACATTGGCCGCCATTTCTGTGAACCTTTTTTGTTGGCTTGGTGACTTTAACGTCGTAACGATCTTTAGGACGCCAACAAACTATTCAACTTTTTGTTTCATACAACTATTTTTTCGAAAGAACGCCGTTTTAAATCGAAACGGGACTTCCTGTTGGAGTCAATGGGCGGGGCAGCGATACGTCAATTGATGTTATCCGGTATCTGAGGCACTGTGTACCGTTAGAATGATGGTGATAATACTAATAATGATAATAATAACGACAGAAATAATAACGACAGAAATAATTATGTTGCTGATAATGATAATAATTATGATATGATAATACTTCTTATAATAATATGTATTCTTAGAAGATAAGGCATAAAAAAAATCAATAATGATTTTACGACGCCTCTCGCTCTCCCTCTTTCTCTTCCTCTTTCTGTCTTTGTCTTTCTCTGTCTGTCTTTCTGTATGTTTGTATGTATGTTTGTCTCTTTATCATTCTCACTAACAGAATCTCTTCGGTCTTTCGTATGAAAAAACAAACAAAAAAACAACAGTTTTCTAAAGTGACACATGTACAAAAATTAAAAGATAGCTTGTCGAGTAACTTGCGTCATTCCCAAATTAAAACGAATGTATGTGCTAAATTAAGTCAAACAACACCACGGGAGATTAAACTTATTTCGTTGGCTCTGTCCGTTGACTACGATCGATGCTCCATTCGGTTCTAAACGGCGCTATTTTGTAAAATTTATGAGGAGTAACATTTAACAATACAATTAAATAGTTGTTTGGATACACATAAATAGTTATTTAGCGACTTAAATGTCGTAACGGTAGCTTAAACAGATTTTGACGTTTAAGTCGCAAAAACGAAGAAAACTTCATCACATTGATGACGGCCAACGTTGGAGTTCAAAGTTGACCTCCAGTCTAAAGGGATGATTCCATTAGTCGACTGACTTTTTGATGACAGCCGCGATTAGTCAATTATTTAAGACTTATTTCTACCTTAACACGTTACCATTTATTTTCTTTCAGTCCTTGTAAAGTGTCGTCAGTAGACGAGCAAATATCGTAACTGCTACTTTCTCCTAAACTGTACGGTGTACTGTTCGACCGATGTTATAGTAGAAATTTTGAGATTGTGTAATGACGATACAGTTGCCAGCATGTTTTTATGCTTTCATTATGATATAGAATATAAATGCTGTGTTCAAATATAATTGCTGTATGGTCATATAAAAAGTGATCGTACTTAAAGTATCAAAAATGCTTATTTGTCGATACATATACTTTATTTTTGCTGTTGTTGTTTTTTTTTAGCTCCTCCACTTTGAAACTGAAACCTCATCACTACAGCTTGAAACAGGCTGAAGTTGCGGGGTTCCCATGAAAATGGATGATATGTTCTTATGACATTGTGCAATTACATATCTAAGACTAATATAACCAAGGATTGAATAGGAAAGGGTTAAATACTCCCCTCCCCCCAAAAAAGGAGAAAATTTTAGAATTGTCCAAATTGAAAGAGTTTGCAAATGACAAAACAAAGTATGTTTCAATTGAAAAATAAGGCCACATGGGGTGGAAATTTTTGTGAGTAAGGAAGAAATTGCCTGTCGCAAGCGATTTCTTCGTTTCTCACAATGTTTTCTGTGTAAGATTTACTTCTTCATCGCTTAAAAACGCGGGAGAGTGTGTGAGTCGGTTTATAAAAATAAGAACAGCGTAAGTCTCAATCGCCTTCTTTTCTTTACAAGCTAATAGTCAAACTATTATACATTTATGCAATTAACAGTGTCGCATAGTATGATATAGCGCACATGTCAAAGTAAATCTCATAGCATGTGTGGGTTTTTTATCTATATTTTTCTATGTGGTTAATAAGACACAATGTTTTCCCCCTTTTTTTTTTGAGGGGCGTCTCACTGTGTAGGAAACGAATATTTGCTGATAGTACAGAAAACATTGTGTAAAATGAAGAAATTGTTTGTAACAAGCAATTTCTTCATTTTACACAATTCCCATTTTTTTTAGCTCACCTGAGCACAAAGTGCGAGGTGAGCTATTGTGATCGGTCGTTGTCCGTCGTCCGTCCGTCCGTCTGTCCGTCTGTCCGTCTGTCCGTCCGTCCACAATTTCTTTAAAAAACTTCTCCTCCTAAACCAGTAGGCCAATCAAGCTGAAACTTTGCAGGGATGTTCCTTGGGTGAAGTTCTACAAAAGTTGTTAAAAGAATTTAATTCCGTCAAAAACTCTGGTTGCCGCGGCATGTGAAAATGGGAATCTTTAGTAAATCTGGAAAAATCTTTAAAAATCTTCTCATCCTAAACTAGTAGGCCAATCAAGTTGAAACTTTGCAGGGATGTTCCTTGGGTGAAGTTCTACAAAAGTTGTTAAAATAATTAAATTCCGTCAAAAACTTTAGTTGCCGCGGCATGTGAAAATGGGAATCTTTAGTAAATCTGTAAAAATCTTTAAAAATCTTCTCCTCCTTAAACAGTAGGCCAATCAAGCTGAAACTTTGCAGGGATGTTCCTTGGGTGAAGTTCTACAAGAGTTGTTAAAAGAATTTAATTCCGTCAAAAACTTTGGTTGCCTCGGCATGTGAAAATGGGAATCTTAAGTAAATCTGTAAAAAATCTTTTAAAAATCTTCTCCTCCTAAACCAGTAGGCCAATCAAGCTTAAACTTAGCAGGGATGTTCCTTGGGTGAAGTTCTACAAAAGTTGTTAAAAGAATTTAATTCCGTCAAAAACTCTGGTTGCCGCGGCATGTGAAATTGGGAATCTTTAGTAAACCTGTAAATATCTTTAAAAAATTTTTCCTCCTAAACCAGTAGGCCAATCAAGCTAAAACTTTGCAGGGATGTTTTTAAGGTGAAGCTCTTCAAAAGTTGTTAAAAGAATTTAATTCCGTTAACTCTTGTTACTGTGGTATATGAAAATGGGAAATTTTAGAAAATCTTTGTTGTCTTTTTTTTCACAGACTACAAGGCCAAAGGCATTTATATTTTATATAGAGCTTAATCATATGGTTCTCAACCAAGTTTTTTTAAATAGTTAATCTCTGGGGTCAAAAATTGCCCCGCCCCTGAGGTCCAAAGTTTGGAAAAATGCTTAATTAGAGCAATTTCAAAAGACTTCTCCTCTTAAACTATAAGGTCTAGGATATTCATATTTGGTATGGAATATAACTAGATGGTTTTGTACCATATCACTAAATGTTGTCTTCCTCAGGTCAAAAACGGCTCTGCACTAGGGGTCCAAAATTCGGAAAAACGCAAAATTTGAATATGTTAAAAAAAAAATCTTCATTTTAAGGAGGAGGGCATTTATATTTTGAGTGTAGCACAACCTCGCTGTTATCTATCTGTTTTGATCAAATTATGCTTGTAGGTTAATAAACACCCCTTCCCTGGGTGTCCAAAGTTTGTAAAAATGCTCAATTAGACCATGTTCAATAGTCTTTTCCTCCCAATCTACCAAGTCTAAGGCATTCATATTTTGTATATAGCATATCCAGATGGTTCTCTACCATGTTAGCTAAATTTTAGCTCTGGTATAAAACATGGCACTGCCCCAGAGGTCAAAATTTTTTGAAAACGCCCAATTAGAGCAACATCAAAAGTCTTCTCCTTCTGAAAAATAAGGTGAAGGGCATACATATTTGGTATGTAGCATGGCTAAATAATTTTGTACTACGTAACAGTAAAATATGCTCTTAGGATAAAAAATGTCTCTGTTCCTGGGGTCGAAAATTGCGTAAATTGCATTGAAAGAATTCTTCTTCTTAAATATAGGTTCCAGAGCATTTACATTAAAAACAAAGGATAACATTATTGTTATCTACCATGTTTATATCCTTTTGACAAACATGGCCCTTCCCAACGCATCCAAAGATATGAAAAACGCTCAATAAGAGCATGTTCAAATATCTTCCACTCCTCATGTATAAGTTTTAATGCATTCATATTTTGATTTATAGTACATCCAGATTGTTCTCTACCAAGGTTGCTAAAATTACACCCATTGAAGTTGCAGACAGTAATTAGAGTTTGATTGAAATCTAAATACAAAGAATTTCAGGTAGAAAAAACTGTGAGAAATGGATAAATTGCTTGTCACTCCCTCTCTCACTATGTATTTTTCAAACCTGTTTTCCCTGAGGGTGACAAATTCTGGGATAGTTTGGTAATGGATTAAACTATAAAGCCAAAGGCATTCATTATTATTGTAAAGCGTTACTGGATTGTTTTGTACAAAGCCAAAAATCTCAAATATCTTTTATTTATTTTGCTCAAGTTGTGTCTTTTTTATACTAAAAAGTACTGTAATTTGGAGATGCCTCAGGTGAGCGATTTAGGACCATCATGGTCCTCTTGTTTCTAGAGGGGCGTCCAAAAGCATCACTGTGTGGGAATGGGTTAAATATTTGCTTATACTGTAGAGAAACATTTTGTTTTGTGAAACAGTTTGTCGCTTGTAACAAGCAATTTCTTCATTTTACACAATGTTTTCCCGTTTTGTTTTTTTCTTTGTTTTTTTAGGGGTGTCCAAAAGCGTCACTGTGTGGGAAACGGTTAAATATTTGCTTATAGTGTAGAAAAAATCAATTTCTTCATTTTACACAATGTTTTCCCAGTT
Source organism: Fragum fragum (assembly GCA_946902895.1). Taxonomy (NCBI): domain Eukaryota; kingdom Metazoa; phylum Mollusca; class Bivalvia; order Cardiida; family Cardiidae; genus Fragum; species Fragum fragum. Next base: position 20,037,897 of record OX336377.1, read on the forward strand.
GTTTTCCTGAGGGGCGTCCAAAAGCGTCACTGTGTGGGAATGGGTTAACTGATTGTTGGTCACGCCCACTGAGCTCCATCAGGAAGTTCAATTTCAAACGGCGTTTTTTTTTTCCAGAAAATATGGACTGTAACATGTAAGAAAAATTAAATGATCATTACTTGTAGCGTATTTAGCTTTGTTATTTACCATTTCCTGTTCAATCCCTGGTTTTTAAATCCCTGTGATTTCATATTGGCAAAAACACTGTAGAAAAAGAAGAATTGGTTGTAAAAAGCAATTTCATTTTTTCCGACAACATTTCTCCTCTACTGATATTTTTTTCTTTCAAATTAAATCCCCTTTAAAAATTGTCTGTATTATCTTTCAATTTGGACAGGTCTAGAATTTTGAAAAAAACAGGAGAGGGTTAATCTCCGGCTGATCACACCCATTGAGCTCCACTGCGATATCGAACATCGTTATCTTGCAGAATTGAGGACAAATTACATGTAACAAATAGGATGGAATTAGGACGTTTACGTCGCCAAACCAACAATCAAAGCACTGAAAGTACTGTAAGCTAGCAAAGCTTGCAGACGACAATTTCAAGATATTGGAATTTGGAAGAAAACATTGTGGACATTGAAGAAATTGCTTGTTACAAGCAATTTCTTCTATGTCCACAATGTTTTCCAAAGCATTTTCTTTAGATCCTGAAAAAAGCGGAATTGAGTGGGAATGGGTTACATAACATGCTTGTGAAAGAGTGCACTACAATTTGAATAGAGTTAGTTATATTCTTAAAATACACAAGGACTACTTTTTATGGTGTATGCATTCAACTGATTAGTGGTTAAGCCTCCAGTGGCAGTTTGCACTCGTTGAACTTTGAGACGACCTCAAAATTTGTCTGTTAACTTAAGCTATCAAAGCTGACGCTTTGCTAGCTAAAAATGCTTCACATAAACATTGAACATTGCTGCAGTTCAAACTGACTTACCTCGATATTTTATGTGTTTTGAAAAGATCATAGTTTACAAACATCAATTTCGTATTGGTCAATGTCTCAAAATGAAAATTGTTTAACCCAACTATTTTCGTAAACACGCACACTCCTACAGACAAATACAAGGTGAACACACTCATACACACGCACCCACCAACATCCACCCCCACCCCCCCCCACACATCCACCCCCACGCTCGCGCGCGCACACACACACACACACACACACACACACACGCACACACACACGCACACACGCACACACACACGCACACACACACACACACACACACACACACACACGAGTTTAGACAATTTCAACCAAATTCACGGGAGTAATTCTCGGGACCTCCTTATCAGATTTCTTCTGTGAATTGGGGCGGGATTATCACCACTTCAGGTACTAAATGGTAAAACTCTTGTCCTCTGTAACCATTCGATGGATTTGTATGATTAAATAACAAACATGTTGTTTCTGTCGCCCTCTGTCATTTCCTTATGAATCTATTGATCAGCTAAGAAACGTCATTCACAAATTAACATGCGAACATGTGTTAAATTAAATCTTGCAACACCAGAGAAAAATATGCTAGAAATTCAGCTGACGAATTATTGCTTTCAACCAAAGAAATAATAGAAATCAAAGTACTGAAAGTAATGTAAGCTAGCAGAGCATAATTAAGTTTAATCTTTATTGCCAATGAGGTTAAAGTAACCAAGGAGTTAACCCATTACAACATGAGAAAATTCTAGACAGGCTCAAATTGAAAAGAGTTGCAGACGATAATTCTAAGGGAATTGAATTTCTTCATTGCCCCAATGTTTTCTAACTTAAAAGTAGGCTTTTTTTGTTTTGTTTTGTTTTTGTTTTTTATCCTTAAAAAGCGGGTTTGAGTGGGAATTGGTTAAATAGCATGCTTTTGAAAGAGTTCTCTACAATTTCAAAAGAGTTTGCAATATTTCTGAAATACATAAGAACGCTTTGCTAACTGAAAAACAGAAAACCTTTGACAATTAAATCCTCCATTTATACCGGAAAAACAATGACTACCTCCTACTTCAATTAGTAAATTTCGCAAGTCGGCGACTTAATCGACGTAACCACAGCTTTTCCAATTTGCAGGCACGATGCTAAGGTCGCCTACAGATGATTTGCAAACGTACTTCTCGTTTGTGTATTAAATTCTTCTGGTATAAGACAAACTATACATTCAAACTAACGTTTGAAATTAGCATGATCGGAGATCCGTCGATGGACAGGTCGCAGTTCACGCCCAGTGACCACCGAAACAGCAGTTCGACTAACAAGTATAAATGTCGTAGTTATAAAGAATATGCTAAAGGGGTTTATCAAAGGATTTCTAATCAAGTCGTTAACCTTTTCCTGTACATAAACTGGATTTTACGTCACTGCGATTTCATACATGAGAAAACATTGTGGAAAAAGAAGAATTTGCTTGTCACAAGCAATTCTTTCTTTTCCAAAATATTTTCTGCAACATAGGAAAGTTTTGTTTTGTCTGCAACTTCTTATACTATAGACCAGTCTAAAATTTCGAAAACCGAAAAGGGTAACTTAGATCGGGACTGTGATGTTGACTTCCAGCAATCTACTGATGATTTCGGGATTTGAGTATTGCTCATTAAGACTTTGAAAGAATTAAAGATTTTTAAAATACATGTAGATTCTAAACTATGAATGAATGATTTAGAGAGAGAGAAAGAGAGAGAGGCAGAGAATGAGAGAGAGAGAAAGAGAGACAGACAGACAGACAGAGAGAGAGAGGGAGGGAGAGAGAATGAGAGATATTTGAGAGAGAGAGAGAGAGAGAGAGAGAGAGAGAGAGAGAGAGAGAGAGAGAGAGAGAGAGAGAGAGAGAGAGAGGAGGGATTAGACAGACGGACAGATTGACTGACAAATAGACAGGCACAGTACGGAATGTTTGACATCTCATTATTACCAAATATGATGAAGCACGGTACGACCTATAACTGCCGTTTATTTGTCATTAATTACTTCACACAATTCCAGTAAAATAATTAGGAATCAGTCAAAATGTTAAGTTACTGTATGGGGAGCGCTATTTAGAGTTAATACCGCTGGTATTTATGCGGGATGTCTGACAAGAGGATCGGTTAATTTAACCACGGCATTAAGATTTGGCTCTTATACTTGCATTCCTATTTGCTAAATAACAAATACCACCACGAAAAATATTTACAGAACTTACCTTGGTTTTGGGCACAAAATAGTTCTATGAAAACAGACGCAAACTGGTAGAATCTGTTCTTCATTGACGTATTGCGTACCACGCTTGAATAAGCTATAATTACGACGTTTAGGTCGGGAACTAATCATTTCACTTTTTTGTTGATTGTTATTTGCCATAGATTTTCCAAATAACACTGTTTAAATTCGAAGTTGAACCGCCTGTTGGAGTAAGTGGGTGTGGCCAGAGGAGCAAGTGGGCGGGGCCAACCATCAGTCAATTCGGTAGCGCATAAGCAAAGTTTCTATTCGCGCTTTTATGTGTTTTTCTTCATAATGATAAGTATACTAAAATAAGTAAGGCTACCTTTGACACTCTCCCCCCCCCCCAAAAAAAACAACAACAACAGAACAAATACTTTGTATTAAAGGGAAGTAATTCATATACCAAAGGAGTGAAGTTTCAAACTGTATCGGTATAGGTCTAACTGGTGGTATGGCTATAAATAAATTCTTTATCTCAAAACGTTGCAGATCGTCAGCACGATTAGCTCAGTTGGTAGAGCACTTGACTTCAAACCCCAAGATCACGGGTTCGAGCCCTGGGCTGACCATATCAACTAATTAACTAATTGTCGTTAAACCGAGGCCCCGTGTGACGATGCTATCCATCGAGTACGTTAAAGTACCAGGCGGGGCTCTCAGTAGTTTCGTCCTGTATCCTTGCAATATCCCCCGTAACAACTAACCGTATTCCGGAGGCATCGCTCATATGGGCATGTGCTACGGTAGCGACGATAAATAAACGGAAATACACACAAACAAACGTTGCAGATCCTGCTAATTGACCTATCGTGACTGTCAATCAAATAACCAGTCAACCAATGAATTTATTCATAATAATTATGATATGATAATACATTGTACTTCTTACAATAATATTTATTATTAGAAGGTAAAACACAAAAAAATTATCAATAATGTTTTAACGACGCACCTCTCTTTTTCTCTCCCTCTTTCTCTCCCTTTCTCTCAAAGTCTTTCTCTGTCTGTCTGTCTCTCTGTATGTATGCATGTATGTATGTATGTATGTAAGTATGCATGTATATGTATGTACGTATGTATGTAAAATTTGTATGTTTGTATATATGTATGTATATTTATGTATGTATGTAAGTATATATATATAAGTATGCATGTATGTATGTTTGTATATACATGTATGTATGTACGTATGTATGTTTGTATGTATGTATGTATGTATGTATGTATGTATGTATGTATGTATGTATGTATGTATGTATGTATGTATGTATGTATGTATGTATGTATGTATGCAAATATGCATGTATAAATGTATGTACGTATCTGTATGTTTGTATATATGTATGTACGTATCTATGTATGTTTGTATATATGTCTGTATGTATATATGTATGTATATATGTCTGTATGTATATATATGTACGTTTGTATTTGTCTCTCTCTCATTCTCTCTTAAAGAATCTCTTCGGTCGTTTTTTCGTATGACAAAAAAACCAACAGTTTTCTAAAGTTGACACATGTACCAAATTACAGGACTGCTTGTCGAGTAACTTGCGTCATTCCCAAATTAAAACAAATATATGTGTTAAATTAAGTCAAACAACACTGCGGGTGAATAAGTCAGAAGTTCAAAAATTAACTCTTTCCTATTTTACATAATTCAAGACCTGTCCAAATTCAAAGGTTTTGAATACGACAGCCTAAAGTGGACTTAATTTGAGAAATAACCAAAAAAAGTTTGTGGAAATAGAAGAAACTGCTTGTTACAAGCAATTTCTTCTTTTTTACAATGTGTTCTCAATTATTAAATCACGCGGACGTCAAAACCAGACATTGGACGGGAACAGGTTAAAGACTCTCTGGCTCTTGTACGGCAAAATTTATGACAGAAAGGAAGCCTGCTGAAATCCCGGTTAAAATTGTTAACAGACAACTCAATCAACAATTTCAGAATATGTCACAAGCCCGCTAAGGAAGGATTTGCCCAAAAGAAAACGAAAATTAATTTCAAATTTATTTTACGTTGGCATCATGATATAATTTTAGAATTAAATTTCAAATGTAAATAAGAGGACCTTGATGGAACTAAATCGTCCACCTGAATCATCTGCCAGCAAAAAAGATGCAATTGGAGCCAAACAATTATAACCAGTTTCATAAAGATTAATCTAGAACTGTCATTAAGACCCCTATTCTGTTTTTCCCCAATATAATCCTTCCATAATCAATAAGGTGCTTATGACCTTACAACTATTCTGGCCAGGGTTCTTGAATATCTCTTATATCTCTGTCATGTAGTATCATACAGATGCACTTTCTCGCTGTAAAACTGTAAGTCGCGGTAACTTTTTTCATAAAGTTGTCTGCAGTCCATTCTCAAACAAACCCGATTTTTTACGCCTCTCTAAAAAAGGGGGTATGAAAACATTGCGGAAAATCAAGAAAATTGCTTGTGACAAGAAAACTCTTCATTATCTGAAATGTTTTGCATCAAAAAATACAAAGACTATGAATAATTCCTGAAATTAAAATTGACGTCTCTATCTTCTGTGAATTTGGTCCAGTCTTAAATTTTGTCGTCTGGTTATGGGTTGATCTTAAGCTGTCTAGCATTTCATCATCTGGGATAAAAAATGAAACGAAGCCCGTTCTGGTATGTGCAATCTATATTGATACTCAAATTCCTCTGTCTCATTTTCATCGGCCTATAAATTTCGACTTCTCTAAGCCAAGAAATTCGAAAGCATTTGAAGACAGGAGTTTTTCCTGAAACGAAAATAAATGAATTATTGTCCAGCGGATTAATACATAAAAAAAAGGTCATAATGTCTTTCGTTTCATACCCAAATGAAAACAAAACAAAACAAAAAATGTCCTCATCTCCTAACCCTTAACTGGACGGCAAATTTAAGACTGGTCCAAATTAAGAGAATGTGACATTTAAAAGTGCGCTGGAATTCGACAATAAGTGCAAAAAAAAAGAAGAAAACATTGTGAGAAAAGAATTAATCCCATAATAATAATTCCTAACTGTATATCTCCAGAGCGTCAAGGAGTGGGGTTGTGTGATAATGGTTTAAAAATCTATAGGACAGGTAAACTTTCTTGTAGCGACCACTGAAGCACTTCCATATTGTATGGAGGTTAACGCAACTTTCAACAATTTCACAATTGGTTGATCGCGATTTCAACCAAAGAATCAACCGATCAATCTAATCATTCACTTAGACCTAAAATGAACTTCTTAACTCCAAAATAGACAGCCATTCAGTTGAAGCATTGTGTTGGTTTGGCGTCTCAAACGCCGTAACTACAACTTACTCAAGCCGTAGATTCGTCGTCGAGAGGTCGCCAGACAACCGCTTTACATTTTTGTTACATGCTGCCGACCCCAAATTTTGCAAAGCGACGCCGTTAATTATCGAAATTGAACTTCCTGCCGAAGCTCAGTGGGCGTGACCAGCATTTCGTCATTTAACCCTTTCCTGTTATTTTTGAAATTTTAGACTGGTCCAAATTGAAAGTGGTTGCAGACGACAACGAAAATTGGATGCAATTTGAAATTAAACCATCCCATGTGGAAGAAAATATTGTGGGAAAAGGAGAAATTGCTTGTTACAAGCAATTTCTCCCTTTTCCACAATTTTTCTCAAGTATAAAATCATAGAGACGTAAAATATCGGGTTTGTACAGGAAAGGGTTAAATCATTACAATGTCAACACAAACCTTAACAGTGTCTTCAAGATCTGATCGTTCGACAAGAAGACCCGGATGGTGTTCTCCGAGTGGGAAAGGATAGTCGGATCCACATATAACTCTGTCCTGTCGAATACAAACCGTTGATAATCGATCAAAACCTCGTAACTCATTTTTTATTCAAGCTGTAGTTACGAATTTTTGTCGCCAGTCAACGAAATAAGAACACCGCGTGCCTGCGTAAAGTTCGAATGGGGTAGGTGATTCATGGTGTGTTGTTGGATTAATTGATTGAATTGGGTTTAACGCCACTTTCAACAGTATTTCAGTCGTATCGCGGCGGCTGGAGCAACTAACAACGGATTCCTGGTATTTCTCACACCAGTGCTACCACTACATCCTTTCCTAGCCTCCAGCTGCTATCCCATTTAGGTTTACGATTATCCACCCATTAACGAGAGAAAAATGTCGAAAAGGATATGGTCCGCCGCCGGGGATCGAACTCATGACATCCCATTATTGAAGATTGGAAGTCTGGTGCGCTACCGCCTGCGCTATGACAGCAGCGGCATGTTAATGGAACTATCAGTTATCTTCGTCTGTCCGTCCATAATAACAAACAAAGGGACTACAAGGGCCTAAGAAACTCTAGAGGATTTCTGACCGTCTAGCCATAATTGATCATCCGCGACTGTCAATCTAAGAATCAATCGACCAATCAAACCATTCATTCGGTCGGGAATTGAACTTTGAACTCCAACATTAGCCGCCTTTTTTGTGAAACACTTTTGTTGGTTTGGCGATAGAAACGTTGTAACTACAGCTTATTCAAGCTGTAGTTACGACGTTTATGTCGCAAACTAACTAGTCTACTTTTTGTTACATGCTACTCCCCATAAATTTTGCAAAAGAACGCCGTTTGATATCGAAATGGAGCTTACTGATCCGAGGATTAAGAAATGGCCGATTATATTGCTGGTACCAGTATTCTGTAAACGTTTGCACAGAATCCCATAAAAAAAGAAAACGATTAAAGAAGAAAAACTTAACCGTTTACCACACAATCCTGTTTCCAGAAGCATAGAAGAAATGAAGTTATGAAAAACTTTGTTGGAAAATGATGAATTGTTAGTGACAAGCAAATTCTCCTTTTATCACATTGTTTTTACCTAATATGGCACTTATTTTTCTATTTTAGCGCACTTTTACATGTCGCCTGCGACTTCTTTCAAGTTCGAAAAGTCTAAAAGTTTGTCGTCTGGTAGTAGGTTAAAGAACGTATGCACGCACGGACGGTCTATTCACAATAGCTCTACTGACCTTGGGGCAGATTAGATAAATGTACATGACCGCAGGAGTTTGACTGAACATCTAAGAAATAACCCTTAAGTAAATTAAAGTAACGTTCAAATTACTTCAAAACAATTAAATTCTTTTAGATTCAAAGCATTTAAATTCTTGAAGAACTGTTCTTGCCATGAAAAGTGAGTGAAATTGAGACAAAGATAAACAAGAGACAAACGTGTCGCAAAACCAGATTTTCAAAAGTTTCAACAAAATCCTTCAAGAATTGTAGGGGTAGTTGTGTACACAAGAGTTTTGACAACAAGTCTCCTTTTTTCATAACGCAGCATTGAATCACAAAACGCTGATTATATGCGCTAGGTCACGCAAATACATTAAGTTATAATTTTATCAAAATTCGTCGAGAAATCGTTGGAGAAGATCCGCACACAAGGTAAAGTTAACGCCCGCCCAGCCAACCGACCGCGTGCCCGCCTACCCGCCCATTGCCGACATTCACCAATCTATTAAGCAGATTTTTCCTTCGGAAAACCTGGTTAAATCAAAGTACTGAAAGTACTATAAGCTAGCAAAGAATGGTTGAATTTAGAAAATCTTTCCCTTGTTTGGTAGAAAACATTGTGGACATTGAAGAAATTGCTTGTTACAAGCAATTTCTTCACTGTCCACAATGTTTTCCAAAGCTTTTTCTCTAGATGCTTAAAAAGCGGAATCGGGTGGGAATGGGTTAAATAGCATGCTTTTGACAGAGTTCTCTACAATTTGTATAGAGTATGCAATATTCCTGAAATATAAAGAACTATTTTTTTATGGCGTAGGCATTCCAAAGATTTGGTGGTTAAGCCTCCAGTGGAGGTTTGCACTCGTTGAACTTTTAAAAGACATCAAAATTTGTCTGTTAACTTAAGCTATCAAAGCTTTGCTGACGCTTTGCTAGCTAAAACGTTACCTCTCCAATAACGTTGACAAGTAACTGTAGGGCTGCTGGGTCATGTACTAAGGTGTCCGTGTAAAATCGACCCAGAAACTCCCGCGGAGATCTTTTGCAGTCCGTGGAACAGAGGTCCGGTCTCACATTATAACCGTGCTGTATTCGACCCACGGTGAATGGGAAAGCACCACCTGCAAATATATAAATATTCACATCTAATTCCTTCGAAAACGAGTTCATCAAATTGTTGGTGGGAAAAAAAGGAAAAGCAAGTACGTCTGTTGATCCGTGAAATGCACATTTTTTAAAATCTAATTTAACCCTTATTTCCTGTTCAATACCTGGTTTTACGTCCCTATGTTTTTATACTTGATAAAACATTGCGGAACAAGGAGAAATTGTTTCCTTTTTTTTCTATCCGACTGAATAATTATTTTTTCAAAATCAAATCAACTTTGAATTGTCATCTGCAAATCCTTTGAAAATGGACAGGTCTAAAATTTTCATATACAGTAAAGGGTTAAAGCTTTTCAGCTAATTATCACTTGATAAAACCACTATTTCATTATTCCGTATTGATAATCCTGCTACCATTCACATTGACCTCTTCTAAATACGGAAGCTCCACGTGTGTGTAGCCCCGGATGAACCCTTGAAGCACTTTCCGCAGATTCAGAAATAATGGACGGATCGTGCATGGTAAGATCCCTTCTAATTCTTGGGCTCCGCTTTTCTAAATGAAATTACACATGTTTATGATGCTGTAGTAGATTCCACAGCATTCGTTGACATAGGGCCTCTTTAGTGTCTAATCTTCATTCCGACTTGTTAACTACAGTCTCAATTGAAATACATTGTAGAGTACATCATACCCGTGGTTTAGTTAAGAAATAAGTTGATAATTTTTGTTTTCATTTAGGTATGAACCTAAAATCGTAATTAAACTGTTTGAAAGCGTGAAGCAGATTCATGATAACACTCTTTTAATTCATTTTCCGAAACTACCATAGGGTACGGAAACTGCCCCTAAAGGACCGAAATTCATTAAAATGTTATCTGTTTTGCTCCTAAGTTATAAAAAGAGTGTCATTTGTCGAATCAAGTCATTAGATTTCGTCTTGATATTATATGGACCAATCAGAGGTCACTTTGGTCTTAGTTACATGCCCGCACTTTCCCTAGATAAAATGTGACAGATGGTTGGTATCTATATTAGTTAGCTGTAACCATTAATGCTAGAGGAAATGAGATATGCTAGTTGCAAGGATTAATTGTTTATGGGGAGGGAACGCTGTTGGGAGTGTTACTCCAAGAATACATACACGTGTCCGTAACTAAACCTTAACTATGAAAGGCATACACCAAAGATAATGTCATCTAATCTTGGATGTCATGTGTGATAAAAATCGGTTTCCTCGAATGCAATCTTTAAGAAAAGCTTTACGTATAAGATCGATATATCTTTCTTTTCGTGAACAACAAAAGCTATTTTTCACTCGTTTTTCTGTCACTGAAATATAAAGGGCGCCATCAAACAGACTTTCATGTCTCTGGTCAGATGGAGCAGACTGCGCTATTCATGAAGGATCGATACTTTTCGCACCGAAGGGTGACAATTATATGAGCAATTGATGGCCCCATCCACTTACTGCGTTTGCCCCACCCGACCGGTAGCCCCACGTCGACTTTTAATCTACGTTTATTTTGCAAACAATTTGGCCAGTAGAATGTAATAACAAGGTGAAATAGTTGGTTCGAAGCCTAAACGTCGTAACTACAGCTTAAATAAGATGTACCTACAAAGTTTAGATCACTAAAACAATAAAAATGTTTCACAGAAATGGCGGCCAATGTTGGAGTTCAAATCTTAATTCCTGGCTTATTGGTCAATTGATTCCTTGATGGACGGCCGCGATTGTCAAGTATAATTGATAGAAATGCATTTGCTTGAGGTCTGGTAAAATGCCGAGACGGATACCGGGTTTCTGGGTATCCTCATTTACACGAATATAACATGACAAAAGAAAAAAATCAAAGTACTGTAAGTACTGTAAGCTAGCATAGCATTGTTTTGTTAAGAAATCTTCTTTATCATGGTAAAGAAAAGAGGTAACAGTATCCAAGGAGTTAATATATTCCAACACAATCTCTCCTGTTAACGCCCATTAAGAAAATAGTTCTGGAAAACAATGTGGAAAATAAAAAATTGCTTGTTACAAGCAATAACTTCATTTTTCCCATTTCTTTACCTAGAGAGATAAATATTTTTAGAATTTACAAAATTTTGAAATTGTCGTCCGCAACTTTTTGAATTCTCTGATCAGTCATTGTGAGCTAAAAGTGAGCTAAAATACCTAAGAGATGACCTTGCAGGCAGAGATTGGAATACATAAGAACTACTTTTTATGGCGTATGCATTTAATGGATTTAGTGGTTAAGCCTCCAGGGGCGGTTTGCACTCGTTGAACTTTGAGACGACCTCAAAATTTTGTCTGTTAATTTAAGCTATCAAAGCTGACGCTTTGCTAGCTAAAAAGATTTGAAAACTCATCGGAAACTACGTCCCGGCCTAAGGCAGATACGATAGACTCCGAATCTATGTTTAATACGAATCCCCTTAATTTAGATTCTTATCAAAAGCAATACACTTACCCCCGTGGGCAAAACAAACTTTGAGATTCGGAAATTCTTCAAATACACCACCCATCGTCATACAGCATATAGCTGTTGTGGTTTCTGCCGGCATACCTAAAATGAATAACCAATGATACAAAGTATTCCAGGCGGTAGGGAATTAACTTAAAACGATGTTCAATTTAACTCTTTCAATTAATTTTCAGCTAATGCCTTCATCAGAAATGACTGTTTATTTTAACAGTATGTAACATCCATGTTCATAGACATCAACATTCAAAATTTTGAATGCTGGTGTATTTGAAAATGGATGTTACATGGTGTTTAAATATACTGTCATTTCTGAAGAGGGCATTAGCCGAAAATTAATTTGAGTTAAATTGAAAATCGCGTAATATGAAAATGGTATTCTCTTGTTTTCGATAAACACGAGTGTCCCCGCAACGGCTGGTTTTTGAAATGTGACATTGATACTTGAATCTTACCATGACAGACGACCTTGACCTTGGTGCCAACAGAAAAGTCTTATCAAACCAAGAGGGCCACTGACCCTGAAGCGCTCGCCTGAATTAGTGCAAATAAATGGCAAAGAAAAAAGTAATCTTGTTCTAACTATATAATGTGACTAGTCATATTCTGTCTTGCACATGTCATAGAGAAATAACATTTGGACCAAGTTTTAAGATATTTAAGCCATAAATGTAGCATTTACAATGTACACCAAGATATTCATAAGTTTGATCTAGTGACCTACTTTTTTACCCGAAATGGCCCAAAATTCAACTTGTCATGAATAATAAAGATGCAAATATATATTGACCAAATATCAAGGTAAATGTATTTGAACCTTAAAAATAGCTTCTATTGTACATGCAAATTATTCCGAAATTTGACCTAGTGACCTAATTTTTTACCAAACGCGACCTAACAGGGATTCTGACGGCGATAATATGAAAGTAAGCATTCTGACTAAATTTCAAAACATTTGAGGTAAAAATGCGTCCTTTAGCGTGCACACAAGGCATTTCTAAGATTTGACCTAGTGACCTATTTGTCCCCATGTGATCCAAAATTGAACTTGACGGAGATATTATGAAGACAAACACTATGATCAAACATCAAGGTATTTGAGGCACAAAGGTGAGAGTGCACACAGGGTATTTCCAAGATTTCAACTACTGACCTAGTTTTTGAACCCAAATGACCAAAAACTGACCAAATCCTGAACATGTCTTAGGTTTCATGGAGACAAACATTCTGACCAAGTTTCAAGATTTGTTTTTGTTTGAATGGGGTTTTACGCCGCTTTCAACAATCTTTCAGTTATATCGCGGCGGCTGGAGCACCTAACAATGGAATCCTGGTATTTCTCACACCAGTACTACCGTCACATCCTTTCCTAGCCTCCAGCTGCTATCCCACATAGGTCTACGATTATCGACCCATTGGTGGGAGACAAATAGTCGGAAAGGATGAGTGCCGCCGTCGGGGATCGAACCCGGGACCTCTAGAATGACAGTCCGACGCGCTACCAACTGCGCTATGACGGCGGCTCAAGTTTCAAGACAAGTGAGTGCTCACAAGGTGTTGACGGACGATGGACCCTAGACATTGGACACAGCTAGATCACAAAAGCTCACCTTGGGCACATCGTGCTCAAGTGAGCTAAAAAGAGGATATCGATGGTCCTATACTGTTCACCAGAGTATGATGGCTAAAATAAGGCATTACGATATATACAAAATATCAAAGCTCTATGCTTGTCATTTTGGAAAAGAGGATTTTTTTTAAAGATTTTCTCCTTTAATTCTAGGTATATAGAAAATCGCACGATACAGTGCTAATTTCCAGAATACGGTAATTCTTTAAGTATTTTGGTAGAGTGAAAAAAAAAAAAGATGATATAAACCAAACATCAAATCTCTATGGTTTGGGAGAAGTTTTTCAAAGATTTCCTTCTTTATTCCTCTGTAAAATTATGAATCGCACAGACAATAGCTAATTTTCCGAGGACAGTGATACTTTGAAGTATTTTGGAAGAGGGTAAATAGGCATAGATACCTACCAAATATTAAAGCTTTATGTCCTAAGGTTTAGGAGAAGAAAGTTTTCAAAGTTTTCCTTCTTTATTCCTGTCTTAAATCAGAGATCGCACAGAAAAGGGCTAACTTTCGGAGTGCGGTAATTCTTTGAAGTATTTCATTTGATGGTCAATAGACAAGGATACATTCCAAAGCACTAAACCTAATGATTTGGGAGAATATTTTCAACGATTTCCTTCTTTATTTCCTTTAATATTATAAAAGCGTTTAACCTAAGGATGAATTCTGTGAAGTTTAGTTGAAATTCTATGCTCAATATAGGAGGAGAAGATATTTTTCAAACAGTCAATGATAGTTTTCATTTAACAGAAATATGGACTTAAAAATAATCTTGACGTTAGTAGACAAATTGATTCTGGAATAAACAGAAAGGTCTTGCCACAAGGAATTTTATGGTGAAATATTGAACCTCTCAAAAGTTAATGCCAGTTTTAAAGTTTTCCTTTTGGATAGGTATAACCATGAAAAATGGCCTGATCTCGGCATCTGATCTTGAACCAAGCATCAGAAGAAGAGCACACAACGGAACACGTCTTAATTGTGAAAGCTCTATAGCGCTTACCATTTTAAGTTGTTGTCAAGTAAAATTGATAAATATGATTTTGAAAATAAAACTTTGACAGATGACCTTGACCTTAAACAACAGAAGAGTCTTACCGCAAAGAATTCACATGTTAAATAAGAAGACTTTAGTATCTACCAAATGTTTCGCGCCTTTTTAGGTATCCTTTATTATTCACAGAATGACGATTTCTTACTGTTGGTTAGGAAAGATATAAGCCTCGCTTCTCAGTTATAAGGCTCAATAAATAATCCACTAGAGCGTTAGCTCAATGAGATTATTCATTGAGAGTTATAACTCAGTAAAGTGGTTGAATTTTTCATAATAAACGGTCATATTTTATTATTTGAATTCTATCACAATTCTATCTTGAACTTATCCATGGGAGACAAACGCTGGTGTACTACAGCAATGTGAAGTGCGGATTAGTTTCCCTTTGCTTCAAACACACTCTTCTGTATATTGATGTAAACAAATCCCTACTGGTGGTCGATAAATACAGAAACAACACTGATTTGTTAAACCATTGCAAAATTGACAATAGGAAGTAATTAACGGTTATTAGATCTATTTCATTTACAAAAAAAAAAAAAAAAAAAAAAAAAATCACACACACATACAGAGAAAAAAATCCAAATGGAAGAATTTAATACCGAATAGCGCTTTATATCTGCTGGGACCAAAACCAACGTTTTTCCCCAAAACCAGGGGGGGGGTGTAAATATCTGCGTAAAATTATTCTACGGACATTTACTTTACTAGAAGAAAGATTAAATTTCTACGTTATGAAATAAAGAAAACTGTGCAATGAATTTGGAAATTAAAGTTTCGTGGAGTTAAATTTCGTCACCATACCAGGTAAGTTGGCATAATTCAGGCACAATTAATCTGTAAAAATTTTATGGTATATAATGCTAAATACAGGCAATTGTGAATAAAAAGACCTTTCAAACTGCTATTAATCAGCAAAGTTTTCTAAGTGGTTGTTGGTTGGCGAACAATGAGTAAGCTGTAGTTACGACGTTTAGGCCGCCAAACCAATGAAAAAGGTCAACGAAAATGGCGGTCATTGTCTGAGATCAAAACTCATTTCTGGTCTCAATTAAGGATCTCATTGGTCGACTGGTTATTTGATTAACAGCCACATTTGGTGAACTATGCAACAGCGATGTGCCTTTCAGAACGATATATTCCGTCGTTGTCGTTCTAAAACGTCGTAACTACAGCTTGATTCAAGCTGTAGTTACGACGTTTTAGAACGACGACGACGATTTGCTCTTAACCCATTCCAACACAGCAAAATATTAGACTGGTCCAAATTGAAAGAAGATGCAGACGACAATTTCAAGTTGATGGAATTTTGAATTTTTTCGTCTTTTTGGATAGAAAACATTGTGGATAATGAAGAAATTGCTTGACACAAGCAATTTCTTCATTTTACACAATGTTTTCCAAAGCTTTTTTCTTGTGGTGCGTAAAAAGGAGGGCTTGAGTTGGAATGGGTTAATACTGACGATTAAACTAATTGACCAATCACGTCTATCAATCAAAGACAAAATCGATCAATCACATTATTCATTTAGACTGGGAGTGAACTTTAATCTTCGACATTGGTCGCGATTTAAGACAAACATTTTTATTTGTTTGGCTACTTAAATATAGTAAAATCAGCTTATTCAAGCTGAAGTTACCACGTTAGCGTAGCCAACCGACTGTTCTTCTTTTTGTTACATGCTATCCGTCATAAAGTTCGAATAAAACTTCCTGTTGGAGTCAATAGGCGGGGCAAACAATGATAGTGGGCGGGGCCAGCGTTCAGTGAATTACCATCTGGCAGATATCGTCGGTGGACGACCCAAACATTGAACCTCGTAACTAACCATGAAATTTTGGTCGACAAAATGTTGTAACGTGGTACTGGCCGCAACGTAGAACTGTGGGGTGGGGGTTACATATATTTGGTTGAAAAATCATATTTACCGACAAGCCATGGTAACCAGTATTTAGACATTCGCCCCCCTTGTTCCATGTCCCAAGGATGAACAAAAATGGCTACTTCGTGTTTTTCTGCTGCCTAGAAAACACATTTTAGAATACTATAACATGCGGGTTTTACGAACGGGTTAACCTATTACCACACGACAAAATTTTAGACATGTCCAAATTGAAAGAAGTTGCAGACAACAATTTCAAGCTGAAGGAATTGAGAAAGCCTTTCCTTCTACGGTAGAAAACTTGTGGACATTATTTTTACAGAACTTTGTCGTGAGGGGTGTCTAAAAGAGAGATTGTACAGGAATTGGTTAATGAAAGGTATAATTCTGCTTCCTTCGAAATGATTAAACTCCATTTTCAACTTTGAATACAGTATAACAAACACCAATACCAACAAGATTTGAGAGACCGGTTTTTATTTTCAAATAATTTGGGTCAATAAAGCTGTGACAACCAAAGAAACACACCTTTTTTTAGTCAACCCGATTAGCTCATTTGGTAGAGCACTTGACTTCAAACCTCAAGATCACGGGTTCGAGCCCTGGGCTGACCATATCAACTAACAAACTAATTGTCCATCGGATGAGACGTTAAACCGAGGCCCCGTGCTATCCATCGAGTACGGTAAAGAACCAAAACACTCAAAGCAGTTTCGTCCTGATTCTTCGCACTATCCTCCGTAACAACTAACCGTCTTCTGGGGATGTCGCTCATATGGGCATTGCTATGGTAGCGACGATAAAGAAACGGAAACACAAACACACACGCACACAACTTGAGAGACGTCAGATCAGTGACTTGATGCACTTCAGGTTAAATTTGGTGGCATAGTGTGACAGTTCTCATTCAAATGTCCTATTCGCTCTAAATCAAACAAAAGGCTTAAGAGAAACTTATGGCCAGTAACATGTAACAAATAGGTAAAATGGTTGGATGACGACCTAAATGCCGTAACTACAGTTAGCCTGAATAAGCTATAGTTATAGACTTTTAAGTCGTTAAACCAAGGGAAATGCTTGGAAATGCTTAAATATCGGCTAATGTTGGAGTTCAAAGGTCTAAACGTATGATTTGCTCGTAAAATCGATTTTTGAATGACAGAAAACTTTGAATGTGGCCAGTGACACGATAATGGAAGAATATAACAGAACTAACATGTCAAAGAGGGACCCGGTCTAGCATAGGTCAAAGAAAGGTCATTTATTCGTTCTATTTATTTTTCGATAATGGAATACCATTTTTTTATTCGATACATTTCGCACTTCCCGAGTACGAAAAGCTGTAGATGCGACATTTAGGTCGATAAGAAACAATTAAACTAGTTTGTCCCAGGTTACTGGCCAACTTTTTGCAAAATAAGGCCGTTTGATATCGAAGTAAAACTTCCTGTCTTAGCCAGTGCTCGGGGCCAGCGATCTGCAAATACCATTGAGGTATGAAACCTAGAACTTAACCAATTACCAGATGAAAAAAAAAAAAAAAAAAATAGACTGGTCTAAATTGAAAGAAGTTCCAGACGACAATTCCAATTTTATGAAACATTTAGGTTTTTCAAGTTTCTAGGTAAAAAACAATGTGGAAAATGAAGAAATTGCTTCATTTTACACAATGTTTTCCGAGCTATTTTTACTTAAATGGCGTCAAAAAGCGTCATCGTGTGGAAACGTGCTAACTAAACCTTGTTATTACAGTCTATGATTACATACAGTCATGTAATTAGGTTTATATTTTCATACTTCAAGGAAACAATATACATTCGCTTCTATTTATATTTCATATGAACAAGGCAAATATCCTAAAACATATCAACTAAGTGAACAATTCACACGATTAAGGCAGCTATTATATGGAATTACTACGTGGGGAAATATACAAACCTTGATTGATTGATTGATTGAATGAAGTTTAACGCCACTTTAAACAGTATTTCAGCCGTATAGCGGCGGCTGGAGCACCTAACAATGTATTCCTGGTATTACCAGTACTACAACTACATCATTTCCAAGCCTCCAGCTGCTGTCCCACATAGGTTTACGATTATCCACCCATTGGTGAGAGACAGATGTCAGAAAGGAAATTTGCCGCCGCCGGGAATCATACCCAAGACAACCCATGATTGAATATTGGGAGTCTGAAGCGACACCGACTGCGACAAACCTTTAGACTGACCGCAGACTAGCTTGCAGAATCACTGATATCTTTAAGTTAGATATGTGCAATTTTGGTTGGAAATTTACCATATTCTCTAGCTGCTGTCTCTCTTTCTTGATGCCAGTTTATGAGATGTAGGGGAGGTAATTTCAAGGAATTAAAAGTATTTGTAAGATCGGTGTACCTTAGTTACTTTAAAACCCATCCCTATTGACAGCCTGGGGGACAGGCTAGACTGACCGCTGTCGTTTTTGTTCTCAATTTTTTCTGGTTAACCAGTCTCTTTAATTTTCCATACTTGCCTCCTTACTTCTGGTTCATGTTATCTGCTGCTTAACATAAACCCAGAGACAAGGGACTTAATTGTCCCACCTGGGAAAGATTTAATTCCCTTTAAGAAGACTTACGGTAGCCACACTAACAAACTGATTGCATGCTAATTTTTCATAATGTATGAAATTAACTTTAAATCAATCAGAATATAGGAATTCTGATTATCATTTAATAATTATGTATACAATTTTAAGAAGACATCTTATTCTTCTAACCGTGAGCAATTGATTGCCATGAATTTATTGACAATTTGAAGGAAAGTGAAGTATACATGTCTTGATCATGTATTTAAGGGAATGTAATGCAAGATTTTTATGTTGCAAGAGAACTATACTTACAGCGAATACCGGTCGTAATTCTGTGGCATCTAAATTCATTTCGTTGATGTGAGATCCTATTTGTACACCGGGAAAACCTGTCTCATTCGAAAAACGCACAATAACTGGTTAGTAGTGTTAGACTTTTGCGGTATAAAACACTAGTTTAAATGTCGAAGACAATACGGAAGCTTGAGAAATTTCTGAAATATTTTAATAAAACAAGAGTCCAATACTGGCACAAGACACTCTACTGGTCCGTTAATCTGTTGAAGCCTCGACTTTGAGGAAACAATTCATGAAATAATTCAAAATCGAGGAAACCATTCATGAAATAATACAAACATTCAAAGGACGTCTGAAAGCAATTCTGATGAAAATGATATTAACTAGAATAGTTTCAACAGAGTATCTCTCCGTTCTTGTTTTTCGCCCCCTCCAAATCAAATAATTCATATGGGACTAACAAGAGATGTTAGTAGTCAACCTAGCTCGACTTACCCGCTCTGTGTCACTGAAACTGCTAGAACAATGCGATTCAGTTAATGCTTAGAATTGCATAATACTGTCTAGAAAGTAATATAGGCCCAAGAAGATTTGAGACGCTCCACTGGCTATCAGGTTTTCTCTTAATTTAATACAATATGTAAGGAAGCTAATTACTAAAGAAGAATGCATAAAAAAATAACAAATTGGACTTTATCCCTTCTAATATCTGACAGATCCACCTCATTTTCAGAAGGAACCAATCTTTTGACTCTACAATAAACTGAAGAAGATTGAATAATACATTGTGGATTTTATCAAGTTATCGATATTATGTTTAGTGAAAAAAGGCCCTTTTCTAGTGTTTTCAAATGGATCCACTTCATATTTGAGAAAAACCTTCTTTATGATCCTACAATCACCCTGTTAAAGTTTCATGAGAACAAGATGATAAGTATTAAAGTTGAAAAATTTGGGTTGGAAAAATACACAAAAGGCCGCTTTTTTCGTGTTTTCAGACGAATCCACTTGATTTCGGAGAAGAACCTTCCCTAGGACCCAATAATAATCCTGTGAAAGTTTCGACTAAATCAGATAACAATTATGGACTCTATCGCTTAATTGAAAATAACACGAATCAAAATCCATATGGCCCCTTTTCCAGTGCTTCCTGACGGATCCGCTCCATTTCCGAAAGGACCCTACTATCACCCTGTGAAATTTTAAAGAGAATCCGATATCACTTGTGGACTTTATCGCGTAATCGAGGATGTTTTGAGTGAAAATGAATAAGGCCCATTTCCCCGTATTTTCGGATGGATCCACCTCATTTCCGAAATGAACTTTTCTTACGACAATACAATCGTACTCTGAAATTTTAAGACAATCAGATAATAATTGTAGAATTTATCGCATAGACGAGAATGTTTGTAAGGCCCGTTTTCCGGTGTTTCCGATGCAAGAATTATTCCATGCATCTTTAAAAAGAGAATCCGTTAATAACTTTGGATGTTGGTTTTAACAAGGATATTTCAATCAAATTCTCTTAAGGCTCGTTTTCCCATTTATTTATTGACCTCAACCATTTTCAAAAGTATCAAGCGATTTCTTCATTAACCACAATGTTTTCTATCATAAAAGAAAAAGATTTTTAAATTTCCACGAACTATACTCTGTCGACTGCAGGATCTTTGAATATGCACCAATCTAAAATTTTGTCGTCTGGTAATGGGTTAAACTTTCTTACCTAAATCGTGTTTACATCTGATGAGTTCTTTAATGGCCAACTCTGGGCTCTGCATGGGTAACGTCCCTAGCCCAACGAACCTGTTCGGGTAATTCCGGACGGACTCGGCTAAATCGTTGTTCAATATTTGACATAGGTCGAGAGTATCCTCGGGCTTCGCCTGTAAGGTAGGCCTACAGAATAGTATTGCAGAGAAATAGATTTTTTTTTTATCTTGAATGGGGTTTAAAGCCGCTTTTAATATTTTTTCAGTCATATCGCGATCGCTGAAGCACCATGGATTCCTGGTATATCTCACACCAGTACTACCACTACATTCTTTCCTAGCCTCCAGCTGCTATCCAACTTAGGTTTACGATTATTCACCCATTGATGAGAGACAAATGTCGG
Source organism: Fragum fragum (assembly GCA_946902895.1). NCBI lineage: Eukaryota > Metazoa > Mollusca > Bivalvia > Cardiida > Cardiidae > Fragum > Fragum fragum. The sequence continues at coordinate 20,059,287 of OX336377.1, forward strand.
AAAGAATATGTGCCGCCGCCGGGGATCGAACCCATAACACCCCATGATTGAAGATTTGGGAGTCTGATGCACTACCAACAGCGCTATGACAGCGACACAGAATTATAGAAATGCTACCTGTTACTGGTAGAATACCGATAGGGCGATCGCAAAATAATTTGCTGATTTTTTTTAAAGAAGAAGAGAGAATGCGATGGTTATAAGACGGACCCTATAGATGGTGAGATCTCAAGATAACCCTATAGCACCGGAAACGCAGATTAGAACTCGAAAAGCGATCTCGCAATCGCATTTTCGTGTTAGCACGTATATCGCCATCCTACCCTCGCGATTTCTTCAGCGTACTATTGCGTTTTCTCGCTCGTACTTTTGCGGTTTCTTCATGGTACTTCCGCGATATTGCCATCGTACTCTCGCGATTTTTACATCATTCCATCGCGATATCACCATCGCACCATCGCACCCTCGCGTGATCTTAATGGTACTTTAACCGCATTCCCGCTTTCCGATGCGCGTGCCTAATTGCTACTTAAAAATAAAACCAAGTTTAACGTCATTGAGAAGTAATATGTTGTTTATAGTCTTCCGCTAGCAATTTGCACAAAGTTTTTCTCAATGCGTTTTAGGAGTATGCGCGTCGACAGGCGAATAATCAAAGTACTTTGACAATATTTTGATAGTATGTAGTCGTTATCGCATGATAAAATTGACGTTGACGATAACGAATTAGTACGACAATACCACGCGAGTACAACGACAACGTGATCGTACATTTGGATTAACGCGAGCTTACCATAGTGCATCGTACATTTGGATTAACGCGAGCTTACCATAGTGCATCGTACATTTGGATTAACGCGAGCTTACCATAGTGCATCGATAATATCTAATGAGTAAGCTACCGTGATAGTTCGATGGTTGATGACCCGAGGTGACGACGCTTAGATCTCGGTGTTATCTCGCGTTTTCGAAATCTTCTTGCGTTTTCGCTATGATACTCTCTCGTTCTAACCATCGTACTTTCATGTTTTAACTAATTTACACCCGTACTTTCGCGTTATCAACATCGTACTCTCGGGTTTAAATCAACGAGCGATATGACTGAAATACTGTTAGAAGTGGCGTTAAACCCCATTCAATCAATAAAATTAAATCAACAAACTAATTCACGATAGCCTTCACGGTATAATCAAACGGCGATAATATGTCACCTGGAAAAGACCGGGTTGCGTCAACGTTCACATAATACGTGTCAAAAAGTAAAAGTTTTATAGCTTATATACCGAAAACACTTAAACCATTACCAGATGCCAACATTTTAGACTAGTCCAAATTGAAAGAATTTTCAGATGACAGTTAAAAGTTCATAAAATTTTGGATTTTTACAACTTTCTGGGTAGAAAACATTGTAGAAAATGAAGAAATTTTCCAAAATGTTTTCCAAAGCTTTTTTTCCCATTTCGGCGTCTAAAAGAGTCACTGAGCTGGGGAATGGGAGAATAAGCTACCGATAGTCGGTACTACGTTGTAACAACATTGCCGTCAATGTTATGATTATTGTTTAAAAACAAGTGGCATAATTATTATCCAAGTTGAGGTATATTGCATGATTGCGGAAACGAAAGGCAAAAGACGGATTCGTTCAGTACACGAAAATAGGTGATTATTGTTTATCATACCGTCTACCTTTTAAGACCATGTATTATTCGCAGTATTTTACGGGTAATTTACTGCTAGATTTTTTTAAAGAAATGTGCGGACATTATTATATTGAATTTGAGAACTTGACAAACTTCACCTTTGCCATGCCGACCCCGGAATATACCTTTTTGGGCAGGAGGTATAGACAAAGACCAGACTGCACATATGTGCAGTCTGATCTTTGTCAACACCACCTGCTTGACACTTTCAAGCCAGAATGGTTTATAAAATCAGTTTTCAAATGAAATATTGGCCTTCAACTAGTGCTTTCAGTAATTTCAGACCATTGGTTTTGGTTGCAATTCTGAACCTAATTTTATTTAGCATAAGAAGGGTTAATAATCAAGGAAGATATTGAAATGGGTGTTTAGACAGAAAACATCGAGGTCAATCGAGAAATTGCTTGTCACAAGCACTTTTTTAAACACGTTTTTGTCGCTGAATCTTTATTTTGCAGTAAGATATAATCAACTAAAGGAAAATTGAATGCGTATCTCCGAAACATACAGAAAATGGATTTTTCACCCAGTAATCAATCATCCCATTACCCGACCTCAAAGTTTTAATTTGATCCAAGGCTGCAGAAAAAAGTTTAAAGAGACTGTAATTTAGAAAATAAGTGTCGCGTGTGACGGAAAATATTTCGAGACAAGGAGAAATTGCTAGGAACTTCAAAAGGCAGAATTGTTTGGTAATAGTTTTAGCTGTAGTTAAGACGTTTTTAAGTAAACCACCAGCATCTTACCCAGTAGCTAAACATAACCGGAACAGTCGATAATGCCTGTATGTCAACTCCCGTGGCATCCATGTCTTTTATACGATCTTCCAGCGACCAACAATTAGGCTCCACCTTCCTGAAGAAAGCCCCGCCCTTCATCATATTTGCATATTTCCCCTGGCAGTTATGGTCGAGTTGTACCCAGTCTCCGTATCCATATCGCTAGAAAAAAATCACTGATTCATGGAGAAATATCTCGACAACGATATCCCTGATTTACGTCAATTCGGCGTCGCTAACGTCACAAAGATAGCCGATGAATTCTGAGTTCTATTAATGAAGAGGTAGGAACTATAACGTTTTGTAATTATTGTGTACAGAATTCCAAACTGGGAAATCGAACCTAAGAAATGAACATGTAACGCCCGATTGCTTAACCAATTCCCGCACAACAAAATTTTAGACTGTTCCAATTTGAAAGAAGCTGCAGACGAAAATTCCAGATTGATAGGGGTTTTTTCCCCTTTGGATAGAAAACATTGTGGATAATGAAGAATTTGCTTGATACAAGTGATTTCTTCATTTTCGAGGACAATGTTTTTTCTTGCAGGGCGTAAAAAGGAGGGCTTGTGGCGAACGGGTTAAAGCATTCTGTTAGGCCATTTTCCCATATAGTCAGATGTAAAGTTTTGTTAGTTGGTTTAAAAAGTTTATACGTATGGATGTGCAAGATCGAGTAAGAGATAAAATATTTAATCTACGTTTAGAATGATTGATTGATAGATTGAATAGGCTTTAACGTCAATGTTAACAATATTTCAGTCATATCGTTGCTCGAGCACCTAACCATTGATTCCTGTATTTCTCACACCAGTACTACCACTACATCCTTTCCTAGCCTCCAGCCGCTCATCCCACTTAGGTTTAGGATTATCCATCAATTGGTGGGAGACAAATGACGGCAAGCCATCGATATTTTCCTCGACCGGAGATTACTGGAATACTGTTAAACGCGGCGTTACCCCATTCAAAACAATCATACATATCACAAAAAAGGTTTGTTAAGGTACCATTCTCTTAAGCGACCACTGGCTGGCCACCCTTCAGTAGTCGCTTATACAAGTTTTAATGTACATGATAACACAAACATATACATCTTCAAGTTTTAACCCTTGTCATGCTGAATAAAATTCTAAACAGTACTAGAATAAATTGAAAGGACTGAAATCAATTGGAACACCTATTGTTGGTTGATATTTTTGTAAAAAAAAAATCCTGTAAACAACTTTGACTTAAAATGGATAAGCAGTAGCTGTAGACTAAGATCAGACTGCACATGATGGAAATAGACAGTAGCCAGCTTTTGAGTGAGGGAATATTCAATTTTCATAATAGCGGTAGAAGTAGATGCACAGGCTAAACTCTTCACCCATTCCCACACAATCTAGCTTTTTGACGCCAATGAAGAAAACAACTCGGAAAATATTGTGCGAAATGAAAAGATTGCTTTAAATAAATAATTTCATCATTTTCCACAATGTTTTCTACCCAGAAGGCTGAAAAAATATAAAATTTCATGAGTTTTAAATTGTTGTCTGCAAAACTTTTCAATTTGGATAGTTTGCGGGCGGGTAATCGGTCAACTTATTTTTCGTCACGCTCATGACCGACTTTCGAATTAAGATAACTAGAGGTTTCAACACTAGAGGTTAGAACACATGAGTGCGAGACTACGACGAGAAACGAGATTATCTCGAAATCTCACCTTCGTGATCCCGCATTCTCTTGTATTAACCGCCGTGCTCTCGTATTCATGTCGTCGTGATCTCGTGATCTTACCGTCGTATTCTTGTACTCTCGTGTTCTCGTCGTCGTGATCTCGTGATCACACAGTCTGTTTCTCGTACTCTCATGTTCTCGTCGTCTTGATCTCGTGATCTCACCGTCGGATTCTCCTATGCTCGTCGTCGTGATTTCGTGATCTTACTGTCGTCCTCTCGTATTCTTATTGTCGTGATTTCGTGATCTTACCGTCGTACTTTTGTATTTTTGTCGTCGTGATCTCGTGATCTTACCGCCGTATTCTCGTACTCTCGTGTTCTCATCGTCGTACTCTCGTGCCTTGAGTTTCAGTTTTACTCAGAAAACGCGATGGCCCTAACGGTAATCCGTAGCTCCTAGACCAACCGTCAGTAGACGACCGATATCTCGTAACTACGGCTTGAATGAGATGTGAATGCGAGATTTAGTATCATGTACATGCGATATTAGAAAAAGATTAAGCAAAGGTCAGAAAGATACGAAATTCGAAAATAACTAAACATGGTCGGTTGGCGATCAAAATGCCGTAACTACAGTTTTATTCAATCTTTAGTTACGATTTTTTTCTAGCACACCGACAGTATGTTATGGTAAGGTAGAATAGCCATTCTAGATGCAGATTGAAAAGTTTTCGATCCGAGTTAGTTTGCTCAAACATGCAATTTGATATTTGCCAATTTTGGCTTTCCCTGCTTCATTTTATTGAATGGAGCAAGAGTTTATCCATACACAATCTATCCTTTTCACACCCCTGAAGAAAAGAGCTTTGGAAAACATTGTGGAAAATTAGGAAAGTGCTTGTATCAAGCAATTTCTTCATTATCCACAATGTTTTCTATCCAAAAAGACGAAAAAAAAAAATAATAAAATACTAATAATAAAAATTCTAAAAAAATTCGATCAACTTGAAATCGTCGTCTGCTGCTTCTTACAATTTGGACCATTCTAAAAATTTTTTTTTTTTTTTGTGGGAATTGGTTAACACTGAAAAACCCCACTCACCTCTCTGAGGTCTGGCCAGGTTTTCGGTAATATGTGTGTATGTATGTCGATTTTCATACTTCTATTCAACTTGTCTCAATCTAAACCACGAGTAAACAATCCACGTGTTTATTGCAAATACACGTCTCTTAACTGTTATATACTCCGAAGAAGCGTTCATCCAATCAGGACGTTTTATTTGTGAAGGTGTGTCACTTGACCTCATTTTTTCTCGTTGGCTATCGAAATGACCCGATAAGGAGACAATTCTATAAACCCTTTTCGGTGTATTCAAAATCTTCAATGTGAAACGATAAATATTTAGGAAATAAGTTTAGGAAAAAGTTTCAAGCAACTTATCTTGAGATTTCCTTTCGGGCAAGCTGCAATAAAGTTAGCCATTGCACGTTTAACCCATTCAAACACAATGTCGCTTTTTGACATCCCACAACAAAAAAATCTTCATTTTACACAAAGTTTTCTACGCATAATGCTGAAAAAATAAAAAAAAACAACAACATAAACTTTAAATTGTCGTCTGCAACTTATTTCAATTTGGACCAGTTTAAAATCTTGTCACCTGGTAATGGGCTTATAATTGTTTTATTCTTGATAAGATCAATATCTTCATGTCTGTAAGAAAATCGAGTCAAGGAGTAATTTTGTCACACAATCTTTCAAGGATTGACTGAATGGGGTTTAACGCCATCTTTTACAGTATTTAAGTCATATCGCGACGGCTGGAGCACCTAACAATGGATTCCGATTATTTCTCACACCAGTACTATCATAACATCCTTTCCGAGCCTCCATCTGCTACCCCACATAGGCTAAAGATTATCCGTCCATTGATGGGAGACAAATGTCGGAAAGGATATTTACCGCAACCGGGATCGAACCCGGGACACAATGACTAGGTGTCTAATGCACTAACACTGCGCGATGGCCGCGGTCTAGCTTTCAAGGAACATTCTTTTGATCCCATGGAAAAAAACAACAAAAAAATAACGCGAACTTTCATGCAACCAGAAATGTTAGAAAGGGGTTCTACACACGAATAAGACAAGATTATTTGAAATGGATGTTACATTACCCAAGAAACCCCCGCCTAGATGACGTTACTTTGTGACGTTGTAAAATGGTTTAGATGACGTAACAAATGTCTGTTTAATGTTGAATAGGGTTTAACGCCACTCTAAAAGTGTGTGGTGTGGTGATGGGTTAAATTACAATTAGAGGTTATTAGCGGACAAACGACAAAATGATAGGGGCGGTAGAAATCGTGGTACTGAACAGTGAAGGTCGGGAAAAACAACGGTAGAAAGCATCGCTAATGGAGGAGAAGCAAAAACACTGATTATTTCGTATTTACCAAAAAATGAGCCATGGCAAATGGAAATATTCACCCCTGTCTTGATTTATACCAATTTATCGATTACCACTCTAGTATCGGATGGTTATCCGTCACCATTCGTTGTGATGGAATCAAACGACATGTTTCCCTTTCATTGTGATTCTTAACCGTCACTTGTTAATAGAAGAAAAAATAAAAAAAATGCATTAGACAAAATGATGGCTTTCCGTAAATGATAAGGAAAAAATGTGAAGGGTATTAATCACAAGTGTTTGAATTCGGAAAGTTTTAACCCTTTCCTGTAAAATCACTGGTTTTTACGTCCCTGTGTTTTTATACTTGGGAAAACATAGTGGAAAAGAAATTGCTTGTAACAAGCAATTTCTCCTTTTTCCACAATATTTTCTACCCTACTGAATATCTTTTTTTTTTGAAATAAATTCAACTTCGAATTGCCGTCTGCAAAACTTTTGAATTTGGACCAGTCTAAAATTTACAAAAACGGGAAAGGGTTAAACCGTGATAAGCTTTGAAAAAAAACGTATAATAATGGCTAAGTGCGATGCGGCGTTATGTGCATATACATCGGAGTAATGATAACATGGTATTTATTGACATTTAAAGCATTATCTAAAACGCCTTATAAATCGTCGTTGTCGTTTTAAAACGTCGTAACTACAGTTTGATTCAAGCTGTAGTTACGACGTTTTAGAATGACAACGATGGGGTGTGTGTTGTTCATCGTTTTAGCCGATATACCATGGATAGTGATGAATTGTAGCAAGATTTTGAGTCAAATCGTAGCGGTTTTCATATGCTTCCCTTAGACCTTAAAAGCAGTATAGTCCGTCACATTATGATGTGACGGTTAGCCATTAGAAGCTAGGCTGATAATCGTTTAACGTTCTTGGTAAGATTGGTTCAAGAAGTTTATCTTAACCGACAAATAACAGCCATATAGAGAACGGTTCGATCCCCGGCTACGGCACATATCCTTTCCGACATTTGTCTCTCACCAATGGGTGGATAACCGTAAACCTAAGCGGGATAGCAGCTGGAAGCGAGCGGTATGGATGAAATGGTAGTACTGGTGCAAGATATACCATGAATCCTTTGTTAGGTGCTCCAGCTGCCGCGATATGACTGACCAAGTGTTTAGACCGGCGTTAAGCAAGAAAAGAACGGGAAAAAATAAAGAACACTATTTCGATCTCTGTCATGTTATAGCGAGAAAGTGAATCCACACGATTGGTCTACCTTTTAACCCATTCCCACACAATCCTTCCTTATTACGAACTTTTTTAACGAAAGAAAGCTTTGGAAAACAATATTGAAAATGAAGAAATTGCTTGTATCAAGCAATTTATTCATTATACACCATGTTTTCTGTCCAAATAAGACGTTTACAATTCCATCAATTCAAAAGAGTTCTCTGCAGTTTCTATTAATTTGGACCAGTCTTATGTTGTTGTTTTTTTTTGCGTGTGTGTGTGTATGGTGGGGGGGGGTCGGTTAAAGCGACATAGGGTATCTGTCTAAGAGTAATTTACGAATCTTGTCTGTCAATCAAATAACCAGTCGACCAATGAAATCGTTCATTTAGACCAGAGATGAGTTTTTTACTCCATCATTGGTCGCCAAATCTGTTAACCTTTTTTTCTTGGTTTGGAAACTTAAACGTCGTAACTACATCTTATTCAAGCTGTAATTACGACGTTTATGTCGCCAACAAACTATACCCATTTTTCATTGCATGCTACGGGCCATAATTTTTGCAAAACAACGCCTAATAAATCGAAACGGGACTTCCTTTCGGAGTCAGTAGGCATGACCAACGGGGTAAGTGGGCGGGGCCAGCGATTGGTCAACTGGTAATAGCTTTTGCACAAGCACTTTAGAAGGAAAGCACAAAGGGATCGTTCAGGAACACCTCTGAAATAAAGGTTGTGTGGTTTACGGCCAAGAGGACACCAGATCACTCACCTACGTTCTTTATTGAACAATGATTAAATTTTAAGTTTCGTCCATCAAAAAACGGGCGTTCTGATTGGTTGGAAAAAAAAACACACCTCCATGAACAATTTTTAGCACACAGCCATTTTGTATGCTTCCGCACAAAATAGTCCCATACAAAAAAGTATCAAAATTTGTAAAGTTTTTTTTTTTTTTTTTTTTTAATTTTTCCGTTCGATGTTTTAAAATTATAAGTAATGGAGAGGCTTTTTTTTTTTTACTTGTTTTTGATTTCATGGAGGTATGAACCGAAAAAACTAATCACACTGTAAGTGTGAATAGTTTTTTTCGGTTAATACCTCCATGAAAACAAAAAATATTCTCTTCATCTCTTAAAGGAACACAGGTGGTCTCATGTATGAAACACATAATTATTAAACTAATATTGACAAAGAATTAAAATGAAACGTCCCAAATTTCAATAGGGTCAGTCCTTACGACAAGACATGTTTCATGAAGATTGGGCCATTATTGGAACCTCTAGACTGTAACCGTGAAATTGTCATTTAGACTCCTTTGGCCATGTTTTCAGATGGAACATTCTCATTTTCATTTGGGTTAATACTAATGACATGATACATATTCTTACAAAGTTTTACAAAGGATGGGCCATAATTGTGGCCTCTCGAATATAAATTGAAATTTGTGGAGACCATAGAGTCTTGCCAATTACATCCATTATAAATAACAGCATCGCTAAAGGTATCTTTCCCGGAGCATTAAAACAAGCTTATGTGCTTCCTTTGCATAAGGTTTATCAAAAAAAGATCTGAACAATTATCGACCGATTTCTGTTTTGCCTACATTGTCAAAAATCTTTGAACGACATTTAGCAAACCAACTAAATTCTTTCCTTAGCAATTTTAATGTTTTGGAGACCCTACAATCTGGATTTAGGGAAAAACAGTCACGTAAAAGAGCACTTCTTCGAATAGTAGATGAATGGCTGAATGACATGTATTCAGGAAGAGTCATTGGTTCTTTTTTTATAGACCTTAGAAAAGCTTTCGAGTTGGTCGATCACGAAATTCTATTGCACAAGTTAAACTACATAATTTTTCTGAGAAGTCATTGTCACTTTTCAAATCATATTTGAACGAAAGAACACAATGTATTAAATACAAGAACCTTTTTTTCATGTACTCATCTTTGCAAACTTTAGCGAGTGGTGTCCCACAGGGCTCTATTTCAGACCCCATATTATTCTTAATTTATATAAATGATTTAAGTTTATTTACCAAAAACTCAAATTTGGATCTTTACGCTGATGACTCAACACTTAATCATCTGGAAATGAATCATAAGTAGTTCAAACTAATCTTCAGAGAAGTTTAAATTCTATTCTTGATTGGTGCACAAATAACAACATGCTCGTAAATCCAAATAAATTACTTTTCCATGTTTTAACAGAATATTTACCCATTTGCAGTGTGCTTCAACACCAGTTGTAGTGATTAGTTCTCATCAAGGTGTAGCGTTTCCTTGCTTGTTGTTGGAAAGTTTACACTTGTTCATCGGCTAACTAGCACTTTGTTTGGTGTTAGGATCTCCCCTGATTTTAAGGTGTAACTTTATACCGAAAGTGGTGGCAGGTGAGTTGCCACCACTTTTGGTGTAAAGTCATGCTAAAAATTTTACAGTGTACTACCGTGTTTAATTACAGTTGTCCTGTTTGGGTATATAGTAAGTATAACTTGATTTCTGCTAACCGTCGTGATATTATTAACCCTAGATACAAAACAACTTTTAAGAAAAAATGCGTTCTCATATGCCAATATGGAAGTATGGAATAAAATTCCAACTTTTATAAGGGAGTCCAAAACTATATACAGTTTTAAAAAAATTTAAAGCTTATCTACTTGACCGACAAAATAAATAACCAAATTTGCCTGTAACAGCCCTGTAATTGTAAATCAGCGTCTCTATCCGTAGACTATTACATCAAAACATTTTTGTAATCACCTCATTATATTGTTCATTTTCGTGATTAATTTTTACATCGTTCATGTTCGTTTGTTGATGGATTTAGAGAGAAAGAGATAGAGAGAGAGAATGAGAGAATATGTATGCGCGTGTGTGTGAGAGAGAGAGAGAGAGAGAAACAGAGAGATAGGGAGGGAGGGAGAGAAAGAAAGAGAAATGATGTGAGACAGAGGGGAGGGAGAGAGAAATTTGAATTGAATATGCTGTCTTAATGTTTTACCCGCTATTATTATTATTATTATAATTATTAAAAACATTAATTGTTGACTCCAAATAACACAAGGACCACAAAAGCTCACCATGAGTACGTTGTGAAGAATTTTCTCGTCAACAAACCATTTTCCTTTTCTCATATTTTTCTATAAGTAACAGATCTTTTTGCGAGAATGTTGCCATTTTTACGTATTACAGCGCTCTCGTCACTATGATTCTTATGTGAGATTCCTAGGTGGATTAAATAGTGATAACCATCTTCGGAAACAGAATTTCCTCTCATTTCCTTTAGCTTTATCGCTAAAACCCCCAATAACGATCAATTCCGGGTTTTTCGATCCCTAAGAAAAGAGGTGGACAAAAATATGGGGGGAATTGATGTGAAATGCTTGACACAAACATTTTCTTATAAATATTTCCACATTTTTAACTTTACTATATACCTATAAAAGATATGGATTAAAATCTGACTATCTAATACAACTCCACAGAAAAAAAATCCGTATTCGGCGTATACCAAAACACCGTATTCGTCGAGTACTGATAAACACGGATTGTGTACTGACGTTCGGGTTTATTCGGAAAATTATTATTTCTTAATCATTTAAGATAATTTTCGAAATGTCATGTCCCAAAAGGTATATAATAAAAGGAATATTACAACAGTGCCCTTTTCTATTTGTTGTTATCGTGTTCTCGAATGGTGTGTAGGTACTTTTTTTATTTGATTCGACCTTCGGTCTCATCCAATAAAAAATACCTACACACGATTCTCGAACACGATAACAACAAATAGCAAAAGACACTGTTGTAATAATCCCTATTCATGACCCAGAAAGGCAGATATATCTAAAGATCTATCAACTGGACATTGATGTCTGAAATGTCTTTGATTTTTGACCAGTCTAGATTTTTGTGGTCTTGTAATGGAAGAATTGTGCTGTCAATGTAAGAAAAATCGATCAACCGATCAAATTAATCATGAAGACCAAAATCAAGTATGGTCCTTCGACATACATGTTTATGTAAAACATTTACATTCTATCACAATAATTTTCCTCGGGGAACTGTTTAAACACTATACACAATGTATAACATTTACATTTCGTTACAAAATTATTTTACAAGCAGAATATCAGTTTACAGCGAAAACGTTCGATCTTTGGCCTTTTTTATACAAGTTCTTACGTCATTTGTACGATTTAATTCCCGTTAAAAAAATATATTACGATGCGAACGAAACGGGTCCCAGGGACCGACTAGAGTCGATATTTTCACACACCCTAGAAAAGCCCCTTTTCCGTGACAATGTCACAAATATGAAGATTTTGACGGTGAAATAAAACAGGGAAGAAAAAATGTCGGGAAGCCCGTGAAACGCTCTAATTTCTGAAATCTCGAGATGAAGACTTTTACATTGCCCCAACTCCAGCTTCAAGGCTCGGATATCAACAAAACCCATTTTCGGAAGCCCTAAAATCGCCCTATTAATTTACCATATTACCGCTCTGCTCAATTTCCCGTCCATCAGTCGCGAAAACGTGTCCTGACTAATTAGTCGTCAAACTCAATAAAACTCCTACAGATTTTTTTATTCCTTTAGTAAATATATCACAGAATTTTTATTACATTTTTTCTTGATTTGTTCTTGATTTAATTTACTATGAATCTGGATAAAAACGGCGATGATTTGTTGGTGAACTATGACAAAGGGCAACAGCAAACCATATTTGGAAATAATCCGATGGGACGGGTTATGCCCGAGGGGTTCGGGGTTTATGGGTCGTTTAACGTGGCGCGTGGAATTTCAAGTTTCGGAGACCAACTTGGACCCCCACAGCAACAGCCGGATTGTGGGATGCGTTTGACAGGTATGGCATTCTACTATTGTCGAACTTTTCTTTACTGTTCCTGGTCTTTACAGTCGAACAAAAGTTTTATTTCTAACTTGAGATCAAACAATTTGAATGTAGATTTTTCTAAGACAAATTTATAATCGCGTTTCTTTCGAAAATGACCTAAACCATTACTTTTTGATATAGACTTCTTATTCAAATGCATGTCATTGCAAGGATATATTAAATGTGGCCTTTTTGAAATGAAAGTTCCCATTGCCCCATTTTTATATAAATATAATCGGGTTTCTATAACCCAAACCCACTTAAATTCTCTTTAGACTGGTCCAAATTAAAAGAAGCCGCAGGCAGCAAATTTTAGTTGGTTGAATTTTACATTTTGTCGTCTTGATGCATAGAAATCATTGTGGAAAATGAAGGCATTGCTTGATACAAGCGATTTCTCCATTTTCCACAATGTTTTCAAAAGCTTTTTTCTTGAGGGGTGTAAAAAGGATGGATCTTGTGGGAATGAGTTATTTCGTCTCCACAGTTGATCGAGACATCTTGGTGGATAATCACTTCATGATTTCACCGAAAATTAGTAAAATTATCGAAATAACCCTTTCCTGTTTTTTTATAGCTTTCCAAATTCAAAGGTTTTGCAGATGAAAATTTAAAGTGGTTTTAGGTTGAAAACATAACCATTCAGTTTGGTAGAAAATATTGTGGAATAAGAAGAAATTGCTTGTTACAAGCAATTTCTTCTTCTTCTACAATGATTTCTCAATTTTGAAATTACGGGGACGTAAAAAGCAGGGACTTAACAGGAAAGGGCTAATAAGCTTTTTCTTGATAGATTTAGTCTTGTTTTCGTTCATTTGCGCAAATGGACATCATCTCAGCGTGATCGAAGATACTGACGATGCCAAAATGTCACTCTTTTACCAATTTCCAGACAATGAAAATTTAGACTGGTCTAAATTCAAAGAAGTTGCGGACGATAATCTCATATTAATAGAATTCTAAAAATCGATGTTTCCCTGGGTAGATAATATTGTGGGAAATGCAGAAATTGCTTGTCACACGCAACGTCTTTATTTACCCTGTTTTTCAATGCATTTTTGAGGGATGTAAAAAGTGGGACTGTGTCGTGATGGGTTAAGAGATTGACTGATAAAAAATCATATTTTGTTTCCTTTCCGTAATAAAGAAATTGGAATTTCGTTTGTTTTACTTGAAACATCGATTAAATAATCCATCTGCGAAAAACAAAATTTATATTTTTATTTATTTTGATGAGGCTTAGTTGATTAGCTGCCTTTTCTTAATTTGCTTCGTTTATTACCCAAAATGGCTAAATTTATTAGAAAATCGCGTAAACCTGCAAACGAAAAATTACATATGAGCGCATGCGTGACATTTCCAACCATTGCACATGTGCGCCAAGTAAAGACTCAGATCAGCTTGTGCATCTGCACAGTCTGATCAGAGTCTTCACTCTGCGCTCTGTAGATAGATACTGACCCAAAGCTTCTTTAAACAATCAGCGAATATTCTAATTACCCCGAATGGCTGTCCATGGTGCTCAATGTGTGCTAGTCACGCACATGCGAAATGGTTGTAAATGTCACGCAGAAGCTCATATGAAATATGCCTCACATTGTCATAAATGACATCAGATATAATTTGATTTGTTTGAATGGGGTTTTATGCCGCTTTCAACAATCTTTCAGTTATATCGCGGCGGCTGGAGCACCTAACAATGGAATCCTGGTATTTCTCACACCAGTACTACCACTACATCCTTTCCTAGCCTCCAGCTGCTATCCCACATGGGTCTACGATTATCGACCCAATGGTGAGAGACAAATAGTCGGAAAGGATGAGTGCCGCCGCCGGGGATCGAACCCGGGACCTCTAGATTGACAGTCCGACGCGCTACCTACTGCGCTATGACGGCGGCTATCAGATATAATAGTCAATGTCATCGATAGCTGTATAAGTATCTTCGTCGCTACCGTAGCAAATGACCAATCACTGGCCCCGATTTTCAAATATCAATATAAAGTTACTTAGAATGACCATTTAAGTTTCAGAAAATATTTCAAAGGTGATAAGTTTGACCCTTGCCAGCCTTCGCGACTCGCTCAAACTGACCACAATATAAACTTTTTTGAACTTCCGAGAATGTTCCCGACGATCTTAACCGTCACATGCACAAATTAAGCTTGGCGCGACATTTCATATTATTTCATACCAATATTATATGTATATGTGCGCAATATGTAGACGCGGAAAAGACTGAACATTTGCAAAGTCCATTTTAACCTATTGCAAGACAAATTTTAGATTGGTCCAAATTAAAAGTAATAGCAGGCAAAAGACGATGAAATCTTATATCATATTTTTGCCTTTTTGGTAGAACTCATTGTGGAAAATGACGAATTTGCTTGTTACAGACAGTTTCTGCATTTTCCACGATGTTTTCTGACTTCCTATTATTGAGGTCGTCAAATAGAGGGATTGTGTGGGAATGGGTTGAATACTCGCTGGTCCTTTATAGAAACTTTGAGTTAATACCATCCTTAACCCATTCCCACTCCATGACGCTTTTAGACGCCCCCAAGAAACAAAGCATTTTTTCATTATCCACAATGTTTTCTACCCGAAAGTAAAAAAAAAAAAAAAAAAAAAAAAAAGAAAAGAAAAATCCAAAATTTCATAAGCTTTAGATTGTTGTCTGCAACTCCTTCCGATTTGGACCACTCTAAAATGGTATTGGGTTAAGAGCGCATAGTGAAAACTCTGATCAGTATGCGCGAAGGCGAAGGCTAATCCGAATCTTTGCCAGGTACATTTAAATTGTAGGTAATGTCTCACTCGGGTTTCTTACATCTTCACGGAACTCTCTTTCCTAAAATGCCCTCTGTCCATATTAGTTTCCCGAAGACGCTTCAGATAATAATTAAGTTTACAAATCGAATATGACACGAAACAATTGAATTATTCTCTTCCTATATTAACGACAAGAGTTCTCGAGAAACCTGCCTTTCGGCGTTTTCTGGCAAATGTTGTGGACATTGTGCATGCTAATCGAAAACGTCTATGCTTTAACCCAATACCAGACGGCAAACTTTTAGACTGGTTGAAATTGAAAGCAGTTGCAGACGACAATTCAAAGTTTATAAAATTTTAGACTGTTTCAAGTTTCTGCATAGAAAACATTGTGTAAAATAAAGAAATTGCTTGTCACAAGCAATTTCTTCATTTTACACAATGTTTTATCAAATTGTATATTTGAGGGGCGTCAAAGGCGTCACTGTAAGGGAATTGGTTTAACAAATTTTTTCTCAATACAGTGATTATAGAAGTTTGATATTCGACCGGGATCTGACGTAGGTTTGTATATGCTGTATTACTACTGTTGTTATTGCATTTTCCCTGAATGTTTTCTTGTGGACTCTCGGGATTTCTCGATGGATTATCTCACGATAATTTCATCGACCAAGTAGTGAAATTATGGAATTATATGGTTTTGACACGTTTCGCCCTGGTTCTTTCATTAGTAGTACTCGCGTGCGAAATGGCGCTTTTCTAGAGATTTTCCGAGCGATTCGAATTTCGTCCCTTTTTTTGCAATAAAACAGTTTTTTGTGTGTGTGCGTGTGTGTGTGTTCTGTGACATTGCTTTCCTCACTATAATTGTAAATAATATTAGCATTATAACTGATTTTTGTAATTGTTATTACAACGATAGCTCAGTAAAGGCATTACTTGACAGTGACTCCTTCCCCCTTTTGAAAAGATGAACGTATTGGTATCTATACAAAAATAACATTAAAATCCAAGCTCTAACCAAAATGTGTAGCGAAAAGAAACTTCAATTCAAGGAGCAAAATCTTCAAAATCAGTGAATGAATGTAAAAATGAAATGGGTGCTTTAATAAAAGGGAGATTCTTGATTGACAGCTGCGATTGGTAAAGTATCCTTATCTTACACCAGTATGCGATCAATTGTATATGACGTCATATTTTTAATGACTCTCATAATAGTTTCAAATTTTTATCTATCTTATTTCTTTCTTCTGTTTTTGACGAAAAAAAAAATCTAATACTCGGTTTGATTTTCTTTGAGACATATACTAATCTTAACCTCGTAGAAAAATATCAACTTCGCCGAGGCTCGCCTATTGCCTTTTGTTTACTAGACTCGGTTAAAATCAAATGGGTCCTATATCAAACGAAATATTCCCCATGGAAAGCTTCAAAACTGTAAGTATGGTAACTATTTTTATTTTAGGTATCATAGTAGGGACAGCAATCCCTTGGCATTAATCTTATTTTCACGATTGGTTTATAAATTCAATGAAGAAATAAATAAGTAAATCATTGAAGCATATGGCAAAGCCTTTTCGTTACAGCCAGTGACGTCATGACGTCACCATTCAAAATGCGTTAAAATTTTCGCGGAATATCATTTAAGAAATGTAGAGAAAGTCTTTTTGTTTTATTTGAGATATGAACTTACATAATTCATACATTAATAATTTAATTTTTAGTTTCGTCTATAAAAAAACAAGCGTTCTGATTGATCGAAAAAAATAATTCATAACACCATGAACAAAATTTTGAGCACACAGCGATTTTGTATGCCTCTGCACAAAATAGTCCCATACAAAAAGGTATCAACATTTGTAAAGCTTTTGGGTTTTTCGCTCGATGCTATTAAATTATAAGAAATGAAGAGAATATTTTTTGTTTTCATGGAGGTATGAACCGAAAAACCTAATCACACAATGTATGAATCCGCTTTGCGTATTCATACAGTGTGATTAAGTTTTTCGATTCATACCTCAATGAAAACAAAAAAAATATTCTCTTCATCTCTTAATTGTGATTAAGTTTATAGGTTCGCACCTCCATGAAAAAAAAAATTCTCTGCATTTCTTACAATTTAATGCCATCCAATAACATAAAGCAAATGTTTTGCTTGATTTACGTAAAATTTCATTGATCTGCTTTGTACGCTGGCATACAGAATAAGTGAGTGCTCAAAATTTTGTGCATGGAAGTACGAAAAGAAAAATTCAGCTAATCATAACGCTAGAATCTCGATAGCAGAAACTTAAATTAAATTATTTAAGAGATGAAGAGAATATTTTTTGTTTCATGGAGGTATGAACCGAAGAACCTAATCACACTGTATGAACACGCGAAGTGGATTCATACATTGTGTGTTTAGGTTTTTCGGTTCATACCTCCACGAAAACAAAACATTTTCTCTTCATTTCTTATAATTTAATAGCATCGAGCGAAAAAAACAAACGCTTTACAAATTTTGATTCCTTTTTGTATGGGACTATTTTGTGCGGAAGCATACAAAATCGCTGCATGCTAAAAATTTTGTTTATGGAGTTATGAATCATTTTTTTCGACCAATCAGAACGCTCGTTGTAAATAGACGAAACTAAAAATTAAATTATAAAAGAATGGGTGAAATAAATAAAGGAAAAAATAAGTAAATCATACATCATTCACATAACAGGATTCGACAATGGCGTGAAAATTACCAACAGAAAAAATGACGGACCTTTTGGATCTGCAATCAACAACCGTTACGACTTATGCCATAGGATAACTTCAATCGGGGCAGTCAGGAACCGTAATGAGGACCTACAGAATCGACCTTACACAGATAACGGACGTACAGATGCTCTGTCAAACCAATCTCTTATACAAACCGACAAGCTGACAAGGGAAATTGACCAGGAAAAAACGCAAACTGGTATTGTTGAGAGTCTACTTATATTTAGTTCGTGAAATAAGAATTACACTTTTTAATGATTTAATTTTTAGTTTCGTCTATCAAAAACGGGCGTTCTGGTTGGTCGAAACAAATTATTCATCACTGCACGAACAAAATTTTGAGCACGCAGTAATTTTGTATGATTACATAGAAAAAAGTATCAAAAATGTGAAGTTTTTGCTCTTTTCGCTCGATTTTATTAAATTAAAAGAAATGAAGAGAATAGTTTTTTGTTTTCAAGCATTGAGGTATGAACCGAAAAACCTAATCACACTTATGTATGAATACGCTTCGCGTATTCATACAGTGTGATTGGTATTTTCGGTTCATACCTCCACGAAAACAAAAAATATTCTCTTCATCTCTATAATAATTTTGTCCTTCGATTACATGTACCTTTCAATTTCATTTCGATTAAAAAAAGAGATAAATTTGAGTTCGAAAAGGGGAAAAAGTCGTTGTCGACAACGCATCATCCATGTACCTTTTCAATGAATTTACCCTTGTCATGCTGAACCCGGAATATTCCAGTTTTGGCAGGAGATATAGACCAAGATCAGCCTGCACATAAGTGCAGTCTGATCTTAGTCTACACCTCCTGCTTGTATTTATACTGCCAGAGTTGTTAATGAAGCTGATTTACAAAGGAAATATTGATTTTTGAACAACATGTTATATCAGTTTTTTCAGCCCTTTGGTTTTACAGCAATTCAATAAGGTAATTTATACAGCATGACAAGGAATTAATTGCAAAACTAAACATGGGCGTTAACTGACGGATCGCCGGCCTTGCAAGCTGCGCTCCGAGAGGATTTCCCACTTGGATATTAAACACCGTTATTTTGCAAAAAGTCTCATAAGACGCGTGTGACAAAAAAGTTAAACGGTTGGATGGCAACCTAAACGTCGTAACCACAGCTTGAAGAAGCTACAGTTACGACTTGACAAAGCTATATAGTTAGTGGCCAAACCAACAAAAATGCACCAGATAAATGTCTGCCCATGTCGAAGTTCAAAGTCCACTTTCGGTTAAGATGAATAATTTGAATGGTCGATTGATTCTTTAATTAGAACATACGATCCAGCAATTGTCAAAATTAAATGCAGAATCTGTGCGAATTTGTCAGATATGTATTGCCTTGCTCCTAGAAATAATTTATTTATCGCTCTTTTGCTCTAGGGATTGTTACTGTTGTTCATTCAAAGCCTTATTCCAAAGTTTGCCAAGTATCCGCTGTCAATCGAATAATTTAATTGTTAGTTTCGTCTATCAAAAACGAGCGATCTGATTGGTCGAAAAATTTAATTCATACCTCCATGAACAAAATTTTGAGTACGCAGCCATTTTGAATGCTTCCACACAAAATAGTTCACTACAAACAGGTATCAAAATGTCTTAAGTTGTTGCATTTTTCGCTCGATGCTATTAAATCATAAGAGATGAAGAGAACATTTTTTGTTTTCATGGAGGTATGAACCGAAAAACCTAATCACACACTGTATGAATCCGCTTCGCGTATTCATACAGTGTGATTAGGTTTTTCGGTTCATACCTCCATGAAAACAAAAAATATTCTCTTCATCTCATAATTGAAAATTCGCATCAATCATTTATAGGAAGTGAATATAGACCTCCGACATTTCTGTCAAACAATTTCGTTGGTTTGGCGATTCAAATGTCGTAACTCGTCCACAAAGCTATTTTCTATTTATTAATGTTCCTAGAAATATAGATTATGCAATCTTACGTTGAACTGCCTTGTTGGGGGTCAGTGAGCGGGGTCAGCGATCCATTAACCCTTTCCTGTTTTTATTTTTTTTTAGACCTGTCCAATTTCAAAGGTTTTGCAGACGACAAATTACAGTGGATTTAGTTTGAAAAATAACCATTCAGTAGGGTAGAAAATATTGTGGAAAAAGAACAAGCAATTTCTTCTTTTCCAACAATGTTTTCTCAAATATAAAATCACAAGGACGTAAAATCCAGTGATTGTACAGTAAAGGGTTAATGGACAGACACGTGGTTTCTATTTCCAGACGGCGAGAAGACTGGTAAACGAAAACAAAGAAGGTATCGGACGACGTTTACTAGCTACCAGCTAGAGGAGCTCGAAAGAGCCTTTCAGAAAACGCACTACCCTGATGTATTCCTTCGCGAGGAAATGGCCATGAAAATAGATCTGACAGAAGCAAGGGTTCAGGTTGATTCCTTTGTAATAATTATTGTTTGGTAAAAGTACATTGCTCAATTCACAGCGTAAAACCAAATTGAAGATTTGGAGGATATTGAAAAACTGGTCATTTTATAATAGCGAATTTATTAAATACCTCATCTATAGAACACTGTTGACGATTTGACAAATAGGTATTTCATGCACACGAATCGGATATTCTGTTACTAATACGAGCTAAATATTAGCGATAATTCATTAAAAGTTATATATAATACATTTGTAATTTAGTGTACCAAATGCGTCATTGCATACTTTATGCCCTTATTACCAGATTCTTCCGTTATTTTTCATATTTATGTCATTATAATCCAAGCAAAATGAAAAATATCAATGGGTTTATTTTACTCCCTTACCTTTAGTCATACAAATATGATTTTCATGATAACAGGAGAAGCAATATAGCATTTCAAGTTTCTTGTAGGTGTTTTATCGATCACTAAATGCTACAAGTTACAAAGACTGTTAAATTCATCTAAAATCTTCCCATATATCTAATAAATTTGCTGATTTTTTTTATTATCATTTTTTTTTTCAGATATCATTTTTCTTCGTCTTTCGTAAGATGTTTGTTAATTGAATTTAAAAACACGGTTAAATTCCAGGATTAGTTTGTAGAATCGGATAGAAGAGTTTCCTTCTGAATTTGACAGCCTTTAGTTTTCATAAATAGACTGTGTAACATTTTAAAATAAATGACATACCATAAAACACATGATAGTAACAAAAAGTGCACATAATTTTAGGTCTGGTTTCAAAACAGGCGTGCAAAATGGAGAAAACAGCAGAAACTGGTCGAAAAAAGTAGCAATCTTCAACAAGGTAAAAATATACATGTATGTTGCAAATGTCTGTAGAGCCTATTTCTTGAAACCTTTTTGTTATCCGTTAAAGAACATAATTTCTCAAATATAACTTTAAAAAAAAAAAAACACCGCTGTCGAAATAGATACAATTTCTACTTAAATCTTTACTTATTCTTAAATTTGAAGTTCTTAATTTCCTCTTGATACTTTAAATTTTACATGTATTTCATTTATCTATTATTTTCCCCTTCCTTTCATATTTAATCTATTACGACACAATTCTTACTTTTTCATAGAGGATACATGAAAATGAAAGAGAGAAAAAAAAAGAAAATGAATAAATTAATAGATAAGCAACTTATCCTTCTTACTATCTCGTACATTTAGTACGCATGCTTTTAACCCATTCCCACTCATTCCCTCCTTTTTACGCGCCTCAAAGAAAAGGCTTTGGAAAACATTGTGGAAAATGAAGAAATTGCTTGGATCAAGCAATTTCTTCATTATCCATATGTTTTCTATCCAAAAAGTCAATGAAAATTTAAATTCCACCAACTTGAAAATATCGTCTGCAGCTCCTTTCAATTTGGACCGGTCTAAAATTTTGTTGAGTTGGAATGGGTTAAATCAGATCGTCAGAAACTCTATCACTTCTAATACCGTCTATCACTTTTGACCAGTCTATAACATGTCGTCGAACATCGGGGTACTCTAAGATACTTAACCCATTCCAACACAAGAAAATTTTAGACTGGTCCAAATTCAAAGAAGCTGCAGACGACAATTTCAAGTTGATGGAATTATAATTTTTTTCGTCTTTTGGGATAGAAAACATTGTGGATAATGAAGAAATTGCTTGTTATAAGCAATTTCTTCATTGTCCACAATGTTTTCCAAAGCTTTTTACTTGTTGGGCGTAAAAAGGAGGGCTTGAGTTGGAATAGGTTAAGAAATGAAGTGAGAATTTGTTTGTTTTCATTGAGTTATGAACCTAAAAACCTCCGTTTTACAATGTATAAATACTCAAAGCGGATTCATACATTAGGGTGGTTGAGATTTTAGGTTCATACCTCCATGAAAACAAAAAAAATATTCATGGTAGTATGAAAAAGAAATCAGATAATCAAATCACGTTCATCGTGATAGACGGAACTAAAAATTAAAATTTTCAATATGAACAGATTTTTATCCTTCTTTATAGTATAATATAACATAGATTTTGGAAATCTAAAGTGGTAAAACCAACATTTTGCCTCGGAGACTAAATAGGTGTATTTTAAATATATTTAAGCGAGTGTTTATTTTATAACATGACGGAAAATATGTACAAAATCCAATTTTAAAAAAAATGGAAGACGCCAATATCTCTTCAACGCAATTGTTTGCCATCTATTAAATTTCGGGGAAATATACACGTGTTACCAGTTTTTACGAATTTAAAAATGAAATGAAGGTGTTGTTCATTAACATTTCTATTTTTTTAAACGCATATAGCTCTACATATTCAAGCGAGACCGACAAACGTGCCACCCGGAAGTGATCAGATGACGTCATTGTCAGGGGTGTCGGGATTTTCCAATATCCCGGTTCCATATTTACCGCACAACGTCAGTAACAGCTCTTCTGGTTGGACGCAGACATTCGGATCACCTCTAGCCAGTTCAAACCATCCATTTTATAACAACATCATCAAAAATGATTCTATTTCCAAACGTACGTATTTAAAGACTACCTTTCCTTTTACCCCATTCCCAAACAATGACGCTTTTTGACACCCGCACAATGAAAAAAAGGCTTCGTAAAAAATTGTGGAAAATTAAGAAATTGCTTGTTGCCAGCAATTTCTTTATTTTCCACAGTATTTTCATTAAATGATTTTTGAAATTTCATCAACAAAGAATTGTCAATAAGTTTTGTTTTTTCCCACAACATGGACCAACCTAAATTTTTGTCGTCTGTTAATGCATTAACTCATCCATAGTGTAAAAAGATGCACAGAGACCAAAAATCTAGAACAATAGAATTTTTTAGACGATTAAAACTCAAACTGTCATAAAGGAAGGAATAGCCTTCTTTAGCGGTTTTGAAGGTCAAAACCGATATTTCAAATGGATTAATCGGAAATAAGTTTTCACGCATTTCCGCTCTGAAGTGAAAATCTATGTAATAACCTCCATCTTGTTTCATCGCTGATAAAGAAAATAACTTGCTGAACGCCCTCAGCATCCTTTTAGTCGCGAATAACGAGGAAATTGGTTTAAAACTTCGGCATAATATACCCATGGTAAATTGTCTAATGAATTGTCTAAATGAGAGAAACGATTTCCACGCGGTTCAAGTTAGAATCTAGTTCAGTGGTTTGTGGAGCGAGTATATGTAAACGAACTCCTTATGTTGTCTGTTAGTTTTGACCTGGCAGGGCTGAGCAAATTTACACCCCCCTATGGACCCAGACTGTAGTTAAATAGTCAAAATTCCTGTTGGCAACACACCAATCACTTTTCAACCAAAATTAAGTCCCTCAATCAATACCCTGCAATGAAAAAAAAAAAGAAAAAAAAAAACTAGTATGAATGACGAGTAAAGCTTGAAAGAAATTGCTATGATTTAAAAGCAAATATGAAATCAGTGTGTAATTTACCAATCACAGATATTTGACATGGCCGCCAAATTCACTGAAAAATGAGCCGTTTTACGCAAAATTCAAATCCTAGTAGTAGCCACAAGGGAAATAATAGCCAATGAAAGGCTTGCTTTGTGTAAAGTAGAAACCGTGCAAAGCCTGCAGATACACCAAGAAGTATATGGTTATCATCTACTTTTTTCACAATTTTTCATGGAACTCATACCAGTCAATTTAACGCCTTGCACAAGCCAAAATCCGCAACCCTACCACAGCGTAAATCTCATGACCTTTTAGTTTCGCATCCGGAAATGACCCCAAATTCATGTTTTAGATTCATTTAATGCAACATTTTCTTTCTTAACCATTAAGTATCTGCTCAAAACTTGCCTTTTCCTAATATTTCTGATTCTGACAATGGCCACTTCGAATATCCTATCCTCTACTGTAGACTGGGACCTATACACAGTACCTGTTGTATTCGCGATTCAAGCGCATATTAAATCCCACCGAATAAAACGGCCTTTTACCCCTAGAATTCGACTATATCTTTGAAACGAATATGTAGTACTTAATAATATGCTAAACTCAAAAAAAAAAAAAATGAATTCTAGCTTTGATTTCTTTTCCTTTAGCATTCAACCCATTATCACACAACCACAAATGTGATTAAATCAAAATAGCGATTTCTAGTTAAACAGTAAAAGGATCATGATTTATTGAATGGGGTTTAACGCCACCTTTAACAGTATTTCAGTTATATCGCGGAGGCTGGAATATAGGGAGTACTTTCCTCTGAGTTCTTAATTCAATCAGGGTCATTCTATGTCCAACCTTTGGTTCTAACCCTATGGTCAGATTTCTATACCACATTTAAGATTTGAGACCATAACATCGTAACTGTAGCTTCAATACAGCTCTGGTTGCCAATCCTGGATATTTCTTGAGGTAATTGACGGATCGCTGGCTACTCCCACTTCATTACAACAAAACAGTAACTGCATCAGTTTTCAATATTATGGGAAGAGATTCTTCGACCTCGAAAAACAAGAAAGGTATCTTTGGTGGGCGACATAAATGTCGTAACTTCAGCTAATATATATCGTGGCTATACCATTTGAGTTGTTAACCAATGATACAGTTTTACATCTATGTCGGGAGTAAACATTGCTCTGACGATCGAAAGAATGACCAGATTGATTGATTGATTGATTGATTGATTGATTGGTTGATTGATTGATTGATTGATTGATTGAGTTTTTATGTCAGTTCAGATCCGTTAAGAAAGTTAAATGCGATCCGTCAGGCAAAAAAATGACCATCGGAATGTTCCATAAAACAAAAGAAGGGTCTGTGTGTATTTCCGTATATTTATCGTCGCTACCGATGCACATGTCCATATGAGCGACGCCCCCAGAAGACGGTTAGTTGTTACGGAGGATAGTTCAAGGAAACAGGACGAAAATGCTGAGAGCCCCGCCTGCTTCTTTAACGTGCTCGATGGATAGAAACGCCACATTGGGCCTCGGTTCAACGTCTGATCCGAAAAACAATTAGTTTGCCGGTTGATATTGTCAGCATGGGGCTCGAACCCTTGATCTTGAAGGAAGGTAAGGTAGATCGGCAATAGACCAGTCACGGCTGACAATCCAGGAACATTCGACCAATTAAATCATTTAATCAGCCCGGAATTAAGATTTGAACTCCGATATTGGCCGCCATTTGTGTGAAACATTTTTAATGATTTGACGCCTTAAACGTCGTAATTTCAGGTGTAAGCTGTAGTTACGACGTTTTGGTCGTCAACTAACCATTTCACTTTATTGTAACATGCTACCGGCTATAAATTTTGCAATCTAAGCGGGATTTCATGTTCGAGTCAGTGGGCGGGGCCAACGGAGTAAGTTGGCGGGGTCAGCGATTGATCAAATAATACAAGGTTCGGCAAATTGTCAAAGAACGAACAGTTTCGACCGTAGTCTTTCTATACCCAGTCCGCGAAGTCCAGTCAATTCAATACGTTAAGAGGTACTAGAGGTACCTATTCGCTAACGAATATTTGTTTTAAACGCATATAATTTAATTTCTAGTTTCGTCTATCGAAAACGAGCGTTCTGATTGGTCGAAAAAAATTATTCATAACTCCATGAACAAAATTTTGAGCACGCAGCGATTTTTTATGCATCCGCACAAAAAAGTCCCATACAAAAAAGGCATCAGAATTTGAAAAGCTTTTGGTTTTTTCGCTCGATGCTATTAAATTATAAGAAATGAATAGAATATTTTTTGTTTTTGTTTTCATGGAGGTATGAACCGAAAAACCCAATCACACACTGTATGAATCCGCTTCGCGAATTCATACAGTGTAATTAGGTTTTTCGGTTCATACCTCCATGAAAACAAAAAATATTCTCTTCATCTCTTAAATAATTCACACGAGGCCTATACTCTTTGTGGTACAAGTAACACCTTAATTTGTTATGACAATTTATATTTTCTTGAATTACTTTCAATTAAGGATATTTTCTGTAATCGGTTCATTTCATTATATTGAAATTGATACCCATAGCACAAAAAATGAACTTCAAGAATTACCATAAAACAAGATCTGAAAAGGAGAACAGCATAGCATCGTCACGCGACAAAAACCTTGTAGCTTATTCAAGCTGTAGTTATGACGTTTAGGTCGCCAAACGACAATACAATTATAAGGTCGACGTTCAAAGAAAAATAAACAAGCGGACTCAAATGTGTTCTATATAATCTCTTTGACTTTCGAACCAATGTATAATAGTATGGTCTCGTAAAAGGTGAATATTATAATTCATGCTTGGGGACAAGAGCATCGAAACTACAGTTTGATGAGGCTGTAGTTGCGGCGTTTTTCTCACCGATAGACAATCCGAATTTTCCATCCAGTTTCAGACAATTCCAGTGACGCTCATCTACAGCCGGGGACACAAATCCACAGTTTTGACGGTACAGATATCCGGTCCAGTATAGTCCAGTTGAGGATGCGAGCGAGAGAACACTCCACAAGTCTGATATCCTAAATCATCGATGGCAGCTTTAACGCTGCTCTACAACGGACCTTCATGAATTTTATGGAGTGATGGGTCGCGTTTGTCAATCAAATCATAAATTCAGACAGGGAGTGAAGTTTGAACCCAAGACATTGTTCGACACTTATATGAAGCGGTTTGTTGGTTTTGCGAAGTTATGGCGTTTAGATCGCCAACCAACTATTCTTTTTTTTTTTTTTTTTGTTACATGTTACTGACCATTTTTTTGCAAAGTAACACCGTCACATAGCTAAGTCAAACTTCCTTTTGCAGTTCGTGGGCAAGGCAATCTTCGCTAGCCAAGGGCTCTAACTCCACCGTGTTCCTTACGTAAGGAACAAGTGGGAGTTAGAACCCTTGGCTATCGAAGATGGGGCAAGGCCAGCGATCCACCAATTAAGACTCTCAACTTTATAAGAAGTGTCTGTTGTCCTTGTTTATAGGAAATTGTGCATTTCGAGTTTGGTGAAATGTGTATGCTTCTAATCTACTAAAAAAGTATTTGCTTTACATTATCAAATTTTAGTCAGCCTAAGTAAATCCTTTTTTTATTGGTTTTAACCCTTTCCTGTGAAATCCCTGTTTTTTTTCTGACCCTGTCATTTTATACTAAAGAAAACATTGTGGGAAAAGAAGAAATTGCTTGAAACAAGCATTTTTTTTCTTTTACCACAATATTTTCTAACCTTCTGATTGGTTGTTGTTGTTTTTATTAAGCAATTTCTTCAATATCCACAATGTTTTATATCCAAAAAGGTGGAAAAAATAAAATACTATTCCATCAACTTGAAATTGTCGTCTGCAGCTTCTTTCAATTTGTACCAATCTAAAATACTTTGTTTTGGAATGGGTTATGTATTTGGGGTGGTTAAAAATTCTCTCTTCGTCTTTTTAAGAATAAAGGGCCATTAGACGCGTTCTTCTTCATAACTATTAACCCATTTCCACAAAATGACGCTTTTTGACGTCCCTAAATTGGGAAAACATTGTGTAAAAAGAGGAAACTGCTTGGAAAAAGCAATTTCTTCATTTTTCACAATATTTTCTACCCAGAAAGTTAAAAAAAATCTAAAATTTCATTATCTTGAAATTATCATCGCATCTCCTTTCAATTTGGACCCGTCTAAAATTGTGCTGTCTGGTAATTTTCCCTTATGAACTGCAAGGTTTTTCTTTCTTAAGCCCTTGTCATCCTGTCTACAGTTGACATCTTCAGATAGGCAAATTTGAAATCTTTAGGCTTTTCTTTTTTAAGAAACCCAAATTATTTCGACAAAATCTATATCATAATAGTTTTAAGTAATTTGTTCAAAGATTCCTCAAATTGAAATTTTAAAAAAAATTGATGGAGAATACCTTATTCAAATATTTTTGCGAAATACATTTTTCTTTATCAACGTATTCATTAGCTTAGTTATATATTCATTTACTTGTTTTTTGAATTGACTTTTATTCGCTTATTGGCTAGCAAAGCGTCAGCTTTGATAGCTTAAGTTAACAGATAAAATTTTCAGGTCGTCTCAAAGTTCAACGAGTGCAAACAGCCGCTGAAGGCTTAACCACTATATCCGATAAATGCCCACACAATAAAAAAGTAGTTCCAATGTATTTCAGGAATATTGCAAACTCTCTCTGGAAGTTCATCTCCTAGGTATTTTTAGCTCACTTGAGCACATGTGTTCAAAATGACTCTGATCAGAGTCCGCAAAGAAGTTACAGACGACAATTTCAAATTGTTAAAAAATACTTAAACATTTATCTCTCTATGTAGAAAACAATGTGGAAGATGAAGAAATTGCTTGAAACAAGCAATTTATTCATTTTCCACATTGATTTCTACAACTGTTTTCTCGAGGGGCATAAGAAGGGGGGATTTTGTTGGAATAGGTTAACCCTTTTATAACTTTAACTTCGTTTCTTTATCGTGATAACGTTTGACAAAGAAGATTACTAAACAAAACAAAGCTTTGCTAGCTTACAGTACTTTTCAGTACTTTGATTTTATCTCTTAGGTTCATTTTTTTAGGTACGTGGACTATCAACTATAAACGAGTTTTGGCATTTATTGATCGATACCCATAAATAGTTACCGTATTTTATATTTTACTTTAAGTTACAATTTTTTAGTTTAATGTATAAGTAAGCCAGTCGTTTTGTATATCGTATACTTGTAAATACAATACGTGCTCATAACATTTCATTAAAGGCTATATTGCTCTCAGTTTCATCAATTTTTCTGTCGAAAAATGTCCAAATTTTACATAACAAATTGTCTGTTGGAATTCTATTTGCGACGAAAACGCACCATTCATTTAATTTTGGCTAAAACATGACGAGAAAAGTAGTAGCTCTTCAGAACGGACATTCCGAAACTCGTTTAGTCAAACTCACTGAATGACCGTTAATTTAGGAACCTTAAAATCTCCATTCAAATTTTGTACAAACCCCTTTAACAACAATAACAGAATATATGAAAGACCCGCTTTGGAAAGCTTTTCCGAAAGGAAATATGTATCAATATTATTTCATGTTGGTAACATTAATTATTTCCTCATTGGATAGTAGCATCCCGATTCACTTCCGTCACCCTTCGACGAAGACTGAAATTGATAACGTAATGATATCTGTACAGATAGATCAAAGAGCCGCTTTGAAAAGCTTTACCGAATAGTAATAAATCTTATTATTATGAATTATTCCGGATAGTCGATAGTTTCGACACATCCCGATTTACTTCCGTAAGCCTAGGAGGAAGAATGAAATTGATTACGTAATGATAACTTCAGAGTCACGAGATCATTTCTATCATATTAGCCGATACACAATCTTTTAGACTAGACCAACTTGAAAGGAGTTGTAGACGACAATTCAAATTTTATGAAATTTTAGATTCTTTCAACTGACTGGGCAAATAACATTGTGTAAAATGAAGAAATTTCCTTTTAGCAAACAATGTCTTCACTTCACACAATGTTGTTTTTTTTTTCAATTGTTTTTGCTAGAGGTCGTCAAAAAGCGTCATTGTGTGGGAATCGGTTAAACAGACAAAATTGAGGAGAGTGAGCCAAAAAATAAGGAAGAATGGTTGATTTCGTTGGTCGACTAATTATTTGACTGACAGACGCTATAAGTCAATCAAGCTGTAGTTATGTAGTACGACATTTTTGTCGACCTGGGGTGAGATGATTGTGTGACAAGTTGCGCTAAAAGGGAGCATCTGGCCATAATGAGCGGATATTGTCTAAATGCGGCTGTGAATCAAATAACCAGTCGACCAATGAAATCATTTATTTAGACTTGAAGTAAACCTTGAACTCCGTCATTGGCCGCTATTTATTTGAAGCATTTTGCTGATTTGGCGACTTACACGCCGTAACTTACAATTTTTTTATGCCAATCAACGATTCTACGAATTTGTTACATAATACTGGTCACATACATGTATTTTGCAAAATAACGCCGTTGAAAGCCCAAGCGGAAGTGGAGTCACTGGACGGGGCCAACGGCGTTAGTGTGTGTGGGGGCGGGAGCAGGGATTAGTTAATTGCCATTTGATTTTCCCTGAAGACAAGTATATTAGTTTTTGTAATTCTACTTTGAAAATACCGCCGAGAGGACGACTTTTACTTTGCAAGAGACATCAAAACGAATCTCTTATCAAAACCGCTCTCTCGTATTAATGGCGGATCTATCGTTCTTTATTGTCAAACTCGTAACGGCACAATTGAATTTTCGCATTTTTATACGCCCGTCGAAGACGGAACGTAATATTGGATCACCCGTGGCGTCCGATGTCAGATGTCCGGGCGGCGTCCTCTTCTCTTTCCGGAGCATAACTCTGTCACCTTAAGTCCGATTGACCAGTAACTTGGCAGTTATATTCCTCTCATGAGTGCAGTGCACAAGAACCGTAACTTTACCTACCTAATTTTTTGAGTTATTCCCCTTTGTTGTTTTTTCATACTTGGATTTTGTCCGGAGCATCTCTCTGAAAGTATAATAGCTATGATCATGAAACTTTATGGGTGGATAGATGTCATCAAGGGGAAGTGCAGTGCAAAGTTCAATAAGTGCAAACTGCCACTGAAGGCTTAATCACTAAATCCGTTAAATGCCTACGCCATAAAAATTATTTATCTCTTTAGGTAGAAACCAATGTGGAAAATGAAGAAAGTGCTGGTATAAAGCAAATTCTTCCTTTTCCACATTGTTTTCCACAACTATTTTCTTGGGGGGCGTAAAAAGGAGTGATTGTGAGTGAATGGGTTAACTCCTTGTTTACTTTCGCCCGTTTTTTTTTATCATGATAAAGTTTGACAAAGAAGAGTACTGAACGAAATAATGCTTTGCTGGCTCACAGTACTTTTCAGTACTTTGATTTTAGGTTTGTAAGCCAGGTCAGCTCGGGACTAGTTTTCTCGCAATCTCATTCATATAGCGTTCTCAAATTGATAGGCATTGTCTGACCCATTAGGTGAATTGGAAGAGCAATCTTCTTCGAAAATCGAGATCGAAGGCTCGATCCCCGGGTTGGTTAAACTAATAAACTAATTTTCCGTCGGATAAGATGTTAAACAGGCCCGGGGTGACGGTTCTACCCATCGAGCACGCTACATCAACCAGCCGGCGACCCTAGTAGTTTCTTCCTGTATTCTTGCACTACTGATCATCTCATGCGGGCGTCGCTAAAAAGGCAAATGCGGTGGAGCAACGATAACTAATCGAACGTACAAGAGGCATTCGTTTGTATCCCCATTTAAGACCAGTATTTTATTTTCGCGTTCCCAAAAGACCACAATGGCACTCGTACCTTATCATGGGCATTGTACTCTCGTGTCCCCTTTTGTCACAAAACTGGTTTTGTTTTCTATGGCGAACGACCTTCACAAATATTATTGACTTATAGTAGTGTATTATCACCTCGGCCTTAATTTACATATCGTTTGCCCAACCCACTGACTACGTTGGTCCCTTCCATTCACTCCAACAGGAAGTTCCGTTTCGATTTTAAAAGGCATAATTTTTCAGAATTTATGGTCAGTAGTACGTTATAAAAAGAAGAATGGTTGGTTGGGTGGTTGGCGATCTAAACATCGTAACTACAGCTTGCATAAGCTGTAGTTACGATGTTTAAATCGTCAACGAAAACAAAGTTAACATAGTCGGCGGTAGTAGTTCAAAACTCACATCTGGCTTGATTTAATGTTTTCATTAGTCGGCTTATTATTTGATTGACATCCACGATTGATCAATTGATCTAAGCGAATGATAACCGGCGTTTCTTTGGTCCTGGATTTCAAAGAACGAGCTCATAAGTACGAAACTATTGTTCATGTGGAAAAAGGATTCTCTCACGCCATTTCGATGGTACAGCGCGAAACGGTTGTAACTGCCATTATGTTTACAACTGTTTCGCGCTGAGCCATCGATTTTCTATTTTCTTTGAGATAAGTTGATCGTAACCAGAAAAGATTTATTTGTATGTTTGTTTGAATAGGGTTTGACGCTGCTCTTATCATATTTTCAGTCGTATCGCGGCGACTGGAGCACCTAACAATGGATTTCTGGTATTTCCCACACTAGTACTACCGTTACATCCTTTCCTAGCCTCCAGCTGCTATCCCACTTAGGTTTACGATTATCCATCCATTAGTGGGAGACAAATGTCGGAAAGGATATGTGCTGCCGTCGGACATTTTAACCAGAAAAAAACCACTCCCGCTTACCCTTTTACTAAATGTCGAAAATTTAGACTTGGCCAAAATGAAAGAAGTTTCAGAGCGTGCCGAATTCGAAAATAAGTACCAAATAATAGAAAACGGAGTGGGAAAAAAAAGAGAAATTGTTTTTTACAATCAATTTCTCCTTTTCCAACAGTGTTCGATAAATTTCTTTCTTCAGGGCTTCAAAAAGCAGGTTTGGGTGTTAATTGGTTCATAACTGTTAGGCGTACTCTTCTAGGTTTGATTATGATCACCTCCAAAAGCAAATTTCATTTCCGATCCCTTGTAATTTCTTAACCCATTCCCACACAATGACGATTTTGACGTCCCCCGATAAAAGTATTTTGGAAAACATTGTGGAAAATGAAGAAATTGCTTGCACTAAGCAATTTCTTCATTTTCCACAATGTTTTCTAACGATAAAGTTAAAAGAAATCTTAAATTTCATAAACTTTATACTGTAGACTACAAATCCTTTTAATTTGGACGAGTCTAAAATGTTTTCGTCTTGTAACGGGTTAGTCACCGAATATCTTTTACTATTCGCAAAAACGCGTCCTCTTAACCTTAGTTTTACTAGAAAACAAATCGACCTGACCACTTTTCATGTGGATAGATGAAATGACATACGCCGCGAAATAAACCATTGGTATAAATAAAACATGTCTATTTGTTGACAATTTACCGTGTTTAAATTTATGCAGGTGTGTAACATAGGTGTAAATCGGCATAATGAAGACGTTTAACTTGTACTTGAGAAAATATCCAATTATGTGGAGATTGCACGCGTATCTTCGAAAACACCCGTGTTTATACGTAATTATACTGTTTGTAGTTGTGGTCTTCGTACACTATAATGTTCGAGCTATTATAGAACTTACTGGTCCGAGAGATAGAGATCGTAACATTTCGGGGTATATTTCAGAATACGTAGATGTACGATTGAGGCTACTCGATAATTTTCGTACCGACGGACATGCACGAGTACCGATGATAATTACTCTGAAAAACTCAGGAAATATGGACATTTTTGGTGGAACGTGGAAACTATATTTCAATAGTTTATATGGAGAAGGAACCGGTGATTTGGGATGTGGATTACGGATAGATCATGTGAACGGGCAATTATTTACCTTAACACCGCCTGATAGGCACGTGTCTCTAATCCCAGCCCATAGCAGCATTGAGTGTGAACTTGTTCATAATTTTCCAAGCGTCTCTAAAACGGACTTTTCACCTAATTGGTACGTCACCGATGAAACTTCAGATTTTAAAGTTGCGATAATTAAAAGCACAACGAACGAGAGTCTCGAGCATGTTGGTGAGTTTGATAATCCTAATCTTTGGAAAAGAAATCCCCAGGATACTTATAATCCCTACACTCCATCTGAAAGATATAGGACGAACGAAAGAATGAATTCAGTATCGCAAGCAGATCCATTTAAGATCATACCAACACCAAAGTCGTTAAGGATCGATTCCTCAGAGCTACTAACGCTTGATAAAAACTGGGTTATTCAACACTCTGGTGATTTTACGAAGGAAGTGAAATATTTGTCTAAAAAACTTAACATCGGAATACGAAAGGACGAAAATACCAAAGGAAGTAAGGTAATACACGTAACAAAAAAATTAGAATCTTCATATGATACAGAAGAATATGAGCTCAAAATAGATCCTGGAAATGAAGTAATACATATATTTGCTAAGGATCCGCCAGGTGCATTTTATGGGATACAAACCCTGTTATCGTTACATGATGAAGATAAAAGACTTCAAGGCGCCGTTATTCGGGATAAACCACGGTTTCCATTTAGAGGACTGATGGTCGACGTTGCTAGAAATTTTAGACCGAAACAGACCATCATGAAAATCATTGACTCTATGTCAAACTACAAAATGAACAGGTTACATCTGCACTTGTCTGACGATGAGGGATGGCGTGTAGAAATACCAGAAATACCCGAACTTACTGAAGTAGGTTCAAAACGTTGCCATAGTAACAAATACGACACGTGCCTTTTGCCTTCTTTGGGATCTGGGCCGTTTGTTTCAATGCCAGGATCTGGGTTTTATTCAGTGTCCGATTACAGAGAAATATTACAGTATGCAATGGACAGACATGTGCAAATTATTCCTGAAATTGATATGCCTGGCCATGCCATGGCTGCTGTGGTCTCCATGAACCATAGGGAATCGATAAAAGGAAAATATTCACGATTTTCTTCATATCGATTAACGGACGATACCATATCAAAAGCGATATCTGTGCAGAACTGGGTGGGGAACGCGATAAATCCCTGTTTAAACACATCATACATGTTCGTAGAGAAGATATTTGATTCGCTTATCGACTTGCACAAAGGTATACAGGATCTTACAGTTATTCATATCGGAGGTGATGAAGTACCATCAGGGGTATGGGATAACTCGGAGGCATGTAGTAAACTTTCTTCAGGTTCAGAAGTTAGTCACTCAGATTTGAAAAAGTTGTTTATGTACACAGTCGCAGATTTAGCTGCTAAAAGAGGACTAAACATCGGTGCTTGGG
Source organism: Fragum fragum (assembly GCA_946902895.1). Taxonomy (NCBI): domain Eukaryota; kingdom Metazoa; phylum Mollusca; class Bivalvia; order Cardiida; family Cardiidae; genus Fragum; species Fragum fragum. The sequence goes on from OX336377.1 coordinate 20,094,711, forward strand.
AAGACGGCATGTATGAACAAGGTGTAGGACCATATAAGAGATCTAATATGAAACAGAGTGAAGTATTTATTAATCCTTGGAACAATATTTGGGAGAATGGTCGAGGAGGTCGAGCGTATGAGTTTGCCGATGAAGGTTATAAAGTGATACTTACTTTAGCCACAAACCTATATTTTGACCATCCCTACGAGCCGGACCCCCAGGAACGCGGACTATACTGGGCTACGAGATTTATCGACGAAGAGACTGTTTTTGGATTCCTACCTGATGATTTGTATGCAAATGCTGTTAGATTGAGAAACGGTAGTCCGACAAATAAGGAGAAAATATGTAAATCTAAAACATGTCCTTCTACGACAACACCTCAAAATATAATTGGTATGCAAGCGTGTATTTGGGGTGAGCTTATACGCACCGAGACTCAATTTTATAACATGTTGTTTCCCCGATTACTTGCTGTCGCAGAAAGGTCCTGGCATAAAGCATCTTGGGAAGATATCGATGACGTGTCCTCTCGTAGCGAAGAGAAACTGCGAGATTTCGTTTCTTTTGTGAATCATCTAGGGTGGAAGGAGTTACCTCGCTTGGAGAAAGCAGGGTTATCCTACAGGTTATCGATTCCAGGTGCTATAATTAAAGATGGAATGTTGCACGTGAACTCTTTCTATCCGAATCATAGAATCTTTTTCTCCGAGAAAAACAAACCACCTTGGTATGAGATTATAAACGGCAAAACTGATCAACATAAAACTTTTAAAAGTTTATACATAAAGTCTGTTTCGAGAATATCTAGACGATCGAGTCGAGCAATAAAGGTTTTATGATAGGCCAGATCGAGTGCTTAAAGGTCATCACCCATTAAAAGACGACAATACTTTGAAAATGAGTAACCAGTAGGCTAGTAAACATTGTGAGAAAATGAGAAAATGCTTGTAATAAGCAATTTCTCCTTTTCTCACTATGATTTTCATAGTTTTTTTTTCTTTAGAGTGTCGAAATGCGAGACGGTCTGATTATGTTCGATATGATTTTAATAGTTTTTTTTTCCAAGAGTGACAAAACCTCTTTTTGGTTTAGCGACCTAAATGCGTAACTACAGCTTATCCAAGACCATTTCACTTTTTTTACATGCTACTGGCCATATTTTTTACAAAATAACGCCGTTAAAAATCGAAGCGGGAATTCCAGTCGCAGTCGAACAGAGTGGAAAATGGAGTAGGTTGATGGAGTCAGCGATTGGTCAAGTGGCTATTAAATCCCTCCTTTTTAAGCCCCTCAAGAAAAAGGCTTTAAAAAACATTGTGGAAAATGAAGAAATTGCTTGTACCAAGCAATTTCTTCATTGTCCACAATGTTTTCTATCCAAAAGACGAAAAAATGTAGAATTCTATCAACTGGAAATTGACGCCTTCAACTTCTTTCAACTTGGATCAGTCTTAAATTTTGTTGTGTGGGAATGGGTTAAAGTTCCATTAACACCGCAAAGGTTAAGTAAAATAATTAGCGTATTCTCCAAATGATGATATAGTTCTTTAATAATCACTTTTATCAACCTTTTTAATTTCGAATTCGGCACGCACGCTCAACTAGTCATTCGGGCATTGGCCCCGAAATATTTTAGTGATTTTAATCAAAAGATGGACTTTTATATACATGTAGATATTTTTGTATTAAATGTTGTCAACTAGCCGCAGACATTGGAAGTTTTTTAGAGCCCGGTATCTTTCGAATTATTCTGTTGCAGATAATGTGTTACCTGTGTTTAAGGTAGAATACCCATAATGCGCCATTTTAGAACATCGAAATATTCGGAAAAATTCGTACATTTTGATTTGCTAGTGGAAAATAGTAAGGTGACGTAGTAAATACGTCATTCTCTTATATTCCTAGACCTGTGAACTCTTGGAATTTCCCAGTGTACTAAATTTTGATGATGATGATATCAACTTTAACTGTGAAAATCGGGAGCTACTTTTATTTCCAAAGGGCCAGCTCGCTTCTGGTTAATATTCATAGCTAAGATTGCCAATTTTATATCTAAAATAAAGAAAGCTTTTGAAACAATCCTCCACATAAATTATCTTCTGTAATAAGATTTTAAAGCATAAGCTACATATTTTACAACTTTTCTGTTCAGTAAATGGCGAACGAGGTAAGGGGAGAGTGAGAAATGCACGGTAACCTTATATTCAATTTCTTAGGCTAAAAATCAATTAAAAAACAGTAAAATAAGAAGAAATTAACGAACATAACTGCATCATCAAAATAACCGTTTTGTTATCAACTGGTTTTAAACAATAACGAACCTGGATGTTTGTGTTTTTTACTGATTGACTCAAACAAATGCATAATTTACGTAACGTCCAAAATTATTCCAGACCTCGAATTCTGATGATACTGCAGTTAGGTGATAGACGCTCAAACCTAACCCGCATGAGCTTGTTTTGTACGCCCAAGTCAGGAGACTGTGTGCATTATCACAGACTGCCTATCCTATGATTCTGTCCACATCCAAGTCTTGAATGGTCGATCTATGTTCGAAATATCCCGGGGCCTTTAGATCGACGATAAGATTGTCGCCCTTAGATACAGTATATGTTTCGCCCAAATTATTTTCGTGCCTGACAATGCAAACTCTAAGTGTCTTAAAATATTGGCTTTCCCTCAGAAATTCCCTTTAAACCCTCGCCCACTTGGAAAGGCAATCCGAGATGGCGAACAGAAATTATTGAAAACCAATTTCGTTGATATTGATGCGAACGGTTCCCAGGGCCGAAGATTACGAATATGATGAAATAAATAGGAAACGAATGTAAATAAAACTGTTTCTAATATAATAAATATATTAAACTAATTTTGATATGAACAATCTCTCACAAGAATGCGTTGTTAGGCGTTGAAAAACGAGTCCGAACTGCACGATTTTTTCCCTTCATTGTGTCGATATGGATGTAATAATGCAGGATTTTAGCCCTTTCCTATGCAATTCCTGTGGTTTTCATACTCGAGAAAAGATTGTGGAAAAAGAAGAAATGCTTGTAATAAGCAATTTTTCCACTAGGTCTGTAGGTTAGTTACTTTTTTAAATTGCACTCGCTTATCATTATCGTCTGCACCTTTTTTGGACTTGGATAAGTCTAAACTTGAAGAATAGGAAAGGGCTAACGTATAAATTTTTTGCGGATTTGAATAAGCTGTAGTTACGACTTAAGGTCGCCAACCAACCTTTTCACTTTTTGTTACATGCTACTGGCAATTGATTTTTCAAAATAACGACGTTAAAATCGAAGCGGAACTCCCTGTTGGATTTAATGGGCGGTGCCTAGGGAGTCAGTGGGCGGGGCAAGCCATTGGTCAACTTGCCCTTGACTATCGCACGCGTGTAAACACAAGGGTCGAATTATTTCGTTTCACTCTTTCGGGATTCGAACCTAGACGCCAACGCCACCTAATGCTGCAAATTCAGATGTCTTTAACCTGTTCGTAACCGAGCCAACTCGCTGCAATGTCCAACGTCTTTAACCTCTACGCTACCTAGACGTGAAGATGTGTCGGTTACGAAGATGTTAAAGACGTCGGACATTGCAGCGCTAGGCGGCGTTGCCGTATCCGCGTAGGTTCGAATCCCATGAGAGTTTAATATAATATTTATTCTCCAATATGGTTGAAAAGACAAGAGTCACTGCCGTAGGTGACAGATTTGAATATCCTATAAATAGCATTTCGTTTTAGACATTTTTTTTCCTAAAGTTAACTGACCATTCTACCTTGCTCAACACTCACTCCTGTAATACTAGCCCCGATTGACCTTTGCTGGATTTTATCTTTTTTTGAAATGTTTGAGTTTGAGATTTCCTTTGTGACCTCTTGACCGGTTATACATGACGATTTCGGTCTTAACGTTTATTTCCTGACTTAAACCAAGGCCAGAGTTACGTGTTATTTTACAACTCTTGGAAAACCTTTGAACTTTACTCTCTTTAGTCGGTTAAGTTGTCTCAAAGGAAATATGCTGAAATTCGTTTTAATTTTAGCATCTGCTCTTCTGATCACAGGTACGTTTTCTTTTTAACTTATTGTGAAATTTCGATAGAAAAAATAAAATTGACGGATCGCTGGCCACGCCGATTGTTCGCAAATAAAAAGTTCGACTTAGAGAATAAACGGCGTTGTTTTACAAAATTGATGGACAACAACAACAACAACGAAAGAAAACAGTATTGTTCGTTGGCAACCTAAATGTCTTAACCAAACCTTGAGTTCCCTCAAAGGTCGAATTCCGAAATGCTTAGAATGATTATTCCAGGTACAGAAATTGACGATTGAAGGAAAGTCCTGTCCACTGAATTCGATCTGACATTTTGACTGAAATATCACAACAGGCTAATATGCCCTAGTTTTCCCTTTGTAAGTCTGTCAATTGAATGATCGCTGGTCCCGTTCGCTAAATTCCAAAGCGGCTGAGTGACTGAGATATCGCACGACGTTAGTATGCACTAATTTTCCTTATTCAGTCTATCATTAACGGATCGTTGCCCCGTCCGCTTATTTCCGACTCGACAGTATGTCTGAGATATCATACGACGTTAATGTGCACTTATTTTACCTTTATAAGTCTGTCAATTGATGGATGGCTTATCCCATTCGCTAAATTCCAACGCGTAAGAGTGACTGAGATATCGCACGACGTTAAAATGCACTAGTTTTCTTTATTCAGTCCCTTCCGCTGAATTCCGACTCGACAGTAAACTGAGATTTCTCAAGACGTTAATATGCCCTAGTTTTACCTTTGTTAGTATGTCAATTGACGGATCGCTTGTCCCGTTCGCTATATTCCAACGCGTCAGAAAGACTGAGATATGACAGGACGTTAATATGCACTTGTTTTCCTTATTCGGTCTGTTAATTGACGGATCGTTTGTCCCGTTCGCAAAATACCAACGCGTCAGAAAGATGTAGATAACACACGACGTTAATATGCACTTGTTTTCCTTACCCAGTCTGTCAATTGACGGATCGCTTGTCACGTCCATTGAATTCCTACTCGACAGTATGTCTGAGATTTCTCAAGACGTTAATATGCCTTAGTTTTACCTTTGTTAGTTTGTCAATTGACGGATCGCTTGTCTCGTTCGCTAAATTCCAACGCGCCAGAAAGACTGAAATATCACAGGACGTTAATATGCACTAGTTTTCATTATTCAGTCTGTCAATTGACGGGTCGCTTGTCACGTCCACTGAATTTCGACTCGATACTTTGATGGATAAATCACACTACGTGAATTTGCGTTATTTATAACCAATCAAGAAAGCATTGGTGAATACGGGCCCAAGAACATGAATAAAAGGCGGTTCCTTGGTTGGCGACTTTAACTTTGTATCTTTAGCTTAATTTATAGAAGTTTAACCCTTGTCATGCTGGATACATTACCTTACTGAATTGCTGCGAAATCAAAGGGCTAAAAGCACTGGTAGAACTTGTTGTTCAAAAATCAATATATCTTTAGAAGTCAATTTCACAAACGACTCTGGCAGGAAAAGTACAAGCAGGGGGTGTAGACCAAGATCAGACTGCACTTATGTGCAGGCTGATCTTTGTCTATACCTCCAGCCAAAACCGGAATATACCGGGTTCAGCACGACAAGGGTTAAGTTCCTTAACCAACAAGAATGCTTCAAATAAATTCCGAATTTCAAGTGAACTCCGCAATTTCGTCTATTTACCAATCGCGGTTGTCAATCAAAGAATCAATCGACCAACCAAATCTGTTATCAAGACTGTGAGTGACATTTGTACTCCCACATTGTCCAACATTTTTGTTAATCTTTTTAATTCATTCGACGACTTAAACGTCTTAACAACTGCTTTAATAAGATGTAGTTACTACGTTTATGTCACCAACTAATCGTTGAACTTTATTTTTTTTTCAAATAAGCAACGTCTAATTCGAAGTTGAACTTCCTGTTGGAGTCAGAGGGTGTGTCCTGCTGAGTCAGTGGGTGAAGCTAGCGGGGTCAGTTTACGAGTCCAGCGATCTCTCAATTATCCAAGACTATCAAGGGGGATAACTTTAACCGTTTTTGTAAGAGTTATGCCCCTTTTTCGACTTAGAAATTTTGCATTATCCAGCACCTGCAGCCGAGCGTTGGCACCCGTGGGCGGTTCTCTTGTTTCTACGTTACTATATGTTTATTCTAGAAGTATCTCTCGTTTGTTTTGCTTTCATTCAGTTATGAATATAACAGTATAGTTCTCACAGAATCAAACGATCCAATAGTTTATTTGGTTTTTATTTAAATTCTTTTTACAAGCATACAACTAAATGCAATGCTCATTTTTCATGAAGGCATGAAATGATATTCGGCCACTAAGAATTCAGGAATTTCAGGGGATACAACTGATCTAGACCATTCTTCATTTATCTTACTCAGACTTGGAGATGCAACTCTCCTCATTAAATCTGGAATCTAAAATTTTGTCGTCTTGTAATGGACTAATGACGAGAATACTGCCACTTTCATAATCAATTTTGGTTTTGCCCTCCTCATCACCGGACAGTTTGATAGATCAACGATTCTTTTAAAACCTACCCTCACACGAAATATTTTTAGACCAGTCCCAATTCAAAGAAGTTGCAGACAACAGTTAATGAAATCTTCAAAATCTTTGTCTTTTAAGGTAGAAAATATGTAACAAGCAATATCTTCATTCTCCACAATATTTTCCAAAGCTTTTATATTGAGGGGGATTTAAAAGCATCATTTGGTGGGAATGGGTTGAGACGGCTTCATCGCCAGTCTTTGAAAAAACCTTGTTACTAGACATTTAACCAATTCCGGCATTTTTACGCACTGAAGAAATAAAGCTTTGAAATATACAGTATGAAAGGAGAAACTGTTTCTCACATTTTTTTCTGCCTCGAATGGCGTTTTTAATTCATTCAATTACACTTTGAAATGCTTTCTTCAATTTCTTCCTTTTATGACCAGTCTAATATTTTGTTCTTTGGTAATGGTTTAATAAGATGTATTAACAAGGTATATAGGTAAAAATTTAAAGTTCGAAAACAAAAGATGTATTAACAAGGTAAAGGTAAAAATTTAAAGTTCGAAAACAAAAGCTGTATTAACAAGGTATCGGTAAAAATTTAAAGTTCGAAAACAAAAGATGTATTAATAAGGTATAGGTAAAAATTTAAAGTTCGAAAACAAAAGATGTATTAACAAGGTATAGGTAAAAATTTAAAGTTCGAAAACAAAAGCTGTATTAACAAGGTATAGGTAAAAATTTAAAGTTCGAAAACAAAAGCTGTATTAACAAGGTATAGGTAAAAATTTAAAGTTTGAAAACAAAAGATGTATAAACAAGGTATAGGTAAAAATTAAAAGTTCGAAAACAAAAGATGTATTAACAAGGTATAGATAAAAATTAAAAGTTCGAAAACAAAAGCTGTTTTGACAAGGTATAGGTAAACATTTAAAGTTCGAAAACAAAAGCTGTATTAACAAGGTATAGGTAAAAATTTAAAGTTCGAAAACAAAAGCTGTATTAACAAGGTATAGGTAGAAATTTAAAGTTCGAAAACAAAAGCTGTATTAACAAGGTATAGGTAAAAATTTAAAGTTCGAAAACAAAAGCTTTTGTCGAAACTACAATTAACAATCGATAGACCAATCAAATATTTCATTTAGACCGAATGTGAACTTTGAACTCCGACATTGGTCGGTATTTTTGTAAAGCATTTTCGGTCGATTCGGCGACTAAAACGTAGTAACCGTAATTATAGTTTATGTAACCATTGTCATGCTGAATATTTATCCTATTTCCAATATATCTTAAAGATTTGACATAATTAGATCAATATGATGCTCAAAGATTTTCTGATCGCAAAAAACGTCTGTGCAGGCTGATCCTAGTCCATACTTCCGCTAAAGGAATGTTCCGGTATCAGCATGCTAGGGTTAAGCTGTTCTTGTAGCCTTTAGGTCGTCAACCAACTATTTGATCTATTTATTTGGGTTTTTCTGCTACATGTTACTAACCATATTTTTCAACAACAACAACAACAACAACAAAACCCAAACCATCCCTTATAATCAATGTCGAACTTCCTGTCGGAGTTATCCGTCAATAGATCGCTTACTTACTTCTACAATTCTAGACTAGATTAAGATCATCATGTTTCCAAGAAAATCTCATGCCAGATCTCTATTTACAATCACTATTCCTTCATTATTCAGAAGCCAAGTTTAACAAATATGAGCGTCTACGAAAAGTGTTCCAGGCTATAAAAAACGATGAGAGTCTTCTGAAGATGTACAAAGAACACGAAAAGCAATTCATAAAAGCCAGGGTAAGTAATCATGTAATAAATTTCGGAGGTCATTTAACCCTTGCTAAATGAAATTATTTTTAAAATTGCATGAAAATCAAAGAGCTAATAGTACTTGAAAGTGCTAATTATGGTTCAATGCTTATTCTGAAAATTCAATCTTATAAATAACTCCGACTTAATAGGGACAAACAAGTGGTGTAGACTAAGATCAGACTGCACTTATGTGCAGGCTGGTCTTTGTCTATACATCCTGTCATAACAGGAATATTCCGGGTTCAGCATGACCAGGCTTAAACTGATTGTAAATCCTCTATGGGAGACCAAAACTAATAATCCTGTAGGCGTTTCTAACAAGATACATTTGTTGATTTTCACGTTTTTTAACATCAAGGGGGACTTATTTTCACGTTTATATCACGTGGAAAATTGACTTATCCCATTCTGACACAGTCCCACTTTTTGATACCCCTCGAGAAAAAGGCTTTGAAAAACATTGTGGAGGATGAAGAAATTGCTTGTGACTAGCAATTTCTTCTTTATCCATAATATCCCCCCCCCCCGCAAAAAAAGAAAAAAAAAAAAAAAAAAAAAAAAAAACCACACACAGACAAAAAAAAAAAAAAAAAAAAAAACGGATTTTAAATTTCATCAAGTCGCATCATTTGTTCAGCTTGAGCAAGTCTAAAATTTACTCGTAAGGTAATGGGTCAAGAAGTAGCTGTTATGGATATTTCTTTTCTCCACGATAAAATATCGAGTGTAGTAGGACGCCTTGACATTTGTAAATGCATTGACCTCCAATAACTATGTTATTCTATTTGATAGTAAAAATAAAACGTGCTGGGGAATATATATCGACCTGTTTTCCAAACAAAAGCGCTCGGTCAGGGGGTAATTATTATTGCAGTATAAAAAAAATCGCAAACGTTTGAGGACCATTCCTGTGTTATCTCCCCTTTGTTTTTTAGCATTAAATAAAAGGTGTGCTAACTTGTACATTGGTCACTGGAATACCTTTGTCTTTATACTCCTGATCGATTTTCACTAATTAAAAATGGAGTTAAAAGGGCCAGTTTTGTTATAAGCAATTTCTTCATTGCCCACAATGTTTTCTAAAGCTTTTCTCTGGAGATGCTAAAAAAAGCAGGATTGTGCGGCAATGTGTTGATACGTCTTGGTCATATTCGGAGCCGGCGACCAGTCAGTTGAATGCAGAGTCATAATTCGAATAACTCATGGCTTTCTTTTTTCAATTTCCTTTGTTTGGCAGAAAATCAGGATAACCTCTATTTGAATGACTGGTCCAATAATCATCGCTTCACTTCTGAAACCTCATAAGCACAGTTTGATTTTAAGTAAACGGACTTGACTGTAGATCTATGGTTTCGACGTATGAACATGTATATTTCAACCCTGGTTGTCTCATTTGAAACCGCGCTTTGCTATCAATGCTCATTTCAACATTGTTTGCTACCCAGAGAGACAACGATATATATGTTTATTTTGTTTGTTTGTTTGTTTGTTTCAGGAGAAATATGAGAAGGTAGAGAGAGAGACTCGATCCTTACACCCGTTCCACTGTGACAATGATTATGTGCCGACCGATACCCCTCCGTCATCAGGTAACTCATACGTATCAACTTCCGCAAGATAAGTGAGAAGGAATTTCTGTTGGATGAAGGTCTACCTACTTTCTTGAAATGATTTTGCTTCGTCAAATAAAAGGCTTTTATTGGCGGGTTTTATTTACTCGATATGATTTTTAGTAGACTCTTTTAAAAATATTCTTTTGTGGAACAGGTATTTAGATTTTATTGTTCTCTTGCAGGAATATGCCTCCGTGGAAGGTCTACTGAATTGACCAATCGTTGGCACCGAACACTTTCTCATTTTGCTACGCCCGCTGACTCTGGCAAGGAGAATTTAAACGGCGTTATTTTGCGAAATATATGACAAGTAGTATGTAACAAAAAGGTAGAACGATCGGTTGGCGACCTAAACGTCGTAACTAAAGCTAGAATAATCTAGAAAATGACGTTTAAGTCGCCGAACCAACAAAAATAAATCAAAACAAACAAATGACGGCAAATGTTTGGGTTCACATCTCAATCCCGTGCTAAATATATGATTTGATTGGTCGATATATTCCTTGATTGACAGCCGCGATTGTTCTATTCCTCGAAATAACTTCACTAAATTCATGGATTCTTATGCGGGGCTTATTTGCGATATAGAATATATTATTTTATCTCGTTCTCTCTTTTCTCTTTTTGTCTCTCTCTCTCTCTTTCTTTATTTCTCTCTCTCTTCTTCTTCTCTCTTTCAATTTCTGTCGTTCTCTCTTCTACTGCATCCTTCCGAGCCTCCAGTTGCTCATCCCAGCTAGGCTTACTACAGTAACTATCAACATATTGGTGGGAGACAAATGTCTGACCGGATATTTGCCATGATGGTGGACCTCATGAGTGAGAGTCAGACTCACAACCAACTACGCTTAGACCGCGACTACGACCGTTATTACCGTACTCGTATCAATTTATCGTTTGTTTTTGTTTTTTTTTTACAGTACACGACCTGCGACCTGAACATATAAATGTGGTTGGTGCAATGGGCGATTCCATCACGGTAAGTTAAGGTATTAGAAGTAAAAAGCCCAGATTTAAAACCTCCATAAGCGTCCACTCTAAACTCATGTTACATATATCGTCGGTGCACGAGCTAAATGTCGTAACTACAGCTTTATTAAATGTTTATTAAACGTGTGAATGCACTGTTTTACAAACTTCAAGTTGCGAATGTATGAGGAGAGAAAGAAAATAAATAAGTCATATCAGGTTATAGTTGTGATACAGAATATTGTATTGGCTTCATGCTACGTAGGGACTTTCAATATTTTACTAGACCAAGACTAGGCGAGAATCCAAAACAGGTTTTTGTATCACTACTACATCATAGTATTCCATTTATTATCTATTTAGACTATGACAAGGTAAACTCATGAAAAGCTCATGAAAAGCCCCGTTTAATCCTAACAACGTTATTCTCGGCGTAACGCCATTTCTCAGTGAAAATGACGTTTTTTACCATACACGTATCAGAACATGTTTGATACGTTATTCACTATTTGTACGTTTGTTTTTGCTTTCGTGTCGACTGCGATTTTGTCCGGATGTAATCAGTAAATTGGTAGTCCTCTTTACACACACACACACGCGCGCGAGCGTGCGCGCGCGCGCACACACACACACACACACATACATATACACTACAATTCAAACGATATTTTTCAATATGACATGTCGCTTATATTGAAGTTGATACTGTGGTCCATTCCTGTCTCGTTTAAAAAGAAATGAGATTATTTAATGTAACATCCTCATATAAAGCCATATCTTCTTTCCCCCCTAGAATTTATAAAGTAACTGAATAAGCTTTGCATCTTAAATGTGTGCGTATAGATCGGATATCTCATAGAAAGTGCGTCGGTAAAGAAATGGACGATTATTGATTGTATTCCTAATAAAGTATTAATCATTGCATTGATAATTGATAATAATGTAAAGACCTAGTTTTGGAAGTAGCGATGAGGAAAAAAGTACTTTGTTTTTGAAATAATGAATTCTCTAGACTTTGAAGAAAACAAAATATATATGAAGAAATCACAATTCATTTAAATTCTAATCCAGGCTGGAAATGGTCTACTAGCGACTTCCATCTTTGATGTCTTAGTGAATTACAGAGGGCGTTCATGGAGGTTAGTCTACATACAATATGAAATTGGGTCAACATACAGTATAGACATTCGTCCACATACAGTATAAACGTGGATCCGCATACAATATATAAACGTGGGTCCTCATACTGTCTAACCTGGGATCACATATAGTATAAACATAGGTCCACATACATTGTACACTTAGGTCCTTAATGGGAATAAAGGTTGGATCACATACAGTACAAACGTATGTCCACTAACAGTTTAAACGTAGGTTCACATACAGTATAAACGTGGGTTCGAATTAAGTATAAACTTGGGTCCATTTAAATATAAATGCGGGGCCACACGCGGAATAAACATGGATCCACATACGGTATAAACGTGGGTCCACACGTAGTATAAACGTAGGTTCACATACAATATAACGTAGGTTCACATACAGTATAAAAGTTGGTCCACATACAGTTTACATTTAGGTCCACAAACTGAATGAAGTTTGGTTCACAAACAGGATAAGCGAAGGTTCGATTTCAGTATGAACTTGGGTCCATTTAATTCTAAATGCGGGGCCACATACACCATAAACACGGGTCCATATACGGTATAAATGTGGGCCCTCATGTAGTAAAAACGTAGGTTCATATACAGTATAAGGTAGGTAAACGTTGGTCTACAAAGGCCCATAAACAGAATAAAGCTTAGCTCACATACACTATAAACGTGAATCCACATACAGAATATTCGACAATCGACCAGGCCGAACATAACCTGCTCCTCGGGAAAGTGAACTTGCATTCTTTTGTTCGGTAGACGTTAAAATTACATGTCAAAATTTAAGTTGAAAATAAGACCATGGATTGAATTTACGGAAAAAGCACATTTATCTTTGAATCAATGTCTTGATTTTCTGAGCAAAGATATAGGAATTGTGTAAAAAAAACACACACATACACAAAAAACATTGAAAACTAAACTGAGAGGAGTTGCAATCGATTTCGGTATTTTTGGGTCGTATATTTTTAGACTTGTTGATTTTTGTTTAAGTATTTTACTCAATGAATAATGAAGGAATTGCGTGTAAGATAATGTTTCCCAGTTTGTATGTTTGTTTTTATTTGTTTTGTTTTGTTTTGTTTAGGGGGGTGTCCAAAAGCACGACTTAGTACACGATTCACTTTGAATTTAATTACTTTTTTGATCAATTTAGCATTGGTGGTGACATGAACTTTGACCGCCACGTGGAGACCTTACCAAGTAAGTGACGAATTTCATGTAGTTGCTCCATCCTAGAGAAAACAGAACTAGGACTCCCAACACAAGCTCTTTTCGAGTTGGTAGTTCCGAGTAATTTTTACACTTTACATACGAATGTTTAAATTAACAGCACAAATTATTGTAGGGGGCCAGGTCAAGCGATTCCAGGTTAGCTTTTAAATAAAATGAGTAATGTGGATAAAATACATACCGCAAAGTCAAGGATTCGAACCCTAGGCTGACTCAAATAACAAAGTTAACGTGTTTCGGATTAAATTTAGAACCGAGGCCACGTGTGACGATACTGTAAACTGAACACATTAACCCATTCAATGACAATGACGCTTGAGACGCCCATCAAGAAAAACAATTAGGAAAACATTGCTACTTTTTTTTATTCATTATATTGTTATCTATTCTTTATATAAATAAAAAAACAAAATATACATGTATGTGTTGCTGTGTGTTTTAGACATGTTGAAGAAATTTAACTCGAACCTGAAAGGGTTTTCCATTGGAAAATGTGAGACAAACAACATCACGTGTTCTCAGTTGAACGTGGCTGTTGCCGGAGAGACATCTGTGTAAGACATTTTCTATTATATCATATCAAGCTGGGGCCATAGCGCAGTGATAGCGCGTAGGACTCACAGTCAAGGGGTCCTGGTTTCGGTCCTCGGCCGCCGCGAATATTCTTTCAGACAATAGTCTCCCAATATTGGGTTGATAATCGTAAAACTTATTTGGATGAGGTGCCTGAGGCTCGTAAAGAACGTAGTGGTAGTACTGGTGTGAGAAATACAAAGGAATCCAATTTTAGGTGCTCGAGCTGCCTGTATATGACTGAAATACTCATAATAGTGGCGTTAAACCCCAATCAGACAATCAATTATTCAATTGACTAATCGCAGCCGTCAATCAAGTAATCAACAGACCAATCAAATAATCTATTCAGCCCGTACCTGAGCTTATCAACTCCATCATTGGCCGCCATTTTTGTTAACCTTTTTTGTTGGTTTGGCGACTTAAACGTCGTAACCTCAGTATGAATAAGCTGCAGTTACGACGTTTAGGTCACCAACCAAATATTTTGCTTTTTGTTACATACTACTGGCCATAAACTTTGATTTATAACTTCGTGAATAGTCGAAGCGGGACTTCCTGTCGGAGTCACTAGGCGGGGCTTACGTTGAAAGTAGGCGGAGCTAGCGATTGGTCAATTATATCATATCAAGTTCCTTATTCTACGGTATTGTAGAGTCTTTAGAACTTAAACCCGTTCTCACTCAAAGACGCTTTTAGAGGTCCCAAAGAAAAAAAGCTTTGTAAAAAACATTGTTGAAAATGAAGAAATCGTTGTTACATGTAATTTCGTCATTTCCACAATGTTTTCTGAAACAAAATGCAAAAAGATAAAAAAAAAAAAAAAAAAAAAAAAAAAAACATAAACTTTAATTTGTCGTCTGTTACTTCTTTCAATTTCTTGCAGTCTAAAATTTTGTTGTGTGGGAATGGATTAAAGATGGGGGGGGGGGGGGTATCGGACATTTAACTCATTTTGCAGATAATGGTTGTTTTTTGTCGGCTCTCGAGAAAAACGATTTGGAAAATATTGTGTAAAATATCAGATTTTTACGCATTAATCTGTGAGGGCCACACACATGGAAAGTTCCAGTAAAACATAGTCTAATATTGTCCAGTATTTTAGGAGGCGATCCAATTTTAAGAAATCAAAATGGATAAAAGTCCCTCTTATGGGCATCTTTTGACTGAAGGTGTTTAAAATTTAAATAATAACTGAAGAAATGAAGATAATAGTTCTTTTTTGTTTTCATTGAAACTTAATCCCACTGTACGAATACGATTTATACATTAGTGTAATTAAGTTTTTATGTCAATTCCTCAATGAACACAAAAAATACCATCTTTATTTCTTTTAATAGAATGCCATCAAGCAAAACAATGCAAATACATTACAAGTTTAGAATAAAAAATAATAATAATAATAATAAAAAAAAAACAAAAAAAACAATCAAAACGTTTGAATGTTGATAGTCGAAACTGAAATTGAATTATTTGAGATTGATCTAAAAAAGGTTTTGGGTCATCAAAAATTTGCTTCGGAGAGACTAGATGAACATATCGAGGGGTTAGAGCAAAAACATAGTATGGGTCTATACAATGTATAGACCCATACTATGTTTTTGCTCTAACCCCTCGATATTAGTGAGCATTTGGATCTGATCGTGGTCTCGATGACTTCGTGATTAAGAGTGAGAATCTTGGAATGATGGGATATTAATCCTTGTCATGCTTATTCCGGTTTTGGCAGGAGGTGTAGACTAAGATCTGACTGCACTTATGTGCAGGCTGATCTTAGTCTACACATCCTGATTCTACTTTTCCTGTCAGAGTTGTTCATGAGGTTGATTTCTAAAAGAAATATTGATTTTTGAACAACAAGTTCTATCAGTGCTTTCAGCCCTTTGATTTGACAGCAATTCAGTAGGGTAATTTATACAGCACGACAAGGGTTAATGTTCAAAATTATTACAGTGACCTTCCTCGGCAAGCACGTGACCTCATAGAACGAATGAAAAACCAGACCTTCGGTGTGGACTTCAATCGAGACTGGAAGCTGGTTACAGTCTTCATCGGTGGAAATGATCTCTGTGGGTTTTGTCATGATATAGTAAGTCAGTAACACTACTTTTAATAGTATTTCAGCCATGTCGCTGCGGTTGGCGCATCTAACTGTGTATTCCTGGTATTTCTCACACCAGCACTACCTCTTCATCCTTTCCGAGCCTCCAACTAATCACCCATCTTAGGTTTACGATTATCAATCCGTTGGCGGGAGACAAATGTCGGAAAGGATATCGTTGTACCTTATTCTACTTTTATTTTTAAAATCCGACTTCTGTTTGACCTCTGCTAGATCATATCACTCTTTTCAAGCATGTGTTTTACGAGAGTTCCAATTAGGTTTCTTTTCGGTTTAGGGGTCACAAATAAAAAGTGTTTGTGTTCTAGAACTTCTACTCATCCTCACGAGTCAATGGATATCGAGACCATTTTTTTTCTCTAACTCGACAAAATTCACCTTAACCCCCGTTATGTTGAACCCGAAACATTCCTGCTTTCATAGGATGTATAGATTAAAGTGCCGCTTCGATTTTGAACAACGTCATTTTGCAAAATTTGTGGTCGGTAACAAGTATCAAATCAAAGCACTGAAAGTACTGATGACGGACGTCCGGGTTGGCATAGTGGAGAATTTGGCTGTTAAGTTGGCTGAGCAGCTACCTATGTAATGGCCTAAATTCATTGTTGCAGTTGTACATGTTACTGGTGTAAAAAATGACAGGAAGCTATGGTTGGGTGCACCCACCAACCACGGTTTAAATGAAATACTGCTGAAGTCACGTTAAACCAAATTCACTCGATCGCAGTCTAACTAGCTTTCAATGTCAAAGCTTTTGTAATTTTTTTTTTCGATATTGATAATCCTTTTCCGAAGACATTCCACAAATAATTAAGATACCATTTATATCTTATAAACCTTCCCTCATCCAGTAGAACCAACACTATCACTCTTTTTACACCCCTGAAGAATTGCATTGAAGAAATCATTGTGAGTAAAGGAGAAATTGCTTGTTTCACAATGTTTTCTACCCTATCTGGGCCCTAGATATCACTCCCAAAGCGATTTTAATTGTCGTCTTTTACTAATCCAAACTTTTGTCGCTTTGTAATGGAATGGAAAGGCCAATTCAAAATAATAATAATAAACATTTTTAGATATATGTAACTGTATAGCTTATCACTCCCGCGGTTTACAGATGGTATGCCGAGTTCTCAAAATAGAAGGCTAATGAGGAACTATATAATTGAAAGACTCCGCGTTATTGAAACCGTGGTCGCATCTACGCTAAGCGGGTTATCGGTAGGTGTTTTCGAAATTAAGAGAAGTCTTTGCGCGTTCTACGAATTATATAGAATCCTCGAATTACGCCATTTTCAAAATGCACTGTTGTTTAGGGGAGACGGGTTTTGAAAAATAAAAATTCGAACTTAACTGGGCACTACTTCTCCCTCAAAATAGTGACATCCTACGGAGTCAAACAAAAAACAAAAAAAAAAAAAAAAAACTGGAATGGATGGTTTGCGACCTAAACTTTGCCAAACCAACAAAAATGTTTCACACAAATGGCGGCCAATGTTTTGAGTTCAAATCTCAACTCCGGGCCGAATGAATGATTTGATTGGTCGATATATTCCTTGATTGATAGCCGCGATTGGTCAATTGTCATTTGTATGACTCCATCTCCTTTTCAAATATTTGTTCTGTTGAACCCCCGGGATGTCCCTTTTCAGCGGACGATTTGTTTCTTTGTCTTTTTCTAGTATCAATACAGACCCTCGAACTTCGCAGCAAAAGTACAAGAAGCCTTGGATATTTTGCACGCCGAACTTCCCCGAACGTTCGTGAATCTCGTGCAGGTGATGGACTTATCTGAGTTGGCACAAGTCTCCACAGGCTTCTTCTGTACCTTCGTGCATAAGTAAGTGTTGCAGACTAATAAGGACATATAGGCTGGGGGATAATAATGGTTGACCAGGCAATAAAAGAACATTACGCAAAACAGGCACGTGCGTAGAAAAATTGTTCATAATTCAAATCTTAAATCATTACAAAAAGACAAATATTTGACCTGTCTAGTTTGAAAGAAGTTGCTAGCGATATGTAAAGTCCGTGAAACTTTCAAATTGTCTTTTAGGAAAGAAAATAGTTCGGGAAATGAAGTAATTTTCTGTTACAAGCAATTTCTTCATTATTCCACATTGTTTTTTTTTTTTGTTTTTTTTGTCAAGATTTTTTTTTAATGTAAGTCTGAAAAAAGCGACTTGTTTGGAAATGTGAGGATCACTGAGTTCTGACAGAAATTACCACTTCAATATTAAGCCGGGGGTTTTTTTTTGCAAAATTTATGGCCTGTTGTATGAAACAATAATGAAAATGGTTGGTTGGCGACCTAAATGTCGTAACTACGGCTTGAATAAGCTGTAGTTACGACGTTTATGTCATCAACCAACTATTTCAGTTTTGCAACACACAACAGACTTTACAACCGACCATTTTGCTTTTTGTTACATGTTACTGGCCATAAAATTTTGCAAAATAACGTTATTCAATATTTAAGTCGTACTTCCTGTCGGAGTTCAGTTGGTGGAACCAGCGATCCGTCAATTGCAAGAGACCATGTGCGACTTCTAAATCACACTTCGAATTTCAAACTTCAAACTCCTCTCTTCTGACTTCAAAATTAAAGCTTCACCCTCCCGACTTCACATTTCACACTTCTCGACTTCAAACTTCACACTTCAATGTTGACATGTACGAAGTTTCAAATGTGAAGTTTAAACTTATGAAGTCAATACCGGTCTTTCGTATTTCATACCTTGAATTCATTCATGAACATAATGGATAGGTGTATTGATAATATAAAGGACAGTTTTGGGTGATTGATTAATATAATTGACTCAATTCTAATGTCAATAGTGTTGATAGTGTATGGGTCCCTTTATCTCATGGGGTGGGGGGTGGGGGTAAAACAAAAGATCAGAATTCACCCTATTTGATACACAGAACTAAACTTACAATGTCAGCATGGACTGAATTAAAGATACCCAGACATCTTGATAAACACATCTAAATTTTAATCTTTCAGCATGGTGTGAGACTGTATTCAAGATACCAAGACATCTTGATAAACACATCTAAATTTTAATCTTTCAACATGATGTGTGACTGTATTCAAGATACCTAGACATCTTGATAAACACAACAAAAATGATAATTTCCGCATGATGTGTGACTGTATTTCAGATACCTAGACATCTTGATAAACACAGCTTATCTTTAAAATCTTAGCATAATGTGTGACTGTATTCAAGATACCCAGATATCTTGATAAACACGTCTAAACTTGATACTTTCAGCATGGTGTGTGACTGTATTCAAGATACCCAGACATCTTGATAAACACGTCTAAACTTGGTACTTTCAGCATGGTGTGTGACTGTATTCAAGATACCCAGACATCTTGATAAACACGTCTAAACTTGATACTTTCAGCATGGTGTGTGACTGTATACAAGATACCCAGAACCTAAAGATGATATCACAAACGAGTCACGTTTATCAATACGAACTTCAACAACTTGTGGACTCGGGTCGCTATGACACCAAAGATGACTTC
>OX336377.1:20114481-20379696 GCA_946902895.1 Fragum fragum
ACACCAAAGATGACTTCACTGTAGTCCTTCAGCCTTTCTTCCGAGACATGAAGCTTATTAAAGACAGGGTAAGAAAAGCTCCGGCTGAGATAGGGTGTATTAACCAATTACCAGACGACCAAATTTTAGACTGGTCCAAATTGAAAGGACTTGCAGACAAAAATTTAAAGTTTATGAAATCTTAGATTTTTTTTAACTTTCTGGATAGAAAATATTGAGTTAAATCTCAATTTCTTTATTTTACAAATTTTTGAGTAGCGTCTAAAAACGTCATTGTGTGGGAAAGGGTTTAATCTAAATATATCTTTTTAGTCTATACCCTTTGTTGTTGATACTGATTCTATTAAGTACCAATAGCATAGGCTATTTTTACATTTTTTTCGAAATTGGAATTTCTACCTCTTCCTCTTGAACTATAGTGTGAGGAAATTTCTTTAACAGAAGGTTCGATTATATAATATAGTTTATTTCAAAACCAGAAGGTCATAGGCCCATGAGGTACAAAACGTACATACAGTTTAGGCATGGCGAACATAATAGTGGAAAACCAGTGGATACTTAAGCTTTAGTGAATCATAATTCTACCAATCCATTATTTAATGAATATCCTATCAATCCACTTAATAAGTAACCTCTTAGAAAGGACATATTTTGAACTTTGTATGAAAGATGTTTATAAAAATTGACCAACCGCTGGCCCGCCCGCTTCCTCCTTTCGCCACGGCCATTGACTCGAACAGAAAGTCTCCCTTCGATTTAAAACAGCAGTTATTTTTTGTAAACTTTCGGCCAGTAGCATATAACAAAAAAGGAAAATCGTTGGTTGGTGACATAAACGTCGTAACTACAGCTTAAATAAGCTGTAGTTATGACGTTTAAGTCACCAAACAACTAAAATGGCGGCCAATGTTGGAGTTTAAAAATCAATTCCGGGCTAAATGAATAATTGTATCGGTGCATTACCAACAGTATTCTTAGTCTAGGCTGATTAGTTGTTTAATCGATTGATCGATCGATCGATTAATTGATCGATCGTTAGATTGAGATGCGTAGAAGTGTTTTATCTATAAACTTGATCATCGTATTTCGATTTCAATGGTCTCGAATATCGCTTATGTCAAAGTGAAATTCGGTAATATTTACTTTCGAGTATATGTTTGCCCTAATCTTTAAATACACGAATGTCTGACTTTACAAAGAAAATCAAATGTGCACAAAAAAAAAAAACCTCAGATTAGTCTGTACTTCGCTCAATAGGCAGCTACTGGCTTGAAGTTTTTGTGGAGATTAGTGTATGGCTGTTCGGGTCGCTCAGTGTCAGTGCATCTCGCACTTGTTTAACCCTTTCCTGTTTCATAAAAATTGTAGACCTGTCCAGATTCAAAGGTTTTGCGACCAAAAATCTAAAGTGGATTTAATTGGAAAAAACACCATTCAGTAGTGTAGAAAATATTGTAGAAAAAAAGGAGAAATTGCTTGTTGCAAGCAATTTCTTCTTTTCTACAATGTTTTCTTCAGTATAAAATCATAGGGATGTAAAAAGCAGGGTTTGTTCAGGAAAGGGTTAATTGATGGAAAATGGTGGAAATTGGTGGAAGCATTTGTAGCACATACTAACATAACAATTAATGAAAAATTACCACCTAGATTTGAGCAATTTCTCAGCAAATTCTCTCCCTTTAAGTATCTAATAGTAATCACTCAGTAAAAACAAGTTCTTTCATTTAAGGCAACGTGTATTACCCACCCATATTGACAAATTTCTCTGCTTTTAACTAATTACCAGACGACAAATATTTTTTTTTTAAAAAATGCATACGACAACTTTTGGTTGACGAACTCTTTAAAGTTTTAGTCTTTTGGGATAGGAAAAAAATGACAGTGCAAAATTGCTTGTAACAAGCAACTTCTACATTGTCAAAATGTTTTCAAAAGGTTTTCAACTGAGAGCGACAAAAAGCGGGATTATGTTGGAATCGTTTAAGTAACGAAGAGCGACTAGATTTACTCAGATTGTGCAGTTTTGCTACTTACGGGTATGGGCAGGTATTTCGGGATTAACACTTTTATCTTGGTTTAAAGGCTCTATGGCTCTCGTAGACACAAAAATTTCTCACCAAAAGGAATCCTAAAATATTCGTGTCAGTTATGTTAAGACCCCTCTACCAATAATTCCGGAAAAGGCCATAAGCCCGATATCAAAATCTTTGCTTAACAGAAAGCGATAATAAATTTCAAACTTATTCATATTACAAGTGATATCGTGTTCCGACTTTCATACCTTTATTATTTAGCTGGGACCCCATATTTGATTTTTCATAACTGGCTGAGTGATAAATAGTGCGCCGAAATGGTTTAGGCAGCTGATAGCTGAAATAGAATGTTGTTGTTGTTTTTGTTGTACTGGTACAAGGAACGACGGGAAGCCATTGTTAGGCGCACCAGCCACCGCGATATAACCGAAATATTGCTATTATTCAGATTTATAATATGAGCCTGTGCGTGACATTTCCAACAAGTTTGCAGGTGCGTGACTCGCACACATTGAGCACCTTGGACAGCCATTCGGGGCAATTGGAATATTCGCTGATCGTTTAAAGAAGCTTTGGGTCAGTATCTATCAACAGAGCGCAGAGTAAAGACTCTGATCAGACTGTGCGGATGGTTGGAAATGTCACGCACGCGCTCATTTATTATATGTGTCCCGTCAGACGAGAAAGAACCTAATCTGAGGTGCTAAAGGTACCTACCTACATTGGCGCAATCTAACCAGAGTCGATGTTTTTTTTATGTTAAACCATTATCAGACAGCAAAATTCTAGACTGGTCCAATTGAAAGGAGTTGCAGGCGACGATTTAAAGTTTGTGAAAGTTTAGATTTTTCAACTTTCTGGGTAAAAAAACATTATGGAAAATGAAGAAATTAATTGTTATAATCAATTTCTTCATTTTCACAATGTTTTCCCAATTGCTTATCATAAGGGGCGTCCAAAAGCGTCACTATGTGGAATTGGATAAAAGGGTTTATCAGTGCAGAATGGACCCACTAACTAACCGTGCGTCCATATTTTTTAATACTGGCAAAAATGCTCTCTTTCGCTCTTTCTAATATTTGTTTTCTCTTCAAATTACTCTTTTTTCGCCTAGTGCGCAACTTAAACAGTCTTCTAACCTGTATCAAACGAATACCTAAAGGACAAAAAGTGTTGGCTTAAACCTTGACGTGTTGAATAAAATCCTTGCTCAGAATTGCATTGAAATCAAAGGACTGGTAGCACTGTCGGTCTGATTGTTATGGTCAATATTTAGTTTGGAAATTGATCTAATAGACAATTCTGGTTTGAAGAGGACAAACAGTGCGGTAGATTAAGACCAGACTTTACATATGTACAGGCTGATCTTTGCCTATGCCTCCTGCCAAAGCAGGAATATTCCGTGATCAGCATGATAAGAGTTAATACAGGTTAATCTCTATTTATTTGTTATATTTGGGATCTCAATGACCGCTTGCTTAGTACATACAGGTTACCAATAAAATAGGCTTGACTATAATTATTTGTAATGAGGATGTCCCAATACGACTCACGGCATGAAGGATTCGTTAATAGGGGGTTGATCTATCGCACTTGACTGTGAAACTGAACATCGATTATAATAAGACCGGGTTAATCGTATGTTTGTGAACAAAATTTAAATTGTGGTAGTTTAGGACAAAAAATTATAAAGGCACAAAATCGATCTATACTGAAACAACAACAACAACAACAACAAAACAAAAAAAAAAAAAAAAAAAAAAAAAAAAAACAACAACAAAAAAAAACAAAAAACAAAAAAAAACCCACAAACCGCATAACAGATTATTTCTATTACGTTCGAACCCCAGCGACGGCACATATCCTTTCCGACAGTTGTCTCTCATGTATTGGTGGATAATCGTAAACCTAAGTGGAATAGCAGCTAGAGGCTAGGAAAGGATGTAGAGGTAGAACTGAGGTGAGAAATACCAGGAACCCATTGTTAGGTGCTCAAGCCGCCACGATATTACTGAAATGCTGTTAGTATTTGCGTTAAACCCCAATCAATCAATAAATCAATCAACCAATTTCTAATACATTCTAAAACTCATATTTTCTAGGTGGAATGCTTAGAATTTTTCGTTTTTAAAGTAAAAAGACCAATGCGTCGTATAACCGCAAAAATGTATCACTTCTATGAAAAGAAACGAAATATATTAAAAAGTGTCAACATGAAGCAACAAACGTTACAAATATCATGAAGAATACAAGTTATGATTACTTTCATGTCGTTGTCAAGAGCGAAAAAAACGATTTAGCTGTGCGACTGTGTTGCTTCAACCAGTTAGCGTCTATCGATTTCTTATTAAGTGTTCTATGTAATAATATATATATATATAAGTCGGTCTTCGCCAGGTGACACATTATAGCCGATGGACTATAATATAGGTCCACAAGAACATGTGAGTCTCCACTGTCTTTCTCATCGTAAATATTATCTTTGATCACTGACTCAGCCCTGTACATCTATACAATAGCATGTTTTTTTTTGTATCCAACAGTATGGAAACAACGACCTGTCCTACTTTGCCCCTGACTGTTTCCACTTCAGCGATCTAGGAGGCTATGCGGCGGCTAAATCCCTCTGGAACAACATGGTAAGTTATTTAACACATTCCCACACAATCCCACTTTTTTGCGCCCCCCCCCCCAAGAAAAAAATCTTAGGAATACATTGTAGAAAATGAAGAAATCGCTTGTACAAGCGATTTCTTCATTTCCATCAATCTTTTCTACCCAGAAACAACAACAACAACAAAAGAATTTCAAATTTTTGTCACTATGAAAATGTTACCAGTTTCAACCTGTCTTAAATGTTCTCGTTTGGTTATGGGTTATGAGTTGAGACAATATATTTATTATTGAGGTATAACAACAACAACAACAAAAATGCATCATACTTTATGAAGCGGATTAATAAGAACTTTGGTACGGCTTTTAGTTTCTAACGCCCAAACTTTTTAATTTTAGTTTATGCTATCAATATTTAAGCGTTTTGATTGGCTGATTATTTTATACTTCCGTGAAAAAATAATATTCTTGCGCACAAAGGAGATCCATAAAATTGTACTCAAAACCAGTAAATTGGTTTCAAATGATTGCTTGATGGCATTAAGTGAGCATAAGTTCATTTTAGCTAGCAAAGCGTTAGCTTTGAGAGCTTTAGTTAATAGACAAAATTTTGAGGTCGTCACAGAGTTCAACAGCCGCCGTCATAGTGCAGTTGGTAGCGCGTCGGACTGTCAATCTAGAGGTCCAGGGTTCGATTCCCGACGGCGGCACTCATACTTTCCGACTATTTGTCTCTCACCATTGGTTCGATAATCGTAGACCTATGTGGGATAGCAGCTGGAGGCTAGGAAAGGATGTAATGGTAGTACTGGTGTGAGAAATACCACGAATCCATTGTTAGTTGCTCCAGCCGCCGCGATATGACTGAAAGATTGTTAAAAGCGGCGTAAAACCCCATTCAAACAAACAAACAAACAGAGTTCAACGAGTGCAAACTGCCATGGAGGCTTAACAACTAAATCCAGTGAATGTCTACAACATAAGAAATAGTTCTTATGTATCCAAGGAATATCGCAAACTCTACCTGCAAGTTAACCTTCTGGGTATTTTAATCCGCTTTTAAAGCACCCAAAAAGAAAAAGGAGTTGGAATCATTGTGGACAATGAAGAAATTGCTTATTACAAGCAATTTCTTCAATGTCCACAATGTTTTCTACCCTACAAAGCAAGATTTCCGACAATTTGAAATTGCTGTCTGCAACTTCTATCATTTTTAACCAGTCTAAGATTATGGCATGTTGTAATGGGTTAGCCCCTGATATAATGACTACTTTTAACAGAGAAAACTATGCTTTGCTAGCTTACAGTACTTTCAGTACTTTGATTTATCTCAGCTGCTGTCGGAGAAAACTCAAGGTATAGCTATGGCCAGGTCTTAGTTTGTGTCGGCGTCGCCGTCGTCCGGAAACTTTGGCATCTTGTTATATCCCTGGTTTAACTGAACACAATCACTTGAAACTCGAAATGTATGTTCACTATCGAAAGAGTAGTCTCTACCAACAAACATGAAAACCATCAATGCATTTTTTGACGAATTATTCCCCCCTTTCAACTAAGTTTTACCCACTATCAAACACTTGAACAGCCAAGCGTTTGCATTCGCATCCGGTGGTCTTGTTTTCGTTTATGGATGAAACGGATGTTTCGACATGTCAGAATGTAGACGCAAATAAAATTAAACAATACATAATTATTTTTTAAGTTCTGATGATAGGAAAAAATACCCGTGTTTGAGGTTATCTAAACGACCCTACCAAATGATTACTGGGTGTAAATCTTTTAACTTATTTCGCGTCGTTATCTTTATCTCGCGGCGTTTAGTGTGAAATATTGGGTTAAAACGTATCTTTTAGAATATTTAGGACGAGTTCACTTGGGAAAAATGAATGTCTTTAAACGCAAGAAAAGATCAATGGAACTGAGAAAATCGTTCATCACGAACATTTTCACATCTTAAACGTATCTTTCATTTTTATCCATCCCTAGGCTTTTAGCTAAATATACTTAACCCTTTCCCATTTCTTGAAATTTTAGACTGGTCCAAGTTGAAAGAAGTTGCAGACGACAATAAAATTTGGATGTAATTTTAAATGAAACCATCCTATGTAATAGAAAATATTATGGAAAAGGGGGAAATTGCTTGTTACAAGCAATTTCTTCTTTTTCCACAATGTTTTCTCAAGTATAAAATCGCAGCAACGTAAAATCCTGGGTTTCTCCAGGAAAGGATTAAAGGAATTATTTCAGAAAAATAACAATAATTTTCCGATTATTCGAAAAGGTCACTCGAATTACAGGTTTGTGTCCTGCTTGCCTTATCGGTTAGGCCTAAACTGATTAATCAAAAAGTAGATTAAGTTTGTAGATACTATATCTGCCTTTAAGCTTTGTCTGTCTTTATTTTTTTCTCTTTTTATCTTTGTCTAACCCTCTCTCTCTTCATCTCTCTCTCATGCTCTCTCTTTTTCTCTCTCTCTCATGCTCTCTTTTTCTCACTCGAAAGATTGGCTCACTTGCTCAATGCGTATTTCGAGGACATCTTGCAAAACTATAGCAAGTGTCATATAGACACTTACACTGATGCGCTAACCCTTCATTTTGTTCTCTCATATCTTCAGTTAGAGCCGGTAGGTTCGAAACAAACAGTATGGCATCTAGAGCAGTTTCACTGTCCGGGCAATGTTTCGGTGAGTTAAACATGTGTATTGATACTTTTCTTCATAAAATATGAAATTCTTCTAATTATTTCATGGCCATTTCATGGATTGGGAAAATAGCCGTAGCATAATGCTGGTCTGCCAACTTCAAGGATATCTAAGATACCTGTATGGTTGATATTTATTCCGCAGTGAATTTAAGAGGGTAAATAGCGAGACTGTATCGCAATTGGTGTATCGGTAGCCCCGCCCACTTACTCCGCTGCTCCCGCTCACTAACTCAAACAGAAATTTCCACTTCGATATTATTTTGAAAAATCTATGGCCAGTAACATGAAACAAAAATGAAATGGTTGTTCAGTGACCTAAACGCCGTAACTACAGCTTGAATAAGCTGCAGTTACGACGTGTAAATCGCTAACCGAATAAAAACGCTTCACATAAATGTCGACCAATGTCGGGTTCAAAGTTCCGTTCCAATCTAAATGAATAATTCGATCGATAAATTCATTGACTGATAACCGTGACCCGTCAAGTAACCCCGATTTGATTACAGTTGCGAAAGCATTCAATTTTCACCCTTATAAATGTATCTTATAAATCAGATTGTGTTCCGTTATATTTGACTTTTGCTCCAAAATTTTGAACGAATAAGTTTTGATTAAAAATCCTTAAATACAGGGTATCTATATTGTATAAGTTGTAGCTACGATGTAAGAAACCCGCAAACCTACAATGTTTTAAATTCATGTCGGAATTAAACATTGCACTTCCGTCACAAATGCATGTTTTTAACTTGATTCTTTGTTTCACAGCGGCGTTCAGTCAAGTTTCAGACCACTTTAGCACAGAAATAGAAAATACATACTTTTCCGGTACATGGATTTCTAATATTACACATTTTTGGTAAATAATCTCAAAAACGCGCATTTTTGGTTTATGACCCGATGCTTTGATATTTACTGATCGCTTTGCACTGAACTCCAACGGGAAGTTCGACTGAAATACTTAAGGGCGATATTTTACAAAAATGGTTGGTTTGCCACATAAATGTCGTAACTGTAGCCTGAATAATAGATACAACGTTTAAGTTTCCAAGCAAAACAAAACAAAATGAGAAAAGAAAATGTCGACCAATATTGGAGTTCAAAGTTAACTGCAGGTCTAAAGGTTTGATCGAATTTTTGATTGACAGTCGCGATCCTTCAATTATGGTGTTCACCATATCGATGGGTCAGGGCAAAACAGTTGTAACTGCATATATTTTTATAGCCAGTTACAACTAATTCGCACTGACCTATCGATGTCAGCGGAACTTGTTAAATAAATCTTTTCCTCCGATTTCAAAGACCGAAATCTGTTTACCTGTCTATCCGTATTAGATTATTTTTTTGTTCCAGAAACGTTTTTCTTTTATTCGAAATGGAAATGGACGTTACAGTGTTAAAAGGTCGTAAGTTTCTATACAGTCTATATATACTTACGATCTTTAACCCTTAATTAACAAACAACCACTCGCCCCTAAATTTAAGGATTCAATAAATCAATGTGGGAAATTAATCAATTGCTTGTAATTTCTGTATTTTCTTTGTTTCTACCAAGAAATTCTATCCACTTGAAATTCATCGTCTACAACTTCTGTCTTTCATTTTGGACCAGTCTAATTTCTTGTAATCTGGTAATGGGTTAAGCATTGGAGTTTCGAAATTTGGGCACAAAGTTTGCATTGGGAATATAAATGTATTTTACCAATGCACAACTAATGACTAGAGCCAGATCTAACTCAACTACTAATAGTTGACTTCCAAAAATACCGCCCTCTAACCCATTACCACTAGACAAAATTTTAGACTGGTCCAAATTGAAAGATGTAGCAGGTGACAATTTCAGGTGAGTGTAATTTATAAATTCATTGCCTCTTAGGGTAGAAGACATTGCGGACATTAAAGAAATTGTTTGTCAGAAGTAATTTCTTCAATGTCAACAATGTTTCCCAAAGATTTTTTTCCAAGGGGCAGAAAAAGTGTGATTGTGTGGGACTTGGTTAACACCCGGCCCCATGACCGCGGCTTGTGATTAAACCCATTCCCAGGCGACGGATTTTCATACTGGTCTAAACTGAAAGGAGTTACAGACGATAATTTAAAGTTTATGAAATTTTTTCAACTTTCTGGATAGAAAATATTGTTTAAAATGAAGAAATTGCTTGCTACAGCAATTTCTTCATTTTACCCAATTTTACACAGTTGTTTTTTCTTGACGGGCGTCAAAAAGCGTAATAGTGTGAGAATATGTTAATCAGGAAAAATCAGTGTGTTAAAAGGAAGGAATTGCTTGTAACAAACAATTTCTTCTTTTCACACACTGTTTTCTAAGATAAATTATAAAATAACCTTAGCCTTTTGCGGACCTTCATTGGGATTCAATTTGTTTGTTTTTCAGGCTTCTGGGGCTGTTTTCAGAACAGCGAAAAACTAATCTTGAATGTTCTCTTTGCTTATTGAATAAACCAGTTACTTATACTTGTTAACTAACGTTTCAACTTATTGTTTGACCATTTGATCCCTTTTTAATACCTGAACATGTTTCTTTATTTCTTAGTTTTAACAATAGAATACACACATATGACTCGTCATTAGAAAAAGGAACTCTGAGGCACCCGCAAAACAACTATTTGAAACAAGAGCAAGGTCGGACATGGCTATCCCCCGCCGTAAAAGCTTGATAGTAAACTGAAGCCAGTTAGATTTAGGCTTCATGTGCACTGCATTTCTTCTCAATGAGTTCGATAATAGCTATTATACTTTCAGAGATATGCTCAGACGGAAGGACGATTGACGGACGGAGACCATTTCTATATCCTCTTCGCCGAAACGGCGGGGGAGAAAAAGATATCAGGACCAGCAGAGGTCAGCTAGTTATATTATTAACAGAATAATTATATAGTAAGGCAGAATGAGAAGTCTAAATTCGGAAACCTACCACGAGCAAAAAGTTTCAGAAAATCTATAACAAAAGATGGCCGTTGGTCCTGGGGCGCTCACCCGAAAAAAAGGCCCTTTTTCTTTCAAGTCTAATTGTATGTTAAGGAAAGAATTGTGATACAAATTTGCCTAACCATACTTTATACATTTATAGGCTCTGTTCCTGGGTATCCAAAAACTTCAATGACAAATTCCAAGGCTTTAGGACTAATATGAAAGGAGGAGAACACTTTTACCTCCCACTGGATCCATGGGTAATAATTTTAGAAATATGAAGGAAATCAATGAATTGGTGCTTCATGCTATATATCAAGGCTGAAAGCCAACTGGGTCCGGACTGGAGAAGATTTTCAAAGATTTAATTTTCATTACCATGGCAACCTGCGTTCTTCCTCTAAATTTCTATCATTTTAACTATTGTGAACAGAGACCACCTTAGGAAAATTTCTGCTAAATTTGGTTGAAACTAGTCCATTAGTTGGGGAGGAGATGTCATTTGAAAAACGTTCCAAGATTATTAAAGATTATTTTAAAATTCCACTTTTGTTGCCATGGCAATCAGGGTTTTCAACGGATTTGAATTCTTTCAAAAACTTTCATACAGGGCCACATAAGGAACACTTTTGCCAAATTTTGTTTGAAATGGCCTAATGGTTTGGGAGGAGAAATTCGTTCTTTATTTCTATATAAACCCTTTCCCCTGCAACTCCGCCCCTTAGGACTGAAAAATAATAGTTTTTGGTCGTTTCATTCAAAATATCTCTAGGACTCTACGACCTCTGGGTCAGGAGGAGAAGATACTTAAAGATTATTCTAAAATTTCACTTTTGTTGCCATGGTACCAGAGTTTTCAACGAATTTGAGTTCTTTCAGCTATTTTCAGACAGGGCCACATGATATTTCTGCCAAATTTTCAAATTGGCTCAGTGGTTTGGGAGGAGATGTTTTTTTCAAGGAAATTGTTGACGGACGACGCATGACACGTACACAACGGACGCCGGACAGACGCCGTACAAAGGTGATCACATAGCTCACCTGAGCAATTGGTGCTCAGGTGAGCTTAAAATGAACAGTTTCGGAAAATGTATCAAGAGTAAAAAGTTTCTGAAAATGATACAAGAGTAAAAAGTTTCAGAAAATCTATGAAGAGTAAAAGATCCTGAAAGTGTATCAAGAGTAAAAGGTTTCTGAGTTTAAGAGAATGCTCGCTTGATACAATTTTTGGTGACATATATCAAGGGTTTAGAGCAAAAACATAGTAAGGGTCTAAACAATGGTATAGACCAAAACTATGTTTTTGCTCTAAACCCTCGATATATGGGATCGATTCAACTGCATACATAAATTATTGTTGGATTCTCACTCAATCCTTTTATTGGTGGAACTTATTAGAATCGTCTCATTTGAGACGATTTTAATGAGATCCACCAACACAGGATTTAGTTTTAATAATTTCATTAGCAAAAGTATCCAATTATGAAGATCATTTCGATGGCTTAGAGCAAAATATAGTATGGCTCTATACATTGTATAGAGCCATACTATGTTTTTGCCCTAAGCCCTCGATTTGCTTAGCTTAATGAAAGTGGTTCCTGAAGAGAGATGGTCGCTTGAGTAAGATTGACTGTACATGTGATTAGCCACACGAATACGGAAGTTAACTGTTCATGACAAAATTGTATTGACTGAGGCCAGTTTATCTGGGCAGTCAGATCTATGATTTCAGTACAGTCAAACCTGCTGCATCAGCCACCTAAAAAGGGATCACCCTGCCTAAGTGAGCTCCTTTAAGACATCCACTTGGAAAAGGTACAATATAATGAACCTTGTAAGATCACCACTTGCCTAATCCAGCCACTACTTGTTGGTCCTAAAATGAACCAAAACTTGTGTAAAAGAGCCACTGTGGGGAAGAATTTATTGATAACAACTGTCAATCAAAGAATCAATCAACCAATCAAAACGTTTGTTTAGACCGAAAGTGAACTTTGTATTCCGACTTTGGCCGACATTTATGAGAGACATTTTTGTTGGATTGGCCATTTAAATATCTTAACTACAACTTATCAAGCTGTAGCTTTGTTGTTTGGGTCGCCAATCAAAGATTCATTTTTTGTAACATGTATAATAAACTGCCCAAAAGTTTTGACACAATAATGCCTTTTAATATCGAAGGCAGATGTCCTGTTTGAGTCAGTGGGTGGGGACAGCAATCAATCAATTGTAATACACGGTCGAATGAATTTATACATATCAAGGACAGAATCAAGTATTATCATTTAAAACTAATGTTAGCTTGTCAACACTCATGTTGACTAAGTCTGACACATTGAACATGATAAGACAGCCACCTCAGTAAAAGAGTCCCTTTTTATAAGTCCTTTGGTTGGCTGTCTTATACAGGTTTGTATTTTAAAGATGACCCTTTTTTCTAGTGATGGACCTTAGGTTACTTGACAAATCATTGCTAACAAACAAATCATTGACCATTACATTAAGACCAGAAGTGAACCTTGTTCTCAAACATTGGCAGACATTTCTGTTGGTTCAGCAACTTACACACCATAACTACACCGTATTCTAGCTGTAGTTATGACATTTAGGTCGCCAACCAACCATTTTTTGTTACAAGTTAATGGCTATGAATTTCGCAGAATAACACCATTTGATATAAAAGCCCAACTTCCTGTCTGAGTTCAGGGGGCGTGGTCAACAAACCATCAATTTTTTTCTTGTCCATAAGGAATTCTAGGTAAAAGAAATAAAATAGTAACAAAAAGAAATTAACAGTTTGATCAGAAATAGACATTGAAAGCCTGTCTAGATTGCAACCTTACTATGAAATCTGATTTTCAATAAAATAAAATGGTGTGGGAAAAGAGAAAAGAAGTCTGAAAACATTGATCACATTATAATTTAATAAACATATCACAAAATCAAATGAGTGGAATCAATTGAAAAGCAGTCTAAAGCATCAACACTCTGGGCATAAAATTGGATTAAATTACAAAAAATAAGAAGGTGCAGCATTCGTTAAAATGATGAATCAAAGAAATTTTTTGGAAGAGCCTCTAAAATTCAATGAAATCAGCTGAGATAAAAAAAAGAGTTATTGCATGTAAAAGTGTGGGACAGACCTAGCAAATTCTTTAGAGCGTCTTGCAGCTCTGATTGGCAAGGCCAAAAGTGAACATATGTAGTTTAGATTGGGTTGAGGGCATTGCCCATTTCCCTCCATCCCATCTTTGCATACCCTGACAGAAAAAATTTAGAAAAAACATTGTTGAAACTGAAAATAAACTTATAACAAGTAATTTATTCATTATCCAAAATGTTTTTTAACTGTAAAGATCTCTAAATTTTCATAAACTTTTAAGTTCTCATACTTAAGTTCTCATACTGCACCTTCTTTGAATTAGGACCAGTATAAAACTGGACTATCACTTAAAGTGGTTTTAAACCCCCAGTGGCTCCATTTTACAAAAAAAAACTAGAGCTGTCGCCCTCAAGGGCTGACGAGAATACCCCCCACACCGCTAAAAAGGCTTTTCTATGAAGGAGTGGAATTTGAAGGGGCATTTTATGACCCCTTTTTAAGTAGGAGTGGAAAAGTAGCAATTGTGTATGTAATTATGTTTTCAGCTTCCCCCCCCCCTCCATCCCCGTTCCCCCCCCCCCCGATCGCGTCTTTCTTTTGCAAGTCTCACTCTCCAACACTTCTGACCCTTGAAAGCTATGTACCAAGTATTAGAGGGGACGGAATTGTTCAGTTAATTGTTAATTGTAAATGACTTACAGCGTTTTGATGTCAAACATGTATATATATACAAGATGATGTTACTTACCAAATTTGGTAACTCCCCTTATGGTTACTGAGTTTTGCAATTTTAAATTTTGACTACTCCCCCCCACCCCATTAAAAAGTTCAAAATGGCATAACTCTGAAACTAACGACTGGATCAAGATGAAAATTGCAGGTGCACAACTTCATATGATAGGAAACAACCTGATAAAATTTCAGCAAAATTGGTCAAAAAATGTGGGAGGAGAAGAGGACACAAAATTATGTCCCCCCCACCCCATTAAAAAGTTCAAAATGGCATAACTCTGAAACTAACAACTGGATCAAGATGAAAATTGCAGGTGCACAACTTCATATGATAGGAAACAACCTGATAAAATTTCAGCAAAATTGGTCAAAAAATGTGGGAGGAGAAGAGGACACAAAATAATGTCCACGGACGGACGGATGGATGGACGGACGGACGGACGGACAGACGGACAACCTGATTCCAGTATACCCCCCCATAACTTCGTTGTGGGGGGTATAAAAACATTGCAACTACAACAAAGCCTTTTTTCAGACTTTAAACAAAGGGCCATTACTCCAAGAAAAGCAAATAACTGTGACCAAATTGTCGCAAAGCCTCATCATTATTTTGTTACTTAAGTTATACAGTTGACCTTTGACCTATGTTACCCCAAAACAATAAAGCACCTCTTTGAGTCACATACACTATTTGAATAAAGTTTAAAATTCCTAGGTCTAATGGCTAATGAGCTAGGACATGAAATCGGGTTTTAATCATAGCTCAATTGTGATCTCGACCTTTTTAACCTATGTGACTCATAAATAAGTGGGCACCATCACATAGTTTAACCCATTCACAGACAACAAAATCTTAGACTGATCCAAATTGAAAGGCATTGCAGACAACAATTCAAAGTTTATGAAATTTTAGATTTTTTCAATTTTCTGGGTAGAAAACATCGTCGGAAATGAAGAAATTGCTTGTGACAAGCAATTTCTTCATTTTCTACAATGTTTTCCCAATTGCTTTTCTTGAGGGGCATCAAAAAGTGCCATTATGTGGGAATGGGTAAAGAGAAAATTTGTGGCCAAAGAAAAGCTACTGACTGATCAACAAGCTGACTCCTATCAAACACCCAAACAGAGTTTTATGTGGGAGGTATGTTGTCTGGTCATGGGTTAAAAAGGACAAAATTGGGACTATATCATTGGTGGGTAGACCAAATGTTGTATAAAGCTGTATTTATGACATTTTCCTCGACCACCAATGATATGCTTCCTTGAAATTTCAGGAGACATAATGCAGCAGCAGATACAACAGTATACATCAGTAAAAAATACAATAATCTAGTTATTTATCACAAAATATAATTACAATGATTGCTTATATCTATTGGACGGCATGATTTTTTTTTTTGAGGCATACAAACATATCCACCATATATTTACAATATAAATATGAACTATTAACTCAAATACAAGTACAAGTATTTATGACCCATCAGGTAAAACAAGAGCCGTCAGAGACGGATTATGCTCCCTGAATAAGGCTTTTGTCCCAAAACAGTATGCCATTATTGGAAAAAAAACTTCTTATTGAATGCAACTATAGTTTGAGAGTTCAGTTCACAAGAATTTGGAAGTTTGACAAAAACTGAAGGAATCTGTTTGGCTTCACAGGCCTGATTCTAGTAAAATTCAATATCATTATATGGTAAAGGGTTAAATATTTTACCTTGACCATCAAAGTTATCAATGAAAAATGTCTCCATACAAAAAATGAAGACTAACTTGAGTAGTCTTGCAGAAACAATAGACTGATTTATTTTAGAGTAGGAAATATACATAATATAAAGATTGCAATCACTTATCAGTTAGAATTTGACCTTGACCTTGACCAAGAACTTTATCTA
Source organism: Fragum fragum (assembly GCA_946902895.1). Taxonomy (NCBI): domain Eukaryota; kingdom Metazoa; phylum Mollusca; class Bivalvia; order Cardiida; family Cardiidae; genus Fragum; species Fragum fragum. The sequence continues at coordinate 20,130,493 of OX336377.1, forward strand.
AGTTTCTGCTGAAAGGTCTTGTCACAAGTAATAAACATATGAAAAATGCTTAAATATGATGGCTATATCACTTACCATTACAAAATTATGGCCAATTTTAAAGTTTTAATTTCCCAAATTTTGACCTTGAATGATGACCTTGAACTTGGTACCAACAGAAAGGGTTTGTCACAAGCAAGGCACATGTGAAATATGAAGACTTCATCTGTAACCAATCAAAAGTTATTGCCAATTTTAGTTTTTGCGGGGGAAAAAAGACAGTTAATGTAAAGGTAATAACATTAAGACCCCTTTTTCCATGACGCATTTTTTTAAATGACAATTCCCGTTAGTTTAAGGTCAAGGGGATCTGATTTGCTACTCATATAAGAAATTTCGTGAAATTCTAACAATTAGTCTTGGAGAAATTGGCAAAAAACTAGTTTTTACATTAAGGCCCCTTTTTCCATGATGTAGCCTTGAAATAAGAAAAATCAAAAAAGGATCTTGGAAATTTCCTAGGAAGATTGTATATGAAGTTTTGTCAAATTAGGCCCAGGGGTTGCTGAGATATGACTTCGGCGGCCGGACGGACACACAGGCCAGCGACTAAATGCTTCCCCTGAAAATTTTTTCGGGAGCATAATAAAAAAGACCTCCTGGAATCACGAAAAGTATTCATCGTGGTCAGACTGCACTTAACACATACACTGCACAAGCAGAAGCTTCTTGTTCTTTGACAGTTTTCAAAGTCTAGAATGACCATTCTACCCACCTGACTCTCAGAAAGTGTGAAAAGCGCTTGCAACCAAGGCAGAAACTTTCCGCTTTTGCCAATTTTCAGAATTTAGAACAACAGCACTACTATACTACAGAAACATTTCTGGAATGTGCTTAAGTTTTGCCAATTTTAGCTGACCCCCTCAAAAATTGGTACCCTACTTATCATGAATAGGAATGGTTCAAACTTGACTGTATAGAATTTTTTGTAAGATTATGTATTTAGATGAATAAATATTAAAATCAATATTTTTCGCTTGTAATTAGAAATTGTTGATTAACAAACCCTTGAATTGTTAAAGAGAACAATAGATGTTTCATTGATGTGCGACCAAAATGTTGAAAGTACAGCTTCATCGAACCTGTAGTTACAATGTTTTGAAAGCTCACCAATCATTTGCCTTATGGAATCAGGAGGTCCCTTCACACCTGACGGGTATTGTTTTAAAAATTAAATAGGAGTGTTTTAAACATGTGATGGCATGTACAGCCTTTAGCTCACTAATAATTGACAGAATGCTGCTATCAATCAAAATATCAAATGACCAATCAAATCATTGAATAAGTCAAAAATTGCAAAGATCTGTGGTATTTTTGTGAAACATTTTAGATTGTTGGAAATCTTAATATAGTAACTATAGCTTATTCAAGTTGTAGTTACGATGGTTAGGTCACCCACTAATGATTTACCCTTGCAATATATTTTACAAAATATTGTCATTTAATCCTCGTCATGCTGAGCCCAGAATATTCCGGTTTTGGCAGGATGTGAAGACTAAGATCAGACTGCACATAAGTGCAGGCTGATCTTAGTCTACACCTCCTGCTTGTACTTTTCCTGCCAGAGTTGATTATGAAGTTGATTTCTAAAAGAAATATTAATTTTTGAACAAAAAGTTCTATCAGTGCTTTCAGTCCTTTGATTTGACAGCATTTCAGTAAGGTAATTTATACAGGTTTAATATATTGTCTCAGTCAAACTGGCATATCAGTGATCGGTGGGGATGGCCAGTTATTGGTCATGGCCAATTATCCATCGATTACAACAACATGTCAGCATAAAATTGAGCTTAGTGTCTTTACGTCGTACATGCACTTGGTACTGTCTTGTTTTGACCCATTACTAGACTGCAAAATTTTAGACTGGTTCAAAATTAAAGGAGTTTCAGACGAAACATTCAGTGTGTATGAAATTTTAGATTTTTCAACTTTCTATAAAGAAAAAATTATGGAAAAAGAATAGTGATAAGCAATTTCTTCATTTTGCACAATGTTTTCCCAATTGTTTTTCAGGGGCATCAAAAATTGTCACTGTGTGGGTTAATTTTTCCAGGGGACCCAAATAAGAGTGATTTAAATTCCACAGCACAAAATTCCATTATTCACGCATCAACCCCCACATTTTGGGTAGCTTTAGGAATTGTCAACAGGTCAGCATACAACTGTGCTAAGTGTGTTTAAATTGTATAAGCACTAAGTACTGTCTTTTAACCCATTCCCACTTGACAAAAATTTAGACTGGTCCAAATTGAAAGAAGATGCAGACGACAATTTCAAGTTGATGGAATTCTAAATTCTTTCACCTTTTTGGATAGAAAACATTGTGGATAATGAAGAAATTGCTTGATACAAGCAATTTCTTCATTTTCTACAATGTTTTCCAAAGCTTTTTTCTTGAAGGGTATAAAAGGAGGGATTGAGTTGGAATGGGTTAACTTTTCCAGAGATCCAGATAGAAGGAGTGGTTTTAACTCCAAAGCATAAAGTTTCATTATTACACATCAAACCCTACCATATGGGTACCTTTTGGGATTGTCTTGTCAAGATTATTCCAATCAGTACCCACAACATAGGAATGGGGATAAATTAATAGAACACAGGCATCGCCAACCTGACCTTTGACATGGCATTAAAACTGAGGCATTAAAAGATGTTAAGTTTGCTACATAAATATATGGTTGTGGAAATGATGATAAGATTTTAATCATTGGTTTGGGACCTTGAATAAGATGTAACCATAATTAAGTGACCCATAGAGTTAAACCTTGCACTTATAAATCAATTATCTGATTGGCCAGTCAATATTTTGATTGACAGCTGTGATCTGTCAGTTATAGATTACTTTGAGCTCTGACACCATTGCCTCCACTGCTCAGTATTTATCTTGTGACTAGATTTATGCACGCTCAAATCTCACTGGCTAATGATTGTGTCTAAATATTGTAATCTTTTAACAACTTTTAATCAATTACCAAATAACAAACTTTCGACTGGTCCAAATTGAAAGAACTTCATAAAATAAGAACAAAATAGGTTAGAAAAGATTGTGAGAAAAGGAAAAAACTGCTTGTTACAAGCAATCGTTCCTTTTCTCACAATGTTTTCCATCGTTGCATTTCTTCATGGTTTCAGAAAGCAAAATTGCGCAGTAATAGGCTAACACAGTAACAAAAATATTACATTGTGTCAAACAGTTATCTTACAATTTCTTTGTGTCATGAAAATCTTGAGTCTATAGCATGGATACTGCATTCCAATACCTGAAGCAAGTTTGTGGAGTGCTTGATTCTACAGAAAATTCAAAGTGGAAAAAAAGGATAACTGTTGCAAAAAAGCATATAAAGTTATCACACTAAATAGCTTCAGATAAAAACCTACAATAATAAAAGAGATAATGCAAAAAGTCAAACTTTCTTATCACAAAGTATGCCAAATGGGTAGAAATACCAAGAGCTTTCTCCAAATATTCCTTTCCTGTTTTCCAACATTTTGGATTTGTCCACATTCAAAGGTTTTGCAGATGAAAATTTAAAGTGGATTTTATTTGAAAAATAACTCTTCAGTAAGGTAGAAAATATTGTGAAAAAAAAAAGAAATTGCTTGTTACAAGCAATTTCTTTTTTCTACAATGTTTTCTCAATTACAAAATTACAGGGAATTAAAAATCAGGGATTGAACAGGAAAGGGTTAAAAGCAACACTTAAAATGGAAAAAAAGATTAAATCTAAATCACAATAAAAGAAAGAAAGAAAAAGGGCATAAAATGAAAATGCAAGCTCTTGAACACATCTAAAAATTGAAGGGGAAAAAACAAGAAAAAAAAACTTGGTCAAGAACTAACCCTTCACCAATTAACTCAAAACTAAACAATAGGCAGAAACCTGAATAAAACATTGAGGGAAAAGAGAGGACAGTTCTTGTAAATAGTCTTACTCCACTACGAGAGTAAAATTTTCAGTATCATATTGAAGTCATTTTTTTTAAAATTGAATGAATAATGATACAAATATTCCATATAGTAATGTTTTGCTACAAGCAATTTCTTCATTTCCAATAATGTTTTCTACCCAGAAAAACATCAACTAAAAATTGTCTGTGATTTCTTCAATTTAGACCAAATTCTGTCGTCTGATAATGGGTTACCTCATGATCATTCCCACAGAACCCCTCTTCTTACAACCCTCAGATATTATATTGAAAAAAAAACAATGTGGGTTTGAGAATAAAATAGTTCCTTATCATCAATTATTTCTTTTACCGTGATGCTTTCTACATTATATGATGATAATTTTCAAATTCCAGTCATGTCGTATGCGACCTCTTTAAATTTGGATCAATCTTTAAAATTTGTCCTCTTGTTAAGAGGTTAATTCAACTTACAAATAACACCATGACCAATTGCAAGATGGCAACATTTTAGACTGGTCCAAATGAAAAGGAATTGCAGATGACAGCTTTAAATAGGTCAAATTTAAAAAACACTTTTTGGGGTAGAAAATATTGTATAAAATGAAGAAATTGCTTGTTTAATGTCTCATTCCACGCAAGTTTAAATTGTCAGTTGGGTCAACCCGGGTAATGCACCTGTAAAGGCTTGAAGTCAAGTTCTCAAACTTGTGTTCAAACTGGTTTTGTATATACCAATCAATCTTATTTCTAAATCCAACTGAAAAATTTCAATAAAAGAACTTTGATTTAGCAAGACATAGTGTTTTAACAAGATGTGTTTCTGAAACATCATGCCCCTGTTATGAGACCTTGCTAAGTGACCTTGTCTCATGACATCAATCTTGATGCATATCAGAGATTGATCATTCTGCCAAATATGGTCATTGTATCTTTAATAGGCTTCAAGTCTTTTCCAAGTTTGACCTTGACAAATGACCTTGAAGTTATCAGAAGTTATCAATGAATCATTGTCTTCAAAGTTCTAGTTTAGAGAAGCCAATTGCAACAGGTTTTATGATGATCATTGCTATTACCTTCACTCTTGATCTATATAGATGATCATTTCAAAAAATTTCAACTGATGAAGAAAACAAGAATTGTGGCAAAGCCAACTTATATCTCCCATCAGCATATTGTCATTCAAGTAGCACGGTTGACCTTTAACCTACATCACCCCAAAACAATAGGGCACCTCCTTGGGTCATGAATAATAATTTTTACTAAGTCCTTGGTCAAATGTCTTTTGAGTCAGAACAAGGAAAAAGTTTTTGGTCAAAATTCAATCATGACCTTTACCTTTGACATCTTTGACCCCAAAAAACAATAGGGCACTTCCTTGGATCCTTGGCAATAATTGTATGAAGATTCAACGTTGTAGGTCCGTTGATTCTAGAGTTAAATATGGAAACTAAAAACAGATGGAAGAACGAACAGACAGACAGACCTGGTGAAACCAATATACCCCCTCTACTTCGTAGATGAGGTATATCATATGTTTTCTATTCAACATATGTAACTACTAGATACACGGTTATTATGCATCTGGGTCATTTTTGCATTGTGAAAGATTTCAAACAATGACTAGCTACACTGGATTTCTCTAAATTTAGTGAAATGTTTTCTTCTAAAGGCATGTGAAATGTTTAACCCTAATCATGCTGAACCTGCAATATTCCTGTTGTTGCAGGAGGTATAGACAAAGATCAGCCTGCACAAAAACCTGTTTGTCTTCTTCAAAACAAGAAATTCACATGATCAATTTTCAGAAGAAACACTGATTCAAAAATAGTGCTTCCAGCCCTTGATTTTTTATGAAAGTCTGTAAAAAGTTCTTATTCAGCATGACAAAAGTTAATATATATAAGATATAAATACCTTGCCTACCTTGTCATATACACTAACCTATAAAAATTTCAAAGCCCTGCAGGATAGCGATGTGAAAAATGGAGAAAGTGCTTGTTACAAGTAATTTCTCCTTACTCACAAATTTTTCCTGAACATTTTTTTCTTCAGGGTGTAAAAATGGGATTGTGTGGTAATAGATGAAGAATAAAAAATTGGGTGAATGTTGTGGAAATGAAGACTTTGCTTCTAACAATTGCCTTTAGTTTCGTCATTTCCACAAATGTTTGTCATCCTGAAAGAAAGGTTTTTTAAAATGTCATTGATTTTAATTGGGTGTCATCAAAATTATTTTGATCTCGACCAATCAAAATTTCATGTCTAGTAATGGGTTAATACCAGATGGAAAAACATAATAAACCTTCGAATCCAAACTTACAAAAAACAAGACGGCCATTGCCCACTGGTGGGCTTACCTAAGACAAAAGAATCTTTTCTTTTAAATATTCCAATTTAATGTTACAAAGTCTGCCTTAACATATAGGCCTGGATCCCCAGTGACTCAGGCCCTTGGACCTGTGGGTCATGATTTTAGAAAATTTTAAAGATGTACAGAAAACCAAGGTTATAGACCTTATGGGTAAGGAGAATAATATTTTGCTAACATGACAACCATAATTGTAACAGGCAAGTTCTTCATTTCACACAATGTTTTCTACCCAAAAAGATAAAGATTTCTATAATTTCACCAACTTGATACAGTTGTTTGCATCATCTTTGAATTTGGACCAGTCTGAAATTTTCTTGTTTGATAATGGGTTAAGAGACTATCCTGTGAAATTTGGTCCAAAATGTCTAAGCATTTACAGGTTCTCCGTCGTGAAATGGTTTGTGCTCAAGTGAGCTATAAAAAGAACTGTATAAATAACAAATATCTGATATAGATGGACAAGTCGGTGGTAATAGACAAATATATTCGAGGCTATCAATCAAGGAATCAAACAACTAATCAAATCATTAATCCAGCCCATAATTGAGCTTTGGACTCTGTCATTGGTCGTCATTTTTGGGAAACATGTATGTTGGTTTGGCTACTTATACATTCTTACTACAGCTTATTCACGCTGTAAATATGACATTTAGATCGCCAACCAACAATTTTACGTTTAGTTACATGCTACTGGCTATGAATTTTGCAAAGTATTGCCATTTGAAATCGAAGTGGAACTTCCTTTCAGAGTCAATGGGTGGGGCCTACGCAGTCAATGGGCGGGACAAGCGATTGGTTAATTGAAATTGCAATAAGGAAGGTGTTGATGACCAGATTTTTGTTAGCTTTTGTTGTTGTTGTTGTCATAAAAGGTCAATAAAAAGGGTTAAAAATAAATGACTTTTGTAGCTGGGACATTTCGTTCAAATACTGTGGGGTAGGGATTAGTTTATGACTAGAGATTATTTCTTCCTCTCCTCCAATATCTTTAATACTGCTTCACAGCTACTCTTGGCTAGTTTGACTGATTCTTCTATTTCCTCGGAAACCTGAAAACAATAAACAATTCAAAATGCATGTCATGTAACGTCAGGATAATTACATTGCTCTTTTACACCTTTCAAAATAGTTCATTTTTACAAAAGACAAAAGCATGCAGGTGTCGACAATCAGCTGCAGTTACAGGATAGTTTGAGGGAAAAACATCCTAAATACAACAGGACCATGATGGGCCTAAGTCGCTCAGCTGAGTCATCTTCTAATTAAAGTTTTGTATAAAAAAAGACACAACTGCAACCAGATAAATATAACAAATATAAAAATTTGGGCATGGTACAAAGCCATTGAGTAATGCTACATACCAATTATGAATGCTATAGGCTTTATAATTTAATCAATTTACAAACATTTGGCATTTTAACTCCCTCAGTGAAAATTAATTTGAAAATGTGAGAAAAAGGGAATTTGCTTGTTACAAGAAATTTCTCAAATTCCCACTATGTTTTCTACACTAAAAGCTTCTTATAGGTTAATTTCAAACAAATTTGAATTGCCAACACAACTTCTTTTAGTTTGAATCTGTCTCAAATTTTGTCATCTGTCATTGGTGTAGAAGAGAAGAATATAAATTGTACTTATTGAGCATTTTTCCTAACTTTGGAACTCAAAGTCGGGGCCATTTTGACCCAAAAGGTATAACACTTTATAACATACTACAAACCATCTAGTTATGTTACATGCCAAATATGAATGTCCTAGGCATTATAGTTCAGGAGGAGAAGACTTTTGAGCTTGCTCTAATTGAGCATTTTTCCCAGCTTTGGACCCCTGTGGTCAAAAATGGCTCCACCCCAGGGATCCAAAGCTGGGAAAAATGATTTTTTAAAAACATACTACAAAACCATCTAGTTATCTGTAATGCCAAATATAAATGTCCTAGGCCATATAGATCAGGAGGAGAAGACCTTTGAACCTGCTCTAATTGAGCGTTTTTTCCCAAGCAAATCCGTCATTTTCCACAAAATTTTCCAAAAGTTTATTTCTTGAAGAGCATAAAAAAGGGGGGTTGTTTGGGAATCGCTTAGTAAATGTTATACAGTTCATATCATTATGAGCGGATTGTATGGGTTAAAGATTGACAAATTATGATCAAGGAGAGCCACAAAACTAACAAGCTGCTTGAGGATCCATGGAAAAAATTAATGTAAGAGATACTGCTGTGATTGGACACAGTCACAGACAAACAATTTGGGAAGAATTACCCCTTGCAACAGAAACACGTTTTTTAAGACCCTCAAGATTGATTGATTGATTGAATGGGGTTTAACACCACTTTTAACAGTATTTCAGTTATATCGCAGCGGCTGGAGCACCTAACAATTGATTCCTGGTATTTCTCGCACCAGTACTACCGCTACATCCTTTCCTAGCCTCCAGCTGCTATCCCACTTAGGTAAACGATTATCCTCCCTTGGTGAGAGTCAAATGTCAGAAAGAATATGAGCTGCTGCCAGGGATCGAACACATGATGTCCCATGTTTGAAGATTAGGAGTCTTAAGCGCTAACAACTGTGCTATGACGGCAGCTTAGACCCTCAAGAAAAACCCTTTGGGAAACATCATTGAAACTAGAAATTGCTTGCAATAAGTTAAAAACAATTTCTTCATTTCACACAATATTTCTTCCCTGAAAGACAAAAAATTAATTGAATTTCATTAACATAAAATTGTCGTCTGCATCATCTTTCAATACAAACTAACCCGAAATTGTGTCCTATGGTAATGTGTTTATATGCAAAAAGATTCTCAACAATGCAGAAATAGCAAAGGTTATCTTGAAATTTTGTTTATTGTAAAGTTAATGTCAAAGAAATACTTAGACAGTTAAAGATAAGCAAATAATTGTAGTCAAGAAATAATTGTTTATTTAACTCCTTCCTGTTTAGCAAAATATAAGACTGGTCCAAAATCCAAAGGTTTTGTAGACATTAATTCAAAACAGATTTAATTTGAAAAATATTAATTCAGTAGGTAGAAAATATTTTAGAAAAAGAAGAAATAGGTTGTTACAATCAATTTCTTCTTATACTACAATGTTTTCTCAATAATAAAATCATAGGGGCTTAAAACCCAGGGATTGAACAGGATTTGAACAATTCAAAGTTGATTTTATTTGAAAAATAATCATCCTGTAGAGTAGAAAAAATTGTGGAAAGAGTAGAAATTGCTTGCCACAAGTTACATCTTCTTTTTCTACAATATTTTCTCAATTATAAAATCACACGGATGTAAAAATCCAGGGATAAAACAGTAAAGGGTTAATGTTAATTTGTCGTTCAGCTATAGATCCCCGGATTCTTTTCATGTTTTGAATCCAAAATGATCATTCAAATTTCTACAAAGAATTAGCGTTTTGGGGGGGGAATACAAATCAAATTCTATGATGATAATACGCACCTTTTTCTTGAATTCTTCATCCTTCACATCATCAAGGTTGATTTTAACATTATAGTAGGCTCCCCACACAGAGGTCTCTAACATTCGAACACCAACCTATAAAGAGAAAAGGGAATTAACTTTTAGCCACTGGTCGAAATTAAAAGAAATTGCGGACGACATTTTAATTGTGGCCAAATCTTTAACCCTTTCCTGTACAATCCCTGGTTTTTACATCCCTTTGATTTTATACTTGAGAAATGATTGAATGGTGTTTAACGCCGCTTTTACCAGTATTTCAGTCATATCGCAGCCGCTGGAGCATCTAACAATGGGTTCCTGGTATTTCTATCACCAGTACTACCACTACATCCTTTCCTAGCCTCCAGCTGCTATCCCACTTAGGTTAACGCTTATCCACCCATTGGTGAGAGACAATTGTCGGAAAGAATATGTGCCGTCACCGGAGATCGAACTCATGACATCCAATGATTGAAGAATAGGAGTCTGATGCTCTACCGACTGCGCTATTACTGCGACATTATACTTGAGAAAAAATTGTGGGAAAAGAAGAAATTGCTTGAAACAAACAATTTCTTCTTTTTCCACAATATTTTCTACCCTACTGAATCGTTATTTTTAGAATTAAAGGCACTTTAAATTTTCGTCTGCAAAACCTTTGAATTTGGACAGGCCTTAAATTTTGAAAAACAGGAAAGGTTTGAACTATGTGTCAAATACAGTAGCAAATATTGCAGGAAGAGTTGAAATTGCTGCTAATTAGCTTTTGCTTCTTTTTCTGAAGTATTTTCCAAGGTTAAATGTCTAAATTCTACTAATTTTGGTAAGTCTTAAATTTGTCTCTTGGTTAAGGGTTAGAACAGAGTTATAAAAAAAATCTTTTTTCTTTGTGAAATTTGGATAAAAATTGGTGAATATAACTGGTAGTTTTGGAGAATGTTATTTTTCCTCAAGTTCATGGTAAAAACTTAAAATATTACAAAACAAATCTTTAACCTAATAACCAACCTGTAGATCTGATTTACAGTTAATATTTCCTATTTCGGAGAGTTTCTTCAATGGTTCCCATAATGAATTACTGATTCTTGATACAGTCAATGGGACCTGGATTGCTGTACATAAACCATCCTGCATGGCTGCCTCTCGTCTGTAAATCAAAATGATCTTTTCACAATGCATGCTTTAACTTGTGCATCAAAGGAAAGTGCCATCTATCAACTGTTTGCTCAACCTTGTAAGTAGGACCAGAATGGTTAACAAAGCACAATTTGAGTCAAGCCCATTAATATTTGACCTTCAAGCATGACCTTGAACTAAAACTTAATCAAGAGCACCGTATGACAAGGCTGGGCTATTCAAGTACTTGATAGTGGGTAAGTAAAAAAAAGCATAATTAAAAAAAATGCATTTACTGTTTTCCTATTTTGGTATAGATTGATCTTTAGATAGTGAAGATATATTCCAAGTTTTAGTGTATTACCAGAGATGTTAAAATCAAGCAATATCTCAGGTTTTCTCCAAAAACAGCCAAGCTAAAAATGTTCCAATGGGCACTAATGCAGTTGCAGAACAATTTTTGTCAATTAATACAGTAAAACCCTTCTAATATGACCACTTGCGGTACTTTCTGAAAGTGGTTGTAATACTGAAGTTTGGTTGATTGTTGTCAAGTAATTGATGTTATTTCATCTTCGTTATTTGATTACATTAATACTATACTTAAAAAAAAAACCTATAAAAACGTGTATTACAGCGGATTCTTATGTTATTTTCAAATTTACAATCTTTGACAAGTTCTACTTTCTCTCTTCTCCATTGTGATCAGATTCAGAAGTCTGACCTCAGATTATTTATACGTAAGTACGGGTTCAAAGTGTCAAACTGTTGATATCATATCTTCTAAAATGCAAATTCCGAAAATCAATAAAGTTGAATGCTAATTATCTGTTCAGAACAATCGAATTGTAACTTTTCAGATACTTTTTCACTTTCGACTTCATTACGAGTCAAAATCCGTGAAGTATTCAAATAACAATTAAAATAATACAAACTATAATTACTAAAAGTGATCTGCCAATCTAATCTATTTAATAGAAATAACGCCTATCATAATAAGGGTTCAATATCACATAATCAAAATTCCTATATTGCATTGACAATGCATTTGTGCCCAATTAGTGTCGCTCTTATCAATTGTGAAATTCGGGTGTTGGGTCTCAATGAGTGGAGTTATTGGCCATTTAAGTTGGGTTCTGAATAGTGTATCAGATATAGTTGGTACTGAATTGAGTGGTCATAATTCGGAATAGCAGGGTGCCCGTTTTTGAGGGGTTTCACGACCATTGAAATGAAGAACAAAAAATTCCGTTCTGTAAAAATTTGGTCGTAATTGTAGAGTGCCCGTATTTACGGGGTGGTCGTAAGGAGGGGTTTTACTGTACTTAAATCTGTCCATAAGTATAAGAGATATGGTCTAGACATACTTTGACCTTTAAGTTCAATCTTGACCATGGATATACCTACACATATGTTTAAAATAGCATATCTACTTACGATTCGGGTCTTTTTCAGTTAAAATTATAGTAATTGTCAATTTCTCATAGCCCATTATCAGATGATAAAATTTCAGACAGTTCCAAATTGAAGAAAGTTGCAGACAACATTTTTCAATGTGCTAAAATTGAAAAAGAAGTGCCAAGTAAGATAGTAAATATTGTGAGAAAAGGAGAAATTTCTTCCTTTTCCCATTAAGTATTCCATGACTGTATGTCTTTAGGGCATCAGACAGCGTCATTATGCGATTAGATTATCATATGATTTCCCACAAAATTTATTAACATTCCCATGCAATTATCATCAAAATATCATCTATTGACTACTTTGTTCCTTCCAAGCATGAAACTCACATTGCATTTTCTTCCTCCGACTCTGCCGGCAACTTCAAAGCAAGCTGAAATATATAGAAGATATTGAATGAAAGGTCATGCAATAATAAATTTATTAAACTAGTCATCTATAAACAGATAAAAACAAGGCTCTGTCCAGTTTTTATCTGTTTTAGATGACAAATTTAATAGATTCCGGTTTTAAGAACATTAATTTGATATTCTGTTTATAATATGACCTTCATTTTACAATAAATCACTAACATTAAAAGAATTCATCAATATGTACCCAAGTAGTGTATAAGGGGTGTTTATACTGCCTAGCCAAACAAGCTAGCTTATGTAACAACTTAGTAGAGCACTTGCTTCGAGACAGAGAGGTCCCTGGTTTGAATCCAGACACATTCGAATATTTATTTGCCGATTACATTTGGTACCCTCGGTAAATAGCCAACATGTGATGTTGGTAATGTGATTAGGGAGTTGATGATATTGAACATAGAAGATTACAGGAAGAATCTTAATTGTTAAGGGGGTAGCCAGGTAGTGTATACGGGATGCTTATACTTGCTTGCCCTACAAGCTAGCAATTATACACCAGAATCGAATATTTATTTGTGGGTTACAAATATATGATCATCTGCAAAATATTTAACACCGTTTGTAAATTGAGGTCATTTCATGCATTATGACTTCATTTTGTGGTACAAAAACGTGATTCCATAGGCTTCAAATTCATTTGCATAGTTATTACACTAAAGTAATATCACCCATGTAATACAAAAAATTTCAACAGGTTTATTTTACTCCAAGGCTGTAGATCATATTTCAAGAATCAAGTTCACAGCAATGTTTGTCTATGATCTGTGGTATTTGTTGTACAATATTAATCTGTTATTACACACAATATAGTATTATATGACAAGAAAGAAAATTAACCAAGCAAATTCTTTTAAAAATTGAGTAGTTTGTAATTGGGAATGAAAGCTGTTTGAAAAAGCTTTGTAGCAAAATAGAGCTAAGTGTATAGACCACGCTATAAAAATTCTGCACTTTTTCCAAAACTATGTCCAAAGCAGGGTTAGCTCTGGCTTGAAAAAGGTGTCGCCATCACTTTTGCCAAATTAAAAAAGTTTGGGCCAAATGTAAAGATTTGGGGCCAAATTGAGAAGGAGTTGGTGCCAATCTCGAACATTTCTTAACTACACTGTTATTTTCTTCTTATATGTTGTTAGATAAGTAATATGCATATTAAACAGGTTTTTAACATGGCCATTCATTTTTGATTTTGTCTTGAATGAATGTAGCCAAGTCATACACCTACATTGATTTTCCTCATCTATAATCAGTGCTTTCAATACTTTGATAAGAAAATCAAGACTTTGATGAGAAAAAAAGAGAGACAAAAAAAGTAACAAACCTTGTAAAATATGCTTGATTTAATAATGAAAATAATGTAGACTTCTGTAATTTAAAAAAAATCAGTTTAAGGTTGAACATTCATAGGTACGAATGAACAAAAAAAGAAATGGTTCGTCTACTTTTAGGACAGTAGAACTTTTGGAATTTATGTCAAATTTTGACGAACTACCACTGTTTCTATCAACAGTTCATCAGAATATCCTTCTTAATACCCATAAATGCTGATTCAATGTTTTAGCAAGGAATCGAGGTAACGGTGCCGAGATTAGAAACTGACTGAAACTGTCAGCAAAAATATACGAAAACATGCCCAAATTCGGCAATTGTACTCATCAGGCAAAGACAAATGGCAGCCAGTTTAATTACACTTTTCTTATAGAAGGCCTATTTAAGCGTAAAAATTGACGTCAACTGATCTATTATGTGATTGCCTTCATCGCCTCATCCATAATACTAAGTCACTCCCACAACACAAATTCAATACGACTCGCCAACCAATGAGCGCATTTTATTCATCTGATTGGCTGTCAATCAGGACTGTATTCAAATTTGGTAATGTGTTGGTCTTGTGTCAGACTCTATGACATAATTGACCCGATATACATGCCCTTGAGAAATTATACACACTTTGCCCACGGACTTTATTTCTGGAGAATAGTCAAAGTAAATGTTACGTATTAACAAAACTTTTCAATTTTTTGGCTCCACAAACTTTCGCCAAATGAAAAAAACTTAAGTCTGAATTATATTTTTGTCGCATTTGGTGACAATGGCAACCAACAGTGCGAACCCTGCCAAAGACTGTCCAAAGAAGATTCTGAAGACAATTTCAGGCCGAAAAAGTAAAAAAGTCTTTGTCTTTCTTTGTAGAAAACATGCGAAAGGGAGAAATTGCTTTTGCAAGCAATTCCTTCACTTACAGTGATGTTTTCCCAAACTCTTTTCCTGGGGTGGGGGTGGATGGGGGTGTTAATACTTTCCCGTTTTAGAATATTTTAGAGGTTTTGCAGACAACAATATAAAATCATTTTTTAAAAAAAAATAATCATTCAGTAGGGTATAAAAATGTGGGAAAAGAAAGAAAAGGCTTTTTACAAGCAGTTTCTTCTTTTTTCACAGTGCTTTATCAATAATAAAAACACAGGGACGTAAAAACAAGGGATTGAACAGGAAAGGGTTAAAGTGAAGGGATTTTTCAAAAATTTATGGAAATGGTACATTTCACATCCTTACCATGTATTCACTGAAAGCGGCTGCATCTGCATCTATAAACTGGGTTAGGTTTTTCATGGCTGCGTAAAATGGTGGAATCAATTCTCGCATTTGTGAGTCAAGCTCGTAGAACTTTCTGTTTCCATATGTCAGGAATCCAACCATAGCTCCCAAGGCTGCACCCTATAAACCATACCAAATTAACCCATTAATACTAATTCCAACCTTTTGACACCTCTATTTAGGGAAAAAATTGAGAAAGTAGAAATTGCTTAAAAGAAACAATTTCTGCTTTTCTCACAAAGTTTTTCAATTTCAACACAATATGAAGTTTGTCAGCAACCTCTTTGAATTTGGACCAGAACGACTATGTCTTGTAATGGATTAAAGATTAACACACAGAAATTAGATTCACACACACGAAAAAAGAAAACTCACAAAAATGTCCTAAATCAAATATTTTATAATGTTAATAACACTTTTTTCCACGTGACATTTTTTAACCATACTAATATCCATACATGTACAGTAAAGATTTTTCCTTTCAGTGCAATATCATATTTTCCTCTGTTTTCCAATAGAACCTTCGAATTTTTAAAAGGGTTCATCCTTATGACCTAACAATTATTCTGATCAAATTTCATGAAAATTCAGCCAAAACTATGGCCTCTAGAGTGTAAATAAAGAAATTGTCACTAACACCCTTTCCCTGTATTTTCCATAGGAACCTTCCCATAATCAATAGGATTTATCCATATGACCTAACAATTATTCTGGCCAAACTTCATGAAAATTGAGCCTATAGAGTGTAAACAAAGAAATTGTCATTAAAGTTCCCTTTTCCTGTGTTTTTCCATGGAACCTTCAAATTTTCAGGGCTCTTCAGACTCTCAGAATTTCGGGAGAAGTGACTTCTCCCTAGTCTGAGAAATAGGAGAAGTTTTTCAAAATAGGGAGAAGAGGTGAGACTTTCAGGAGAAGTGCATCACGTTAAAAAGCAGTTTTTGCCTGTATTCCTTATTTGTATAGGAAAATGAAAAAAGCTTTACAACCAAGTAGCTGCATATTTTGTTTTATATAGTATGCAGTTAATATTAAAGTATTCCCCATCCTTTATTTCAGTCCTCATCACAGAAATCTTATTCCTTTGAATAAATATTTTGTCTTCTTTCTTCAGGTTGGAGAATATAGGAATCTGATTCTGAAATTATTTTCTTGAATTACTTCATATATAGATGGTTCTACAATTTCAATTATCAAAAGTTATAATAATCAATAATTTGAAAAGAGAGTATAGGTGTTCTGAACTAACAAAAATGGTCAGAGTTTAATTTGAAGCAGAAAATAGGAAACATTATTATCATTACTATTTTATTTAATTCATTACCAGAAGACAAAATTTCCAGACTGGTCCAAATTGAAAAAAAAGTTGCATACCACATTCCAAATCAGAATATACTCAAAAAAGAAAATAAGTACCAGGTAAAAAATATTGTGGGAAGAGGAGAAATTGCTTGCTACAAACACTTCCTCTTTTTCTCTCAAGTTTTCCATTTAAACATTTAAAATTTCAAAAATCAAAAAAGTTGGATTGTGTGGTAATGGGTTAAGGTCTATCAACTTCACGTGTATGTAACAATAAATGGATAAAAAGCTTTTAAGTAATAAATTTAAAAAGAGTTCATTTTGACTGAGTTGCAGTTATTGTAAGTAAAGGGTAAAGATTATTAAGAGCTGAGGACATAAATCACAGACTGTGTAGAGGTTTAAATTTGAAACTATGTTAACACGGAACCATTTGTTCTAGTGGTTTGGATTATGTCATCGAATGGATTAATTACCTAAATAAGATAAGTGAAATTTTATCTCTGGATAAAAATCCTAACAATGTTACTTATGAAAAGATCATAGAAGCCAAAGATTGTTTGTCTTAGTTTTTCTATATTTGTTAAATCAGAAGGGAAAGGGTTTTATATCAAAAAGTTCCTAAATTCTGGCAGTTATAGTTTTTTCTATATTTGTTAAATCAAAGTAGATAACTAGAGTCCAAGGATTTCATTGAATATGATTTTTTTTGTTTTAGTTTTACAGGAAAATCATTTTTTATCACCAAGATTTTTCTTTAATCAAAAATTTTTTAAGTACGGCAAATGACATGACATTTGTAATAAAATCCGCCATTATTCTCGCTGCTTGAAAGTACGCAACAAATCTTGTATATTGAAAAGATAAACATAATGTGCCACTAGAATAATTGAATCTTCGGAAGGGAAAGGGTTTGATATCAAAAAGTTCCTATGATTCCGGCAGTTCACAAGGGCTTGCAACAATACAATCAGCGGCGGTGCAAATAAAGCAAGTATGTCGTCTATCGGCACATGCTTGATTTACGATCAAAGGGCTTCCAACCAGCAGTTGTATAATTGATTTACTTTCCCCTGATTTGATAGCCTTTAGGCAAAATGCGATTATCGCCTATCATAACCAGGCGACTTCCCGTATTTTCCAGGCGACTTTGACTTCGCGTTGATCAATTACTCCGGTGAAGTTTTATGAAACCAGGCGACTTCTTTGCCTGAGTCTCCCACTCTGCAGAGCCCTGTAGGGTATATGACCAAAAATTATTCTGACCGAATTTCACCCAAATTGAATCAAAACTGTGGCTTCTAGAGTGTAAACACTTCAATGCTGTTCTCAGGTGAGCTATAATTTATTTAATCATTTATTTGTTGTATTAGCACAGTCTCACAAAATAAAATTCTAGACCACTCCAACTTCAAAGAAGTTGCAGATAGAATTTCAAGTTGACAGAATCTTTAAAATCTTTGTCTTTTGTCATCAAAAACTTTGTGAATAATGAAGAAATTAATTGTTAACAGGCAATTTCTTTATCTTCCACGATGTTTTCCAAAGCTTTCAAATTGATGGGCGTTAATAAGCGTCATTGTGTGGCAATGAGTTAAATCTTTTTGTTAATAGTCATTATCCAAGAGCAGCCTATTGCTTTTGTATTCTATATCTATGTTATACACTACGAAATTTTGAGTACGCAGTCATTTTGTATGCTTCCGCACAAAATAATTTTTCGGTTCATACCATACCCATGTATGTATACGCTTTGCATATTCATCTATGAGTGTGATTAGGTTTTTTGGTTTATACCTCTGTGAAAACAAAAAATATTCTCTTAAATGAACAACTCACCAATGATGCCGCCAGGGCTGACACGGACCCTCCCCCTGGGGATGGAGACCTAGATCCTACAGTTAGTATAAAATCTTTCACATCCATACTACATAGTGGCCCATCCCTGTCCTCTTGTATCATATATCTAGGAAAATTTGAGAAAATAATTTAATTTTTAGTTTCGTCTATCAAAAACGAGCATTCTGATTTGTCGAGAAAGTTATTCTTAACTCCATGAACAAAATTTTGAGCACACAGCCATTTTGTATGCTTCCGCACAAGATAGTAAGTTTTTGTCACTCGATGCTATTAGATTATAAGAAATGACGAGAATATTTTTTGTTTTCATTGAGGTATGAACTGAAAAACCTAATCACACAATGTATGAGTCCCCTTTGCGTATTTATACATTGTGTGATAAGGATTTTCAGTTCATACCTCCATGAAAACTAAAAATATTCTCTTCATCTCTTAAATGAAATGTGTGATTTCATGAAAATATCTTTTGAATGATGAAAGTATATGGGAACTGAAGAACTGCTTTGTAAATTAAGCCTTTCCTGTTATAAGATTTTAGACCTGTCCAAATTCAAAGGTCTTGCAGACAAGCATTTAAAGTAAAAAATAACCATTCAGTAAGGTAGAAAATATTGTGGAAAAAGAATAAATTGCTTGTTGTTGTTACCCATTGTAACTAGCTATTTCTTTATCATCCACAATGTTTTCTACCTTAAAAGAAGAAAATGTTCTAAATTCAAAAAATTTGAAATTGTGTCTTCATCTTCTTCTTGAATCAGTCTAAAATTTTGTTGTGTTGTAATGGGTTAAAACAATTGACAGGTTGCTGGCCAAATCAATTGACCTCCGACATTCCAGCTTGAATAGTTTTGTACAATATGTGGACAGGGACATTAAATGTAAGGCAAAGCATTGGTTTGTTAACTAAATGTTATTACTACATCTATAGGCTGTAGTTACCATATTTAAATTGCAAAACTCACAAATAAAAATAAATGTCCGAGTTTGAAGTCCACCTCTGGTCTTAATTATCTTTTTGATTGGTAAATTGATTTATTTCATTACTATATTGACCCATCAATTGCTGAATACCCATTTACATTTTACATTATGGTACCACAGTGCTATTAAGTAAGAAAATCATTTAAAATCAAAATCATAGTACTCACTCAATTATTCTTTCTTTTGGACTAAAGGCTCCAAGAGAATTCAGGCCAAGCTTGTTTATAACCTGTTTAAAAAAAGTACGAAAATAAGACAGAAATTCAAGGTTATGTGTAACATTATGTAGTTCAGAGTCAATATAGATTGATGAAAGATATTAACCTATTTCCATGAAACCCTATTTTTCATGATCCTAAAGAAAAGAGTTCTTGAGAATAATGATGAAAATAAAGAAAATGTGTGTTACAAGCTTCATTTTCTGTAATAATGTCTACCAAAAAAGCCCAGGGATATTTTGAATTCTATCAACTTGAAATAGTCATCTTCAATTTCTTTGAATTCAGACCATTCTAAATTTTGTTGTCTAAAAATGGGTTAAAAACTTATTTCTAAATCCATGTAAAAAATAGGTTCAATTTCAAAGTAGACGTCCTTGTCCAGACTAGAATCTACTCAGTTAGAACAAATTAGAGTTCTAATTCAGCACAGCCAATATAAGAATCTATGCTTTGTGTAAATATGCTGCATACTAACCCATTGTTAAAATTCTAAAATCATTTGTCTCTTTGGGTAGAAAAGGTAACAAGCAATTTCTTTATTTTCCACATTGTTATCTAGAACTTTTTCTTGAGGGGCATAAAATGGAGGGATTGTGTGGGAATGGAGCTAACTCAACTTCAATGACCTTTTTAAAGTATTTTGCAAATTCATTTTGAAATACTATGCAAAATACAATAGTTCTATCTTGTACATAAATCAAACATTTCAACAAATTCTATTACTCCTCTTTTTAATTAATTGATTTTTGCTACTGATGATTTGTTAAGTTAACTGTCTCCTGTTCAATCCATGGTTTTTACATCCCTACAAATTTATGATTCAGAAAGCGTTGTAGAAAAAGACGAAAGAATTTCTTGTTTTTCCACAATATTTTCTTACCTGCTGAATGGTTATTGTTCAAATTAAATCCAATCTAAATTTTGTTTCATACCTCCATGAAACAAAAAACATTCCCTTCATTTCTTATAATTTAATAGCATCGAGCGAGCAAGCAAAATCTTTACACATTTCATTCAAAAGTGGAATTCTTGGTCTAGCAGTAGATGGTAGGGCCAAACACAGGTTTTAATCAATTCTAACACAATGACACTTTTAGATACCCCTAAGAAAATAAGCTTTTGAAATCATTGTGGAAAATGAAGATATTGCTTGTCACAAGCAATTTCTTAATTATCCACAATGTTTTCACCCAAAAAAGTAAAAAAACCCCAAAATTGCACAAGCTTTAAACTGTTGCCTGTAAATTTGGACAACTCTAAAATTTTGCCATCAGGTTATGGCTTAAAAAGTGCTTTCTATAGGTGCCTTTCTTGACCGGTACTGGATAGTTGATAGCCCTGGGCTCAGTTGTTGGGTTCTGTTTAGTGCATTAAAAGATTTAAGTAAAAGAAAGTATATACAATTCTCTCAAAAATACATTTAGAGTTATCTCTCTTTATTGTAGTATGGGTTATTTTTTTATGGTAAAAATATATTCCAAAGTTTGATTGATTGATTGAATGGGTTTAATGCCACTTTTAATAATATTTCAGTCATATCGCGACAATGGATTCCTGGTAATTCTCACACAAATACTACCACTACATCCTTTCCTAGCCTCGAACTGCTATCCCACTTAGGTTTAGGATTATCCACAAACTGGTGAGAGACAAATATTTGCCAGTGATCGAACCCTCAACATCCCATTATTGAAGATTAGGAATCTGATGCTGCACTCTGACAGTGGCCAACCAAAGTTTGATAAGAATGACTTCAGTAATGCCAGATATATTACCAAAAGTCAAAGTTTGATGCAGACAACTACATGTATAAGGCCTTGGTAAATACCCAAGGTTTCCCTGAAAACAACCAAATAAGAAAACTAAAGCAAAGTATACCAGTCTAAGTTTCTGATCCTCTTCTAGTATGAATAAATTATTCTTTTTGATCAGATAATCAGCTGTGTCCATGATGGCCTCAAGGGGAACAACTCCAACAATTTGGGAACCAACCACAGCTATGTTCAGCTCCTGCAAGTAGATATAAAAGCAATTACATTTGAATCATGTAAATTGCTATGCCAATTCGTCAACACTTTTGTTAAATTTAACCAGAGGTTGCTATTAGAAGGAGCTCTTTGTTCTTTTACTCATTACTTGATGACAATTTCTTTCCAAAGTCTTTTATTTAGGGGCATAAAAAAGCATGATTGTGAGGGAATGGGCTGTATATAATGTTTGTGCATAAAGGCAGCTGTTATTAAGCAGAGAATTAATTTCAGAGTTGCAACTAAGATTTTTTCACTGTATTAGATAAACATTATAATGAATCCAAACTTTAATCTGAAATGCATTGATAATGGAAAGGTAAAGATTCTCAAAATTAGTCCATGACCACACGATCCCTACCATTTAGGAACTTTACAAGTATGCTTTCCACCCAACATGGTCTTTTTTTATAAAGTTTGATCTCAGTTTATGCTCACTTTGACACATCCTCTGCAACCTTTTAAAATTTTTTACTAGTCTAAAATTCATGAGTCTCGCAATGTGTCAAATAAAGGAAATTTTATCAGCTATCTTTCCAGAATGCTTTTCAGTAAAATGCAGCAATTTTCTGTGGTATTCTTATTTTTTAGTTTTTTTGATAAAGTTTTTGGGATTTGATTTTTCTCCCTTATCAATGATTTTGCTCTACTTAATCAGGGCAAAAGTTATCTATGCTGTCATAAAATTTTGATACTATGCATGGTTTTAAACTATGTATTTACTTCTGACTTTGTCTTTTAACTCATTACCAGACGGCAAAATTTTACACTAGACCAAATTGAAAGAAGTTGCAGTCAACTATTCAAAGTTTATAAAATTTTAGATTTTTTCCTTTTTCTGGGTATAAAACATTCTTTGCTTGGAGAAAAGCATTTTCCACAATGTTATCCACAATGTTTTCCCAATTGTTTTTCCTTAGGGCATCACAAAGGGGTCATTGTGTGAGAATGGTTTATTTCATACTATGATTAATCTTCTTTCGTACAGAAGAAAAAGAAAAACTATTGGTTTCTTAATAATAGCCATAAATATTTCATTTCATGAAAACAAAACCTATATTTTCCGTCATGTTCCATCCCTTGATGTTCACTCAATCAAGTGTGTAAAATTCTCATGCCTGACTTGTTCCACATGAGTTCTTCTACTTGCGGACGGTACTTTTTTCACAGTTACTTGTTCAGCGACAAGTAAATACCAGAGTAAATCTTGTAATGGTACAAAATACATCTCAAATGAATATTAATCTGATTTTTTCAAAAATAGTTTTATTCAATTTTTTGCAGGCAAGTTCACTTCAATCGGGACAAGTAGAAAATTATCTCTTACTTGTCAGGGGACAAATGGAGAAAATCCCTATTTCCGAAACCTAACACTCAATGATAGATAAATCTGTTTTACATTGAAACAATCATTTAAGATGTAACATCATATTTTGGGATAAATAGGCGTCATTAAATTTTTTGCAAAAAAAAATGGAGGGATAAGGAGAAATTGTTACAAAGTTTTTCTTTGTTATTTTCCTTTGATGCATTAAAATACAGAATTTAGTGGTAATGGATTAACCATTTCCTGTTCACTCCCTGATTTTTACGTCCTTATGATTTCATGATTGAGAAATTATTGTAGAAATGGAAGAAATTGCTTGTGACAAGCAACTTTTTCTTTTTCCACAATACTTTATGCCCTACTGAATGATTATTTTTCAAATTAAATCCACTTTCAATTTTCATCCTCAAAACTTTTGAATTTGGATAGATCTATAATGTTGAAAAACAGGAAAGAGTTGATACTTAATTGATACAAATACTGTATCTAGAATAAATTAAGATCAATGCAGGTTAAGTTTACAGGCAATAAAGAGATATTTACACTGCATCTAGATTAGAATACAAGTTACCAAAAAACCCATAATTTGTTGATTATTGTTGTAGACAATACACACAGACAATGATTTATCAGAACTACTTGCAACAACAGTTTTTTGTGAGACTCATTGTAATGGTAGTGCCATTTTCACAGTTTATACCACCTTATAATTATTTTCACTTGACCCCCATTTCCTGTGACTAAGCAGAACATCACAAACACTGTCCAATATAGGAAAGGTCACACAGCCATAAATATTCTACTAAAATTCCACTCAAATTTGTCTGGTAAAGTCAGATGGGTTTTATTCATAAGAGAGTTTAAATGAGGCCAACTTTTCCTCTGTTAGTTGAAAAAATGGCAAAACTAATACAATATGTGAAAGATCATGTGATGATAAATCATATCTCCAGACATGCAGAGGAGATGCATTCACAAGAATGGATGGACAGATGGAGGGATGATACCAAGATACATACTAATCTAATGGCATATAAAACTTACATTTTACCTCTGTACATAGCCCTGTTAACTTAGTCAGTAGCACATTGAGATTTCAGTCATGAGTTGGTGACTGAACCCAGCTAGGGCCTATACTCTTTCCAATATTTGCATCTCGCTTATTGGCGAATGATTAATGGGATAGGTAGTTTGTGGCTTGGATTATATTTTTGTGGTTGTACTGGTGTAGGAAATGACAAGAAGCTATGCTTAGGTGCACCATTAGCAACAATTTAACTAAAAGACTATTGAAAAAGACGTAAAATCCCACACAAACACAAATCTTACCTCTGCATCTTGACAAACAGCATCATAGACTGCATGTATGGAGGTTTCTTCAAAGTCTGTAATGTTGACAGAAACCTGCGCCATATTGGCTTCTTCCAGATACCAGCCTATAGCTTGTACACTCTTCAGTCTTCCAGGCTATAATAGAAACAGATGCAGATGCATGATTAATTAAAATGAGTTAAAATTAAGAGGGTTGCACTGTATTATGGAAAAAAAAAATAATGATGTGCAACCTTGGTATTAAGTGTTGATATAATATGATAATGATTCAAGTAGAGTAACAATGAAAAACTTTATCACAAGGAATTTGCATATGAAACAATGTATCTATAAAATAAGTAAGAAAAGGGAACATCACTAATGCTGTCATCTATACGCAACAATTTCTTTCTTAACCCATTCTCACTAAATATATATAAAAATCCCTCTATTTTTCTGACCTTAAAAAAAAAGAAAAAAAAAATGTGGAATATGAAGAAACTCAAATCTTTTCTATTCTAAAGATAAAGATTATTTCTTTTTTTTTCATCAACTTGAAATTATTGTCCAAAATTTCTTTCTATTTGGACGGGTCTAAAGTTTTACTGACTGGTAGAGGATTAATCCTTTCCTACTCTATCTCTTGTTTATTCAACTTGAAAAACATAGTGGAAAAGAAGAAATTGTTTGTAACAAGCAATTTCTTCTTTTTGACAATATTTTTACCCTGTAAGTTTGTTACCTTTCAGCTTGCACTGACTTTTAATTGTCGTCTGCAACTTCTTTGATTTTGGAGGTTTCTAAAACTTTGAAAAATGGGAAAGTATGAAAGGGTTGTTTTCCTTGAGGATTATCCATTTAAATGTGATCCAATTGTTGTTATCCCCATAATCTACAAAATTATCACGTATAATTACATTTAATATTGCTTTTCATGATTTGAATCTCTTTGAAAAATACTTAACACATTTCCACTTTCATTTTTGACCAAAAACACTGAAATAGGTTGAAGACGAGAAGTCAGATTTTTTTCAAATCTAAAATGTACAATGCAATAGGGTAAAAACCCTTGTGATAGAAGGAGGATCTGCTTATTACAAGCAATTTATCTTTTTGACACCATGTTTTTTACAAAAAAATGTTCTGTTCATGCATGAGGTTAGGTTTAAACCTATTTATTTACATCGGGTCGGAAGTAAGTTCTTGCAACTTAGATTAATCCCTCTCGATTCTGCTTCCTAGAGAAAACATCAGTATTCCCGCTGATTATTTGGGTCAATGACAGAACCAAGATTGATAGTCGCCTCCAGAATGAAGAACTGAGTAGTAATTGGTTAGGCCCTATCCTATACAGAACTACATTAAAATTAAAGGACTGAAATCATAGGGTTAGATCTTTCTATGAGAATTGATTTTATAAAAAACTCTGGCTTAAAAGGGACAAGCAGGTGGTACAGACTTCCAAAAACAGGATTATTTCAGGTCTAGCATGATAAGGGTTGATAATTACCTCCCCTTCACCCCGTCCTTGCTCTCGTATATTCAGTGCTATTCTATGGGCCTGCTCCTTTGTGCTCAGTAAGTTTATGTTATAAGCAATAAGGAATTTTCTGGCTCCGACTGCTGTGGCTCCCCAAGATGGTATGAATTCTGCTGGACCAAAGTCAGGCTTCCACTCATCTTTAATTATCTGAAATTATACAAATGCATATTATAAAAAACTATGCAAACAGGTCTGAAAAAAGACCTTTAAAAGATAAATATTATTTAAGCATGTACATGACCCTAACAATTGTGCTTCAAGTAAGGACATCACTCTGATAAGATTTTTCACTATCTGCTCTATGGAAAGATACTGACTACAAGAGGGCCAAAATAGCCCTCAATTGCTCATCGGAGAATGATTTGATCTGATGAACTCTACCTCCACACCTAATCTCTTTTGCAAACCCAAGGACCATTCCTCCAAAATTTTGTCCAAATTGGCCCAAAGTCTTATGAGGAGAAGATTTTTAATGACTTATTTCAAGATTTCTCCAAGTCTGATAAGCCCACCCTACCGTGTCCGCGTTTATTGGAGCCCTACCATTAAGAGTTTTTTCAGAATTACACAAACAAGTTTTGAAAGGGTCACCTAAGGCAGGGTTTTCCATGACCCCCTATTTCTTTGAATTTGGACCCCCTTTATTTACAAATGACCCAAAAAATTAATAGGGCAATCTTCTTTATCTAATTTGAAAGGGGACATAATGTAGCAAAATGACCCCCAGTTTTGAAAGTCGAGGGAAAACCCTGCCTAAGGAATATTCTTGCCAAATATGGCCCAAAAAATCAGACTAATTGTTTAAGAAGAGAAGAATTTAAGAATTATTCCATGATTTCTCCAAGTCCGATGAGCCTGACCCTGCCAAGCCAACATTTTTTGCGAATCAAAAATTCACAAACAATTTTGAAAAGGGTCACCCAAGGAAAATTCCTGCAAAATTTGGTGTAAATTGGCCCTCTGGTTTAGGACAAGAAGGTTTTTAAAGGACTTGTTTTAAGATCTCTTTAAAGCTGATAAGACTGGCTCCATTTTTTCTTATTTCATAAATCAAAATTTCATGAACAATTTTAAAAGGGTCACCCAAGGAAAATTCCTGCCAAATGTGGTCGAAATCGAGTTAATGGTTTAAGAGAAGATTTTTAAAGAATTATTCCACGAATTATCCAAGACTGATTAGCCTTGCCGTACCACACAATTTTTTTAAGAAACAAAAATTCACTAGCAAGTTATGAAAAGTGTCACCCAAGGAACATGACACATTTTTGTTCATTTTTAATCTTAAACGTAGTAACTACAACTTAATCAAGCTGTATTTACCATTTCTACTTTGCCGACCAATCAATCCTCTTTTTCGTTATATGCTGGCAATAAATTTCCCAAATTAACATTGTTAAACCCTTTCCTGTTTTGCAAAATTTTAGACCTGTCCAAATTCAAAGAATTTGCAGACGACAATATAAAATCAATTTTATTTGAAAAATAACCATTCAATAGGGTAGAAAACATTGTGGAAAATGAAGAAATTGCTTGTCACAAGCCATTTCTTCTTTTGCTACAATGATTTCTCAAGTATAAAAACAAAGGGACGTAAAAACCAGGGATTGAACGGGAAAGGGTAAAAATTGAAACGGAGCTTCCTATCGGAGTCTATGCGCGGGGCTGAAGGATACCTGGCCATGAGCACTGGGCTCCAAAATGTCAGTTTGATTGAGGTAATAAACAACATTATCTTGAAAAAAATGCGATCAGGGACATAGAATAAGATTGATTGAATGGGGTTTAACACCGCTTTTATCAGTATTCCAGTCATATCGCCACGGCTGAAGCACCTAACAATGGATTCCTGGTATTTCTCACACCAGTACTATCACTACATCCTTTCCTAGCCTCCAGCTGCTATCCCACTTAGGTTTACAATTATCCACCCATTGGTGAGAGACAAATGTCAGAAAGAATATGTGCTGCCGCTGGGCATTGAACCCATGACATATATGAGGGAAATTGCTGGATGGCAAGTAAACCAGACTACAGTTTATCTTCAGTTTGAATAAGCTGTAGTTAAGACGTTTATATCACCAAACCAACAAAACTGTTTAAAATTAATGTCAGGGTTCACTCCATGTCCAAAATAACAATTTGAATGGTCTGCTGATTATTTATTTACAGTGGTAATCCGTCATCTGATCCAATATATCAATTGCTTACGTACTTTTTCTGGCAAACCTTCAAACTCTCCAGCCCTGATCTGTGGTAAGGTTTTTCTGTGTTCAGCTGTTGATGCCTCCCCATAAAGATATACTGAAAGTTTGTGAGAAATAATGACCATATTTAAATGACATTTAAACAGCATAATTTCTGAACCTTCTTTCACTTGAACTTGAAATTTCAAATTTAACCCATTTCCACATCAAGCTTTTAGACACCTCCAAAAAAGCTTTGGAAAACATTGAGGAAAACAATTTCATTATCCACAATGTATTCTACACATTTTTGAAGATTTTCAAAATATTATCAACTAAAAATTATCGTCTGTAACATCTTTGAATTTGGACCATCTCAAAATTGTGTTAATGGAAATGGGTTTAAATATAGAATATTAACCCATTCCCAGACAACAAAATTTTAGACTAGTCCAAATTGAAATAAGTTGCAGACAACAATTTTTAGGTGATGGAATTTAGAAAATTGTTGTCCTTTTGGGGTAGAAAACATTGTGGATAATAAATAAACAGTTTGATTGTGTGAGATGGGTTGAAGGAAAGAGATGATGTTAACTCATTCCAATTCAGTGACGCTTTTAGACGCCCCCTTGAAAAAAAGCTTTTGGAAAATATTGTGGAAATGATGAAACTGCTTCTTACAAGCAATTTCTTCATTTTCCACAATGTTTTTGTACCCAGAAAATTGAAAAAATCCAAAATTTCATAAACTTTAAATTGTCGTCTGCAATTTCTTTCATTTTGGACCAGTCTAAATTTTGCTGTCTGATAATGGGTTAATATGAATTTTCTCTTTTACCTTTTTCATATGAGCCTGTGAATAACATTCCTGTTCATTATACATGTTCATCAATATAAGACTAAGATCAGACTATTCAGCTGCAAAGTCTTATCAGAGTCTTGATGATGCATCTAATCTTCAGACAATCAGTGGATATTCTAAATGCTCTGTCTGGCTCTCAAGGCTGATCAGTGTCTGAACTTCACACACAAGTGTGAAATAGTAGAAAATGTCACACAAGAGCTCAATTTGTTTCTTGAGTGAAATAAAAGCATCTTTGCTTTGTGAATAATTCTTTGTGTGTCCAGGCTGATCAGTGTCTGGACATAACACACATGTGTGAAAAAGTAGAAAATGTCACATAAGATCTTGTTTTAGTTTCTGGAGTGAAATAAAAGCATCTTTGCTTTGTGAATAACTCTTTGTGTGTCCAGGCTGATCAGTGTCTGGACATAACACACATGTTTGAAAAAGTAGAAAATGTCACACAAGAGCTTGTTATAGTTTCTGGAGTGAAATAAAAGCATCTTTGCTTTGTGAATAATTCTTTGTGTGTCCAGGCTGATCAGTGTCTGGACATAACACACATGTTTGAAAAAGTAGAAAATGTCACATAAGATCTTGTTTTAGTTTCTGGAGTGAAATAAAAGCATCTTTGCTTTGTGAATAACTCTTTGTGTGTCCAGGCTGATCAGTGTCTGGACATAACACACATGTTTGAAAAAGTAGAAAATGTCACATAAGATCTTGTTTTAGTTTCTGGAGTGAAATAAAAGCATCTTTGCTTTGTGAATAACTCTTTGTGTGTCCAGGCTGATCAGTGTCTGGACATAACACACATGTTTGAAAAAGTAGAAAATGTCACACAAGAGCTTGTTATAGTTTCTGGAGTGAAATAAAAGCATCTTTGCTTTGTGAATAATTCTTTGTGTGTCCAGGCTGATCAGTGTCTGGATTTAACACACATGTGTGAAAAAGTAGAAAATGTCACACAAGAGCTTGTTATAGTTTCTGGAGTGAAATAAAAGCATCTTTGCTTTGTGAATAATTCTTTGTGTGTCCAGGCTGATCAGTGTCTGGATTTAACACACATGTGTGAAAAAGTAGAAAATGTCACATAAGATCTTGTTTTAGTTTCTGGAGTGAAATAAAAGCATCTTTGCTTTGTGAATAATTCTTTGTGTGTCCAGGCTGATCAGTGTCTGGATTTAACACACATGTGTGAAAAAGTAGAAAATGTCACATAAGAGCTTGTTTTAGTTTCTTGAGTGAAATAAAAGCATGTTTTCTTTGTGAATAACTCTCAAATATTAATTTCCATACTAGCACACACAGTGAATTAATAACATAATATTATAGGGTACTACAAAAGTATTCATCAGATATTAATTTATGTATGAGTCATTGTAAAAGTGAAATCACTTAGCTTTGTTAAATAATATACTTAAAGTACAAAACAATTTAATTCAATTTAATGTTGCTGCATCTTCAAGCAGGAAAATCAACTTTTCATTTACTAACATAATAAGTTAAAATGTAGCTGGAATGACATCACATGTATGTTAATTTACTCTATAATAAGTCACAATGTTATTAAAATGACTAAACACGAGTCAATTATTGCTACGATAATTCATTATATCATCAAAATGCTGTAACACACATATCAATTTACACTTTACTAATTTTTCATTATCATTAAAATGACATAACACATTTGTCAATTTATGCTATAATGATTTACAATATCATTAAAATGACAAAACATGTACTTCAGTTTATGCTCAAATAATTTACCATATCATTAAAAAGACATCATGCATTGTAAATTTAAGCTCTAAAGAGCTATGATATATATCATTAAAATGAAAGGACATGTCAATTTATAATTCAACAAGTTTCAATATTACTAAAATGACATAAAATTAATTCCAGAGTATACTGATACAATAAAGATATGTTTTACCTGGAACACCCAACTCCACACCAAGTTTTTCTCCGAATTCCTTGGCACACTCCACACAGTCCTCCATTGTGACATTTTGTACCGGGATAAAAGGACAGACATCCATTGCTCCCATCCTAGGGTGCTCACCTGAAAATCAAAAATTGTTCAGTCCAATTACAAAGTCCCCCAAAGTGTTAAATGATTGAGTTTGTTAACAAAGTAAATGTGATTTTCTTAGCTGAAAAATGGAGAAAAAAGCTAATGATTATGCTTAGCCCTTTCCTGTTTTCAAAATCTTAGACCTTTCCGAATTCAGAGGTTTTGCAGATGAAAATTTTAAGTGGATTTAGTTTGAAAATTCATCATTCATTAGGATGGAAAATATTGCAGAAAAAGAAATTTCTTCTTTTCCATAATATATTCTTAAATATGAAACCACATGGACGTAAAAACCAGGGATTGAACAGGAAAGGAATAACTGATTATCAAATATAAATCTAAGAAGCTGCAGATCACATCTCTAATACCATCTAAAACAAGAGCCATGTCAGACATGGCCATCCCCTTCCGTAAAAGCTTAATAGTAAACAGAAGCCAGTTAGATTTAGGCTTCTTGTGTACTGCATTTCTCCCAATGAGTTTGATAATAGCTAATATACATTCAGAGAAAGCTCTAGACAAATTCTAAGTCTTAAAAACAACAAGAGCAATAACTCCAAAATTATGCAAGCAAGAGTTGTGGGTCTTGTGCACTGCACTTCTTCTCAATGAGATCTATCCACCGATGAAGTTTCAAGGTAATAGCTATGATACTTTCAGAGATATGCTCCAGACAAAATCTTCGTCTTAAAAACAACAAAGGGCTATAAATCCAAAATTTTGCAAGCAGGAGTTGTGGTTTTTGTGCACTGCACTTCTCCTCAATGAGATCTATCTACCTATGAAGTTTCAAGATGTAAGCATTTATACTTGAGGAGATATGCTCTGGACAAGTTTAGTGACAGAATGACAGATTAACAGACAGGGACCATTACTATATCCCCTTCACTGAAACAGTGGGGGATAATAAATGCCCTTGGCCAGGTAATTTCTGAAAAAAAGTTTCCTAAAGATTTTCTAAAATTTCCCATTTTCTAATGCCACAGCAACTAGATTTTTTTTTCAGAATGGATTCTTTTCACAAATTTGGTTAGAGCTTAACACAAAGAACATCCATGCAAAGTTTCAGCTTGATTGGACTGCTGGTTTTGAAGGAGAAGATTTTTCAAGAAATTGTGGGCAGATGGACAGAGGGACAATGAACAAAGACTGATCACAATAGCTCACCTCGCACGTTGTGCCAAGGTGAGCTAAAAAAAGAAGAACTAAGACTGTGCGCCATATAGGGTAGAAAATATTGTGGAGAAAGGAAAAAATGCTTCTAACAAGCCATTTCTCCTTTAGCCTTAATGCTTTTCTCAGTACTTTTTTATTCAGCTAAAAAATCCAGGGTTGTGAAGTTAAGGTTTAACCCATTACTTCACAATATTTTTAACTGGTCCAAATTGGAAGATGTTGCAGACAATAATTTCAAATTGATGAAATTCTAAAAATTGCTTTTAATAAGTAATTTCTTCATTTTCCACGTTGTTTTCCCAAGCTTTTTTCTTAAGGGGGGGGAGAGGGATGTAAGATTGTGTGGGAATGGGTAAAAGATTTATCTTTGTATAATGATGGTCTTTATAATTATGTCAATTAATCTATCAATTATATCTGTCATTCAACTTACCCTGATGTAACCTCATATCAATGGTCTGATAAGCCACTCTGGCTGCACTGAGAGCCCCCTCTATGACGGCATCTGGTGAACCTACGAAAGTATACACAGTTCTGTTGGTCGACACCCCTGGGTCAACGTCCAGTAGATTACAGCCTTCTGTAGCAGCAATCGCATTGGCTATTGCTTCAATCACCTAATATAAATAGAGGATAATTGTTTAATTCAGTGAACTACAAAATCTGTTTGCCCCTTTCAATACAACATAATTTTAGACAGGTCAAAATTTAAAGAATTTGCAGATGACAATTTCAAGTTGACAGAAATTTAAACGTTTCTCTCTTTCATTGTGAAAATGAAGAGATTACTTGTTACAAGCAATCAAGTCCTCTGCAACCCCTTTCAATTTGGCCAGTCTAAAAGTTAAAGAAAAAAAAAAAAAAAAAAACCTGAGAGGGTTAAATTACATCAAAGTGTAAATTAACTATTATCAGGAATGATAAAAACATTCTTTTAAAATAAAATTCTCACATTATCCCATGCAATGACGTTTTTTCACCCCCCCCCCCCCTCAAAAAGGCTTTTGAAAACATTGTGGGATTGAAGAAATCGCTTATTACAAACTATTTCTTCACTATCCACAATGTTTTCTAACTAAAGACACAAATATTCTTTACATTCCATCAACTGAAATTGTCATTAACATCTTCTTTTAATTTGGACCAGTTTAAAATTGTGTTGTCTGGCAATGGGTTAACTCATTTTCTTTGGCATATCAAATTGTAGGCTTGTGTGGTTATTGGATGAGATAACCTCTCAATACTGCAAAGTGTTCAGTTACAATTTTGACAAATGATAAATACACCAAGAGTGCAAGTGAAGTGGCCTTTTATCTCGAGTTGACAATCAAATCCACTTAAAATACACTATGTAATACCGGATAATAGCGGCCATTAATTTTATGGCTAAATCTCACCACAATGTTTCGATCCATGTCAGGCAGTTAATCTCTAAAATATGGTTAATTCACTACCAAACAACAAAATTTCAGTCTGGCCTCATCTTTGGGTGATGTCATTTTAATCTCATATTTGCCTTTTCAGGTAGAAAACATTTTAGATAATGAAGGAAATGCTTAAAATATTTTCATCTTGGTGGTGTCAAAAAGTGTCCCTGTGTTGAAATAGGTTAAAGATCAACAAATAATGAAAGTAAAATTAATGATTTTTTTTAAGGATTCCAGCAACAAATTGGGGGAGGGGTAGTTTGAACCCCCCCCCCCCCCCCCTTGGTAGCCTATGTATAGTCCATTTTTGTGGGGAATAAAGTTCCACAAATCGGTAAGTAAGAACCACCATTACAGTCGTCCTGGGTCAGCCATTGAACTCAAACTTTTAATTATAGACTGCTAGGCTATATATCTTGAGATTGAATGACCCCCTTACGAGAAATTTGTAAGGATCAAATAATAAAATGATTTCAAAGATTTTTCAGGGTCAAAACTCAGGTGGTTTACCCATTCCCACACAATCCCACCTTTTCACGCCCCTCAAGAAGAAAGATTTGGCAAGAAAGATTTGGCAAACATTATGGAGAAAGAATAAATTGTTTGTATCAAGCAATTTCTTCATTATCCACAATTTTTTTCTATCCGAAAAGCAAAAGAGTATAAAATCACATCAACTTGAATTTCGTCGTTAGCAGTTTCTTTCGATTTGGACCAGTCTACAATTTTGTCGTGTGGGAATGGGTTAATGAGCCATCATGATCCCTGTTACAATATTTTTGTCATGCATTGACCAAGGGATCTCATACTGTGTAAATACTGAAATGTAAACTCTAAAAATGATATGAAATCTTGAGGAAATGACAAGCTCTCATAAAAGTAATAATTAACTGCTTGAAAACTTAAGTGACAGGTATTCTAGTCTTAAATTTCGTCACTATAACCAATTATCAACAGAGGTATGTTCATTTGCAACTGATACCGAACACAAATCCCAGTCTAAAACAACAGTAATTAATAATTTAATTCTTGCTTTCATCTATCAAAAACGGGCATTATAATTGGTCAAAAAAATTGATTCATAGCTCCATGAACAAAATTTTGAGCACACGCGATTTTGTGTGCTTCCGCAAAAAATATTTCCATTCAAAAAGTAATCAAACTTTGTAAAGTTTCTGCTTTTTTGCCTCAATGCTAATAAATTATAAGAAATGAACATAATATTTTCATAGAGGTATGAACCGAAAAATCTAATCACACTTATGTATGAAACTGCTTCATGTATTCTTAAAGTGTGATTAGTTTTTCAATTCATACCTCCATGAAAACAAATATTCTCTTCATCTCTTAACCCTTTCCTGCACAATTACTTGTTTTTACGTCCTATTGATTTTATACTTAAGAAAATATTGTGGAAAAGAAGAAATTGCTTGTAACAAGCAATTTCTTCTTTTCCACCAATATTTTCTACCCTAAAGGTTGGTTGCATCTCAAATTACATTCACTTTTATTTGTCGTCTGCAACTTCTTTCAATTTGTACTGGTTAAAAAAATTTAAAAACAGGAAAGGGTAAAATGAAATTCAGCTGCATAGAGCTATGCTGAAGAATTATATAGTCTCTATTCATAAATTGTAAAATTTTCAATGCTGACTAATCCCTGTCGTTGAAATCATACCTAAATTTTTTCGATGACAACTAAGAACCTTTTGCAATATACAGGGTAAATA
Source organism: Fragum fragum (assembly GCA_946902895.1). NCBI lineage: Eukaryota > Metazoa > Mollusca > Bivalvia > Cardiida > Cardiidae > Fragum > Fragum fragum. The sequence continues at coordinate 20,165,864 of OX336377.1, forward strand.
TATAGCAATACTTTCAAAAGCTAAGCCAATCATGGAACAGACGATCTGTCTTATTATCAATTTCTACAGATATACCATGAGCGCTTGTGTTGATGTACTTTTTGTGGCAAAAGTGGATTAATTCATTGAAAGCGGTTTCCCATACAATAATGCTTTATGACACACAAAAGAAAAAAATCTTTGCCAATGAGGAATTGCTTCTTACAAGCAATTTCTTTATTTTACAAATTGTTTTCTCATTTTTTTTCTTGAGGGGCATTAGAATGCTTCATTGTGTGGATGGGTTAACGACCCATTCCAATACTAGCTCTTTTTTTTATACCCCCCCCCTCCCCTAAAAGTTTGGAAAACATTGTGGAAAATGAAGAAATTGCTTTTATCAAGCAATTACTTCATTATCCACAATGTATTCTATCCAAAAAGAAAAAAAAATCATCACCTTGAAATTGTTGTCTGCAGCTTCTTTCAATTTGGACCAGTCTAAAATTTTGTTGTGTGGGAATGGGTTAATAAAAGTGGTTTTCAATGAGCACTCATGTTATATCCTATACCTCCTATAGATACAGGAATCTTTTCATTCTTCATTAATTATTGATAGGTTAGCCTCATTGATTTATCTCCATTTAGGGCAGGCTAATCACAGAACCTGTTTACTAGCCAGGTAAATTGATAAATGAAACTTTGGAACAGAGGCGGGATGGTAATAATGGTAAGGATTTAATGTTCCTATACATTCCCTATAGGATCGAAATAAAAAAGCTTAAACAAGTTTCCATACGCACTCAATTTGTAGAGGCTATGGTTGGTTCAATTTCAAATATTGTTTACTTTAAATCTGGGCCATGATATAATCTTCAAAGACCTGGATGTTGACATTTAAACAGAATTTGGTTAAAGTTTTTAATGAACTGTTAAAGGTCATTGTCACAAGTTCACAGGAGAAAGATCATAATGTTTCATATAAAAGCCATTCTCCTGATGAAAGCATAGTTATGTGAAATATAAGTACCCTAGGATGAAAAATGACCAAGATAGAAAAAGTTCAAGTTTTTTGTTACTGATCAAGGTCACAAGGTCGCAGGGTCAATGTCATTACCTAAAATGAAAGATCCTACCCTAATGAGTGCATGGGTGACATATAAGCCCCATAGCATTTATTAGTTATAAAACAGATATAAAATCTTTAACCAAGTGTGGAAGCCAACAACAATGGTGACGCAACATCCAACAGTTTGACATTAGGCTTAGCTCATCCAAGACAATTGACCAATTGCTGGCCCCGCCCACTGACTCCCTAAGCTCCGCCCATTTACTCTGATTTTTAACAGCGTAATTTTGCAAAATTTATTGCCAGTAGCATGTAACAAGAAAGTAAAATGGTTGGTTTGTGACCTAAACATCATAACAGCTTGAATAAGCTGTAGTTACGATATCTAAGTTGCCAAATCAACAATAAAGGTCAATAAAATGGCAGCCAATATTGGAGTTGATAAGTTCAGGACCGGGCTGAATAAATTATTTGATTTGCTGGTTGATTCCTTGATTGACGACCGCAATTGATCAGTTACCTCTGAAAAAGAAGCATGATCGTTATGTCCATTTTGGTCTTGAAATACAAAATGTACTGAAGAGGTATTATAGTTAAAATCAAAACAAACGCAAATACAAAGTTTTATTGATCAATAGTATCTCATCCGATTTAATGACTAAGGAATGTTTACTTTCTTTTAACAAACCAGTAATATTACTATCAAAAGGCATACCTTTTGGTGATTAGAATTTGAAACTGAATCAAGATGGCAGCAGTAGTTACTGTGTGATGATTATGTCACTGAATAGCAGAACAACGATTTAACCCATTACCAGACGGCAAAATATTAGACTGGTCAAAATTAAAAGGAAATGCAGACAACAATACATGTATAAAGATTATCAAATTTTTTATTTTATTTTTTTACTTTTGGGATAGAAAACATTGTGGATAATGAAGAAATTGTTTGTCACAAGCAATGTCTTCATTTACACAATGTTTTCCAAAGCTTTATTTATTTTGGGCGTCTAAAAGCGTCACTGAGTGGGAATGGGTTAAGTCAATGCGGCGGAGTTTTGTGAGTAGCTGATCATATCTGTACAGTAAAAGTTCTATTCAATTATATTTCCATCCCCTGTTTCCCTGGGGGGACTCTTCCCTCTTAGCAGATTTCTTAAATCTAGAATAGTTATTCAACCTTGCCATACAATTATTTTTGAAATGCAGCACCTAGTTGACCTCTTCTGGATTCAGTCGAATATGTTGTATTTGTATTAACCCATTACCAGACGGCCAAGTTTTAGACTGGCCCAAATTGAAAGCAGTTGAAGATGACAATTCATAGTTTTTTTGGGTTTTTTCCACTTTCTGCTTAGAAAACATTTTGGACAATGAAGAAATTGCTTGAAACAAGCAATTTCTTCATTGTCCACATTATTTTCCAAAGCTTTTTTCCTAAGGGCGTCTAAAGGCGTCACTGAGTGGGAATGGATTAAAGGACACCCAAGATGTCCCAGAACAAAAAAAACTATAATATGAACCCATTGCCAGACAACAAAACTTTAGACTCGCCCAAATTGAAAGGAGTTGCAGACAATAATTTAAAATTTATGAAATTTTAGATTTTTCAACTCTTTGTTTGAAGAACATTGTGTAAAATGAAGAAATTACTTGTTACAATGTCTTCTTCAATTATATTGAGAAACTAATATCTTTTGACTCTGAGGGCATTTGAACCCATGATTATACAGTAATATCATCTATTCACCTTGCACCACAACTCTATACATATTATCTAGAGAGACACGCTTTGGTATGAAGGATAATTTGACGTGTAGGAATTCTTCTAATGAATATTTTATTTCTTACCCCTTGTCATGCTGATTAAACTCCTGTTTAGAATTGCGTTAAAAATCAAAGGACTGAAATGACTGAAAGTACTAGTTACTGGTCATTATTTCATTTGAAGACTGACTTATGAACAATTCTGGCTTGAAAGGGATAAGCAGGGGATGTAGACTGGATGTAGATTAAGATTAGACTGCATATATCTGCAGGCTGATCTTTGTGTATTCCTCCTGCAAAATAGGAATATTCCATGTTAAGTGTGACAAGGGTTAAATTCCAAAAGGGTGGATCATCAAACTGCTTCACAATCTTTACATACATTGCAATGACTTTTGTCAAATGTCGGAATGAATGCTGGTCAAGGAGGGTTCAAACTCATGACCCCAGAATTGAGAACACCAGTAAGCTAATACACTTCAAATAACGGGCCTAGAATGACCAATCTTAAACCATTACCAAATGATAGAATTATAGATTCGACCAAACGGAAGGAAGATATTGTTACAAATTGGTGAAATATAAAAACAATTTGACCATGTGCATAGAAAACATTGTTGAAAATGGAGAAATTGCCTGTTTTCCACAACATTTTCCGAAACCGTTTTTTTTTTGCCAGTTGTAGAACATTGTAATTGACCTGGTATTAACCCTTGTCATGCTGAACCCAACATTCCTATTTGGGCAGGGAATATATACAAAGACATGACTGCACATATGTGCAGTCTGACCTTTATATACACCACCTTTTTTTTTTCTTTTCAAGCTAGAATTGTTTATAAATCAATTGTGAAAAGAAATATAGACCCTCAATAAAAGCCTAACAGTGCTTTCAGTCCTTTCATTTTGATGTTTAAAAGTCTAAATAAAGAGTTAATTCGGCATGACAAGTGTTGAATAGAATAAAACAAGGGCATTGCCTGTGCATACCATGCCCAGTTGCAGACCCTGCATAGTGTACACTAGAAAGTCATCCAGGGACAACATATCAAGCCCCCCAAATAAAAGACCTTAAGTTATGACCTTGACCTTGAAAAGTATCTGAAAATTCATTCAAATGATACATTTACTCATTAAGGAGAGCAAGTGTCAAAAAATATTTTGAAATCCATACACAAATGCAGAAAACATCCTCAGGATAATCTAAATTTGAATATTTGACCTTGATCTGTGACCTTGATCTTGGTGATACCTGAAAGGCTCATCTACTCATGACAGAGAATAATTGTGCAAAGTTACTTTGAAATCTATCCAATTCAGACTGACTGACGCAAAAAGCTATTTAATGCACTATATTTATATAAGAACTTGCAACAGTGTTACCCTTAACTATTGGTTACTGTGTCTGTCTGATGAGACAGAAATAAGTAGAGCTTAAATTTGGTATAATTGTGTGGAAGATTAAACTTCTATTTCTCATGTTACAACTTGATGTAATGAATCCGTTTTGATCCCATTTGTAAATATATGCTTAAATAGTTATGCTTTCCTTTTACTTGAAGTAAGTCCTTATCTAAATGCAACAGTTTGAAGTGAAACAGGACTTGCAAACCAGGAGGATTTGACTCTTTTCTTTAACCCATACCCACACATTTAGATGCCCCTCAAGCTAAATCAATTGAGAAAACATTGTGTAAAATGAAGAAATTGCTTGCAACAAGCAATTTCTTCAATTAACACATTTTTCTCTACCCTGAAAGTTGTAAAAAATAATGTGAATTGTTTCCCACACCGTGATGCCTTTTGGTGCCCCTCAAGAAAAGCAATTGGGAAAACATTGTGGAAGATGAAGAAATGCTTGTAATAAGCAATTTCTACATTTTCCACGATGTTTTGTATCGAGAAAGTTGAAAAATGTAAAATTTCATTAACTATGTTTTGTTGTCTGCTACCCTTTTTCAATTTGGACAAGTCTAAAATGTTGTCGTCTGGTAATGGATTAACATTCAGAAATTTCCTTTAGTTTCAAGGTCCTTTTGACACCTAAATTTCTTAGTGATTCAAGATCATCTTATATACTATTGATTTTCTCCTTCATGATATCTTTTCAAAGTTTTATACAAAAATATAAAACATAAAACAGGAATTTAGTGTTTATTAACATTCAAACTTGCAAATTTTTACTGATTTGCCATTTAAGTTGGTTTTATGTCTCTAAAAAAGTTTTGACCCTCCCCCCAATTTCGTTGCAAAGGAATGATATCTCCAGCTTCTTTCAATCAAAATAAGTCTAAAATTTTTTTGTTTGGTAATGGGTTAACCTTTTGTGTACAAAATCCAGATTTTATGTCTCTTAGATTTTATACTTGAGAAAACATTGTGGAAAAAGTGAAATTGCTTGTGATAAGCAGTATCTTCTCCATCCAAAATATTTTCTACCCTGTAGGTTTTTTTACTATTCTTTAAGTTGCATATACTTTTAATTGTTGTCTGCAACTTCTTTGAATCTGGACAAGTCTTTGATTTTGAAAAACTTGAAAAAGTTTACCACTTGCAACAAGCAATTTCTTTATTTACCAAGAAAGTTTTTGAAAAAAATCTAAAATTTCATAAACTTTAAATTGTTGTCTGCAACGCCTTTCAATTTGGACCAGTCTAAAATATTGTCGTGTGAGAATGGATTAATATAACTTTTGATTAATTTGAAAATGAATGTCATAAACAACTCTGGTTTGAAAGCAACACACAGAAAGTGTAGACATTTGTGCAGGCTGATCTTTGTCTAGACCTTCTGCCAAAATTAGGAATTTATGGATTTAGCATGACAAGGATTGATTTAATTTAAGCTTCCATTATATAGATAGTGAGCAACAAAAAGGCGGTCAACTACAGTCAGACCTCACCATTTTGGTCACAGGCCCACAAATGATATCAAGTTTATTTCTTTAACCTGGTTCATGTTCAGTTCACCATGAAAGCCTTAAACCTAACACTATATGCCACAATAACATTTAAAACTTTAGTTCAGTGTATTTCTAGTTCCAAATAGCATTAATGATCTTGTTTTGTCTATGGGTCATGTAATCAAAGGGAGAGCTATGATTTAAGAAGGTAAATCAAATATCAGAGAAATATATTGTTGCTATTTCCTTTTCCAAAGACCCCTTTTCTTGAGTGTGGATTAAACTTTTGTAATAATTGTGCATTGAAAAATATGTGGTCACTAAATCATTTTAAATCTGGTATACAACAGCCAAGACTTAACCCATTCCTACATGATAAAAAAGTTGCAAACGATAATTTAGAATGATCTTATTTAAAAAAGCTTTGTCTATTCTAGTAGAAAGTACTTAAAATAATGAAGAGAGTCCTTATTTTCCACAATGTCCCACGCTTTTTTCTGGGGGTGGGGGTGTAATAATTTCAGCTTTATTATGTGGAAATGGGTTAACTCTTATTCTGTTGAATACATTACTACAATCAAGTCATCCAACATGTGTTTTTTTAATGTGTGTGTTTTTAGGGAGGGGGGGTCCTCCTGGCAAGTGCAGATTTTCCTTTGTCACTAATGTCAAAGGCAACAGATTCTTAACCCTTTCCTCTTCAATCCCTGGTTTTTACGTCCTTATAATTTCTTCTTTTTCCACAATATTTTCTAACCTATAGGTTGGTTACTTTTCAAATTTCACCCAATTTTAATTGTTGTCTGCAACTTCTTTCAAATTGGACCAGTCTAAAATTTCAAGAAACAGGAAAGGGTTAAAGCAGTATACAAAGATTTGACAGAATTTGGTACATTATAAAACACATGATTATTCCACATCAACAAAAATTATATTATTTCTTCAGTCTTTTTGCAAGTTTCTTTGCTGTAATAATCATAGAAAAGAGATGCTAACATTCTGAAAACTTTGACAACTAGAACTTCAAAAAGAGTTTAAAAATGTGTCACAGACATGATCCCCATGCACAAGGTCAATTTTGTGATGACCTTCAGTTGTGACCTTGTGCTTCAGTGTATATAAAACACCACTTTACTCACTACACTAGAACTCTTGAAGGGGAGCAACTGTTTTTATTTTGAAATTCATCAATTAATGTAGAAAATATGCTCAGTACAAGTATAGGGCACACACACCAACACACACACAAGCAGCCCCCCGCCCTTCCCCTTCACTTATAGACACATTGACAAGTAACATTAACCCATTTTCACACAATGTTGCTTTTTGACCCCCTCAAGAAAAACAATTAAGGAAAACATTGTGTAAATTGAAAAAATTGCTTGTAACAAGCAATTTCTTCATTACTCTATGTTTTCTAACCGAAATGTTAAAACCAGCAAGCCCACTGGGTTTTCATTTTGGGGGTACATGTACCCCTTAGGTTTAGAAATGGGGGTACAAAGAAAAATCTGGGGGTACAGTATACCCTTTACTTTCATAGCTAAGGGTACACCATACAAATCTGAACCCTTTACCATAGGACCCTTTACCAAAGGACAATATTTTGGTTATATACTTTGTTAACCCATTCCCACACAGTGACACTGACACTCCGTAAGTAAAAGGCTTTGGGAAACATTGTGAAAAATGAAGCAATTTCTTCATTTTACACAATGCTTTCTACCCAGAGAGTGAAAAAAATCTAAAATTTCACAAACTTTGAATTGTCGTCTGCAACTTCTTTCAATTTGGACCAGTCTAATATTTTGCCATCTGGTAATGGGTTAATAATCAGTAAATAGGTGCCACACGTCATGTGCATATTTCAGATAAAATTAGAGAGAAGGATAGCAAACTTTTTTTGAAAAGCTTATTTATGACAATTCACTTTTTCTTAACTATTTGATGTTGGAAGGGTTTAATGGGATATGAAAGTGATGGCTAAACAACTCCAACAAGTTAATTAAGAGGGTGGGGATGGCATTTTGGAGCAAGCCATTCCAGGCATGTCAGGTCATTGTTAGCTCAATCTCTGGTATTGAAATGATTCTGGTACAGAAAATGGCCTTATTACTGTCCTGAGTTCACCATTCGAGGAGAAATAGAACAGGTTTTGTTATGACATTTTCCAGACAGCAACTTACGTACTACAATGTTAAATAAACGGCTCCATATTGTTACTTCCTACTTACATATACAACTGAATTGAAGAGAGAAATCAATTTCAAAATCAAATTCTATAGTATGAATTTTTGTTAGTTTCTCAAAAATTTGTGTTTTGTTTGAAACATAGCACAACTTTGGACTTATTTCAAAACAAAATGGTGAGGCCATCAGGATCTTCATTATATGATTTTTTCCAATTGCTGGTTTCCCCCATTCTCTAGATGAAAAAGACCAGAAAGAAGCAATGGTTCCTGTCGCATGACAGAGAAATCACTTGCTCCCAATGCAATTATGTTTTATTTTGCTTCCAATTTTTGGGTTTTTTGGAAAAAAATACGGACATAGAGTTTCTCGTTTTATACGCTAATGATTCTAAATGCACAAATGCGCAATGGCATTTTTTTCTACGTTCATTTAATATTCTGTACGTTCATGCACGTCTTGGTGTAAGATTTGTATGTGAACCGACCAAATTGTATGTGAATTACATACTGCAGTATGTGAATGGGCACGCTGATGAAAACTTCATAAACTTTGAATTTTTGTCTGCAACTCCTTTCGATTTGGACAAGTCTAAAATTATGCTGTCTGGTAATGGCAGCATGTTAAATGAAGTCATGTCAATAATATAATAACTACATAAAACAAGAATGTCACAATGTTTACTGGACTGGAAATAAGACATCAATAGAAACTGGAGAATCGTCAATTGTTAAAAATACAAAAAAGGCTTTGGAAAACATTGTGGAAAATGAAGAAATTGCTTGTTACAAACAATTTCTTCATTTTCTACAGTGTTTTCTACACAAATGTTAAAAAAAATCCATAATTTCATGTACTTTAAATTGTTGTCTGCAACTTCTTTCAATTTGGGCCAGTCTAAAATATTGCCGTCTGGTAATTGATTAAAAAGCGTTGTTGACCATTATTTTGATTACCCTTAATTTTCTTATCTATTTCGTGATTTTCATAATACAACCTCCACCACAATATTATTTACCGTAGGAAAGAGTTATTCTATACCGTGAATTTAATGGGAGATACAGTTATACTGCGGTTCATTACGCGATCAATGGTGCATGACCCCACCTGTACATGAGATCAAAGATTGGCGTGCAGGTAAATTATCGCTTACCTCCTTATTCCTTCCTACGGAAAAGTTCGGTACGCACTCGATTATTCTCGGCATAATGCAGAATCTACGCAGCAAGTTTTAAAGTCTGTTATCACTCCCCTGTGTCACAATTCGTCCAAACTTTGCAGCTGTTATGATTCTCATAGGTTAGGAAATCGGACTCATGTCAAGACCGGCGTGTACTACGTCTCAAAGCTTTGCGGTCTTTCCCTAGCGATTTTTGGTGACGTAATCAAAATCTGTGAAACACGTTTTGCACAAGACACCATCTTCGACGGCCTAGAATTTTGCAAATTTTCCAGGTTTTCTCAAATATCACAGGTATTCAAACAAAAGTAACTTTGATACTCGACGACAACTGAACTAGAAACTTAAATTATACCGCAGCATATGAGATTGCATGACTGTAATTTTGAAACGAGTATTTTTATCGATTTTAGAATTGCACGTCACTTCCCCGTCAATGAAAACAACGCTTTCGAAGTAAATCGGTTAATACTTATATGGATTATCTATCTTCGTTTTGTTCAATAACGACAGCATTTTTTCCTATAGTATGATTGTATATGATAAGAACTCACAACAAAAGTATTCGTTGGTAAAATGACAGTCGTCCCTAGATCAAATCGTACCACGAGTTGCAGTAGAATTTATTCATGTGTTGTTTTATTGCTTAACTCATAGTTATCAGCTACAAATATTCTCAATAATCATAGGGTGACCAGCCAGCATTGCCAGTATTCAAGATTAAGTTAGCCTTTTGGACTGCTAACCTCTTATACATGTGTTACTTAAACATGCATAGATAGTAAACTCCCTCATTTTCTATCTGCCAGTTTACTATCTACCCATGCATTTCATGTGCAATATTCATTATTCAGAATACACAATAGTAGTGCTCAAGTCTCAATTGGTCTAAGAAAAATAAAGAAGAGCCAGTGTTCTACCTAGGCCGCAATTCTGTGATATTCTAGCGTAAAATTTGTGGATGTCGCATAAAAATTGTGTAGGTTTGAAAGCTGTCGCAGCTGAAATTCAGTGTTTTTTTCACTTCTTTGGACATGTATGTAAAAATTGTAGTTCAAAATGATTATACTAGGCACTCATACTCATTTGAATCATCTTTGGTTTAAGAGAATCGCGCCCCCCCCCCATACAGGGTTTTCAACTTGTGAGGATATTATTTTGCATTACTTTAGTAACAAATTTCAGTTAAGTGTGGAACCTTGTTCTGCATGTTAAAGATTCAACATCAATCATTTCTTATTGACAGGATGGTACATCCAGTGAAAAGAAGACAGGCAGAAGTGCATTTTGTACAACAGCTTCTAGCTGGCATTATTTACATCAGAAATCAAAAACAGATACCCAACATAGATAGACTTGCTAAGTAAGTATCCACAGCAAAGGAAAAAAAATGTAGAACCAATGGTTTTTTGTCAATGCAGGGGCATCATCTACACTAATAGCAAAAACTTGACTTTGTCATGAAATCATTTCTAGGGTTATTTCATTAACAGATGTGTGCAATTATGTGCATGTATTAAGACAGGCAGAAGTGCATTTTGTACAACAGCTTCTAGCTGGCATTATTTACATCAGAAATCAAAAACAGATACCCAACATAGATAGACTTGCTAAGTAAGTATCCACAGCAAAGGAAAAAAATGTAGAACCAATGGTTTTTTGTCAATGCAGGGGCATCATCTACACTAATAGCAAAACAGGGTTCGCCCTGCCGATCGCCATTGTCGCCAAATGCGACAAAAATAAAATTCTGGCGCATGTTTTTTTCATTTGGCGAAAGTTCGTGGCGCCAAAAAAAGAGAAAAGTTTTTGTTATTCATACTTTTACTTTGACTAATATCCGGAAATTAAGTCTGAGGGCCAAGTGTGTCTAATTGCTGGAGGACTTGTATATCGGGTCAATTATGTCATCGAGTCTGACAAAAGACTAACACATCACCAAATTTAATTACTGTTCTGATTGACAGCCAATCAGATGAATAAAATGCGCTCATTGGTCTGCGAGTCGTATTGATTTTTTGTTGTGGGCGTGACTTAGTATTATGGAGGAGCCGATGAAACTATCACATAATCAATCAGAAGACCTCAATTATCACGCATAAAAAGGGTCTCTATAAGAAAAGTGTAATTAAACAGGCCGCCATTTGCCTTTTCCTGATGAATACAATTGCCGAATACGGGCATATTTTCGTATATTTCTTCTGACAATTTCGGTCAGTTTCTAATCTCGGCACCGCTACCGCGATTCCTTGCTAAAACACTGAATCATCATTTATGGGTCATTAGAAGGATATTCTGATTAACTGTTGGTAGAAACAGTGGTAGTTTGTCAAAATTTGACAGAAATTTCAAAAGTTATACTGTCCCAAAAGCAGACGAACCATTTCTTTTTTGTTCATTCGTACCCAAGAATGTTCAACCTTTTTTTTTAAATTACAGAAGTCTACATTATTTTACTATTAAATCAAGCATATTTTACTAGGTTAATTACTATTTCCTTCTCTATTTTTTCTCATCAAAGTCTCGATTTTCTAATCAAAGTACTGAAAGCACTGATTAAGATGAGTAAAAATCAATGAAGGTGTATGACTTAGCTACATTCATTAAAGACAAAACAACATACGAATTGCCATATTAAAAACCTGTTCAATATGCACATTATCTATTTAATAGCATATAAGTTAAAAAATAACAGTGCAGTTAAGAAATGCTCGAGCTTGGCCCCAACTCCTCAATTTGGCCCCAACTTTTTCCATTTGGCCCCAACTTTTTTGATTTGGCGAAAGTGATGGCGACAACTTTTTTCAAGCCAGAGCTAACCCTGCAAAAACTTGACTTTGTCATGAAATCATTTCTAGGGTTATTTCATTAACAGATGTGTGCAATTATGTGCATGTATTATATATGCTAGATATGTTTAACACATTCTCATACAATTCATCTTTTAAAAAAAAACCAACATCTTTTGAAAGCGCAGAAAATGAAGTAATTGCTTTAACAATACTCACAATGTTTTCAACCCCAAAAGATAAAGACAAATTGAATTGCACTCTAACTTACTTCTTTCAATTTTGACTAGTCTCTGGAAATGACCGTTGACCCATTCCCACACAATGATTCATTTTATGCCCTTGAGAAAAAAAATCGTGAAAACATTGTGTAAAAATGAGGAAATTCCTTGCAACAAGCAATTTCTTCAATTTTAACAATGTTTTCTTCCCAGAAAAGTATACAAAACCCTCTAAAATTTCATCACAATAAAGTGAATATAGATCATTTTCATGTATGTTATTTAAATCCATATTTAGCTCCACTGGCTGAAAGCCAGCGAGCTATTGTTATGGTATGGTTTTCGTTGTGTGTGTGTCCGTCTGTCCGGTCGGTTGTCTGTCTGTAAACTTTTCCTTTAAAAATCTTCACCTGAGGAAGTACTGAACAGATTTCAACCAAATTTCACAGGAATGATCCTTTGGTGACCCTCTATCAGATTCCTTTAAAGAATTTTGATCGGATGAAAAACCTGGCTTAAATGGATGGGGCTTTTTTCCATATATGGTGAAAGCTTTGAAAATCTTCTGCTCATAAACTTATGGATGGATTTCATCCAAATTTCATAGAAATGATCCTTGGGTGGCCCTTTATCAGATTCCTTCAAAGAATATTGATCGGATGGAAAACATTGCTTTAATGGGCAGGGCTAATTTCCATATATGGTCAAACCATTAAAATTCTTCTCCTAAGAAAGTACTTACCAGATTTCAACCAAATTTTACAGAAATGATCTGTAAGTGACCCTTTATCAGATTCCTTCAAAGAATTTTGGTCGGATGAAAAACATGGCTTTAATGGGCGGGGCTAATTTCCATATATGGTAAAACCATTAAAAATCTTCTTCTCAGAAACCATTTAATGGATTTCATCCAACTTTCACAGAAAGGAACCTTGGGTCAACATTTATTTGATTCCTTCAAAGAATTTTGATCGGGTGAAAAATATGGCTTTAATGGGCGGGGCTAATTTCCATATATGGTGAAAGCTTTGAAAATCCTCTTCTCAGAAACCAGTTGATGGGTTTCAACCAAATTTCACAGAAATGATCCTTGGGTGGCCCTTTATCAGATTCCTTTAGAGAACTCTGATCAAATAAAAAACATTGCTTTAATGGGTAGGGCTAATTTCCATATTTGGTAAAAGCTTTGAAATTCTTTGTCTCAGAAACCAGTTGGATGGATTTCAACCAAATTTTACCAAACTGATAGTTTATTGACTCTCTATCAGATTGTCAAAAAGAATTTTGATTGTGAGAAAATTTGGCTTAAATGGGCAAGGCTTATTTCCATATGATATATACTGAAAATGGACTGTTGAAGGATTTCAAATAAATTTCACAGGAATGATCCTCAGAAGACTGTAAGATTCCTTCATATGATTTTGCTTGGTTGAAAAGCATGGCTATTATGGTTGTGGCTTATGTCCATATATGGTATACAGTTAAAATTTTTAATTTTTGCTAATCATCTTCCCAGTGAATGAATTATTCATAACTTGATTTTGTAAAAACAATGAAAAAGTTGAAATGCTTCTCTAGAAATTGTTTCAAAGATTTCTGTGACTTAGATTTATTTTCCTTACATCAGTTTATATTGAATTCATGAAAAATCTACTTAATCATGACATTCATGACTGTGGAGCGATACAGGTGCTCAGGCGCCTCTAGTTAACCTATTTCCCTCGCAAGTGATCTTTTTGACGCTCCTGGAGAAAAAAGTTTAGCAAAAAATTGTGAAATTTGTTACAAGTAGTTTATCCATTATCAACAATGTTTTGTTCCCAAGGAGACAAGGATTTTTTAAATTTAATCAGCTAAAAATTGTCGTCAGCAACATCTTTCAGTTTGCACAGTCTAATATTTTGTGGTCTGATAAAGGGTTGAAGTAATTAATCTATATAATCTGTATGAATGTTGAATCATAGAATGCTTACAGGTAGAATGTTTTACTATTGTCTTTTTGTTAACCCGTTTCCATACAATAACACTTTTGGACATCCCTCAAGAAGAATGCTTTAGAAAACATTGTTGAAGCAATTTCTTCATTTTCCACAATTTTTTCTGCCCAGAAAGTTGAAAAAATCTAAAATTTGATCAACTTAAAATTGTCGTCTATAACTTCTTTTGCACCAGTCTGAAATTTTCTGGATGGGTAATGGGTTAAAAAAAGATTTAAAAACTAACAATTTCAGATATATGGAAAGAGAGCATAATGTGAAGAAGTCAGAGGTCGAGAAACAGCTGCATTTATCGGTGTTGGACAGTTTAATCCTGTCCTATACAGGGGTTGGATTTAAAGGGTCCAAAACAGGAGTGGAGTATGAAGGTTTCAGGATTCCAGATGCTGGGGAGGTAGATGTGGTAAGTGGGTGTTGGAAATGACATAGAGGGTTAGAGTGAAATAAACTTGTTTAATATTTTTCACTCACCTGAGCACAAAGCATTCAAGTGACTTATTGTGATCACCCTATGTCCACTATCTGTTGTGAGTTATTCTTCAACAATTTCTTTAAATGATATCCCCTCCCAAACTTTTGGGCAATTTTAAACCAAATTTGGCAGGAAATTTGGCTGGTGGTCCACTTTCAGAATATCTTAAAGAAAAAAAACTCTACTTGCCATGGCAACAAAAGTGAAAATTGGACAAAAAATATTTGAAAATACTCTTTTCCTGACCCAAAGGTTGTTGAGGCTTAATATTTGGCATGATGCATAAGTACATCAACCTCTTTCATTATTGTTAACATCATTACCCTCAGATCCCCAGGGCCCAATGCCCATGGTAGTGGGGGTGCTTGTTTAGAAATAAAGAAGGAGTTTAAAAACACTTCTCATCCCAAACTACTGGGCCAATTTCAACCATTTTGGCAGAAATCTTCCTAAGCTGTATCTCTTAAAGAATACTAGTGGAAAGCATTGGCTGTCAGGGCATCAAAAGTAAAATTTGAAAAAAAAAATCTTCACCTCCTAACACAGAAGGGGTAGAGCTTTGATATTTTGCATGAAATATCAGTATATTGACCTCTTTCTAATGGACCCCTACCGATATCCATAGTTACTCCCTTTAGTTTAAGTATTAGAGTGACCTCCCTTAAATCTTTGGGTAGTTCCGGTGAAAAAAATGATGACATCGGTATCGAAAACATTAACAGGTTGTTGCCAGCTCCTACTACGTGTCATCAATGTTGAAACCCTAGATGATTTAGAGACTACGTTTTTTAACAGCTGAGCTTAATTTTTAAAGCTAAGTGACGTTTTCCGTGGATATAATCGTAAATGAGCCGGTATGAAAGTGTATTTTTCGGATATACCCTAATTCCAGATATACCTATGAATTACCATAAAAAGAGCCTTTTTTGATCGAAATAAATACAATGATACTCACGGAAATACATTCCGTTATTTCCTTTTTGAGTTGCGGCAAACCGAAGGTTTGAAGCTACTCATTGTCGTCGCACGATTTAACTATCTCATGTATTCCTCCGATGGCCCGGGACAAATAACCCCCCTGACATTGCCGTTTCTTGAATAGGCTCGTTCTGTGTTACAAGCCCAAATTATAAACTTTTGGACACTCTTTTAAAAGATGGCATCATTTTTAAAGGTTTCATTACAAAATTATCCTATTTTTTTTCGAAACTTTTGATTTTACAAGCGAACTACATTCAACGCGTAAATAACCTTGATACATACAAATAATTAGATCGTCAGTTTTGATTAAAAGACCATAAATTCGAAAGGACAGCGTGTATCTTCACGTCATTTTATATTTCTTAGAAATATATCTGCAAATGCAATACAAATCTCATATCTGTTACCTCCGATGAAACAAATTATCAACGAAATTGAGCATAAATACATATGATACTTGAAAGACCCCGTATAAGTGATATGGGCCTTACAGCTTCATATATATTAAATGGGTCCGTAGGGAATTGCATAGACGATATTAACTTATTTTGGTATTTTTAGGGATAAATGCTATAATCTGTCATTAATACTAACTGTATTAAATATTGATCTTGTGAAGTTATTTGTGATTTCAAATATACTGGGGCAAACCTAACCTACTGAATGCACATTATTATCAACACTATTTGGAGTACGACGCATGCGCGCGCACTGTTTATATCCTGCCCTGATACTAAAGGAGAATGTTGATTCCTGATTTAAATCCTAGTTGTTGTTTGATTTCGTGACAATCGATAAAGATTATTTAGTGACGAGTGAAGGCATTCACCCTCGAGACAAGATTAATGTCATATCTTCGATAAGCTGATTTGACTGACCTACCAGATGGATGGAAACTCCGAATTAGGTCATGGTTTTCTCAAGACGTCTACCGCAATTTCTGCCCTTCCTGTTTAAAGGTTATAATTTGATTGCATGTCAAATATGATTTGTCTTGAACAAAAATTGTGTTTGTACCGCCCTAGCCCGGGCTTTCCCCAATTTAGTAAAATCATTTTTCGAACCGATTTTCTGTCATTCTCGCACCGAACCTTCTCGCGTTGAATGCGATATAAGGAAATATACGTTTGAAGTATTTTCAACTTTGAAGCCCAGGCGAATTAAGGCGTATATTTTCTAAAGATACCTGAAGATCTCTCAGTTACATACCCATATGAAGCAGAGAAAAGATTATTTTCCTTACATCATGTGTACTCAAAAATGTTCGACCTAAACCCTATTTATTTTTTTCCTAGATGATATGTACAAACCTTTTATTATATGGATTGAAGTTTATTTATTTTAGTATTCATTTGAAATTTCAGCTTGGATTTGAAGTTCAATAATTTGTATAATCAAAGCACTGAAAGTACCTCTGATGAGAAATAGAAACCAGATTTATACAACTAGAAGTTACTTTCTATCCTATTAACTCTGTCTTCTGAATTTGCTATTGTGATTTAAAAACTGCTTTCCAGAGCTTGTTGTGCAAGAAGAAATATTCTCTGATGTCTATTAATATTTGAAAATTGTTCATATTTCAAAACACAATTTACCTCAGATAATTCAATCCATGATTCTTTTAAGTAACCCGTGTGATATGAAGTCAATTGTAAGAAAATATTACCTAAATGCATGATCCAATCACACTAGGCTTAAAAAAAGATCTCACTAACACAGAATTAAATAAACAAAAATACACACACAGAATATACTTTTAAGTGGATCAATCTCATTTGATCAGTCAAGGGCCAACAGACTTCAGTTTATGTTTAGTAATGAATTCCAGACAGTCTGTCTGTTGTCGCAACTCTCAGGCCCTTCAGGGCTTTGATTTAACAAATGGTTTTACATGTCAAGCGGGGCTTTGAATTTATAAAATATCTGTCATTTTACAAACGGGAACTGTTACAAAGAAGCTCTCCATACATCTTCATTTCATGACCATGGGAATTTACCAAATGCCCTTTTCATTGATGAATATGAAATAAATTTAACCAGAATTTCACTGCATGATCCTCAACAAGCTTTGTAAAGTGTCTGAAGGCTTGTGGAAATGATTGTTGCATCTGCAGGTCCTCCCAAGATATATCATTAATTTCTTACCAATGGCAAATAAGAATACCTTTGAAATTCGATGTTTTCATCTTATAAAAATTTTATTGAACTTTTCTACCCAATTCTTGTAATTGTTAAAGTTTCGTGGGGAACTTATTTGAAAGTTAAATCACTTAAGGTGACATAATTATCATAGGTTACTGTGATAGGTGTGATCGGCTATTGTCACCTGGTTAGTGAGATAAGCGTATATACCTCTTGCAAATACTTTTATTCCAAAACATTAAGAAATTTCATAAGTCCATAGAGTAAATTATGTTTTTGTTTGTATACATGCTTATTCCGTATACATATAAACCGTTTGTAAGATTTTGGCATGGACATTGGACCAGGTAGGTACATGTCGATCTAATTTTGAATGGTAATAGAGTTTTTACTGTAGATTTACATTAGAACGTAATAATTTGAAAAGGTGCCACTAAGCAGAATGTGACTTACCTTTTACTGTACTATAAAATCGCCATTTGCAACCAAAACCCGTAACTACAGCTTTTTAAGCTATACCTTGTCGCCCGCTGACGAAATGCTTCTTCAAGTTTTCGAATCATGTATTTAAGTATTTGAGAAAAAGTGGAAATACAAAAGTATAAAAGAGATGACTGTAAGAAGTGTTACAAAGATTAATCTTTTTGAACGTGTTAATCCATTTAGTTGATACCAAATTCTTATTAGTATATTGCGATATATCATGCAAAGACGTATATGATACAATGTATATATATACTAAAAATTCAAATCTTTTCGTTGTAAAAAAGTGATCTTAAACATGTTTTTTTTTAGGGTTTTCTTACTAAAATATTTTTTCCGAATTTTCCTGAATGAGAAATGTCTTTCCTTTACCTCTTGCATTTATAATCCTATTTAAAATGTACAAACTCGTTATTTCCTTAGAATTAGAGGGAATAGCAAACAACTTCCTTTGTTACTTGTTATAAGGGGATATCGGGTGAAAATCAAAAGCAAATAGCTGATCATTATGAGATATATCCAGTGTATATCCAAAATACCACCCGTGGATCACAACTAGATCTTGTGACAAGCATTTCTAGTTTTAGCTCACCTGAGCACAAGATAAGCTATTGTGGTCAGCAAATGTTCGGCATCTGTCTATCCATCTGTAAACAATAATTAAAGAATCTTCTCCTTCTAAATTAGCCATTAGATTTGGACCAAACTTGACAGAAATTATCTTTAAGTCATGCTCTTTCAGAATACTTCAAAGAATTGAAATCAATGAAGAAATCTGACTGTCATGGCAAAAGGAAGAAAAAAATCTTCTCCAAAACCACAAGGCCTAGAGCTTTGATGTTTGGCACATATCATGGCCTATTGATCTTTTACTTAAATACTTCAAAGAATTATCATAATCTGAAAATTGCCCCTTTTCTGTGCGATCCCTGATTCTACATAGGACTAGAGAAGGAAGTCTTTTAAAATCTTCGTCTCCCAAACCATAAGGCCTAGAGCTTCAATATTTGGTATGTATGAATACATATTGAACCTCTACCAAAATCCCTGAAAGAATTACTGTACTCTGAAAATTAGCCCTTATTTATGCAATCCCTGGTTTACACAGTAATAAGGAAATCATTGAAAACTTTCTTCTGCAAAACTCTAATGTATAGAGCTTTGATATTTGGTATAAATTATCTCCTAATAACCCTATCAAATTACCCTAAAGAATGCCTATACTAGGGCTGACTATCGGCTAAGAAAATCATCATCGCGATTGTTTTAAGTATCACAGTATTAATATCATGATACTATCACTATCGTCAGAAATCAATCGCGATATATCACGATACTATCGGTATATGTTACTTTGTTTATTATCTATGTTAATCTGTATAGATAGCATAGTCTACAGGCGACTCTCTTTTTTTATCATTTTTTCACTTTCCTTTACAAAGCCAAAATAGTCCCAAAATGGTCCTGAACATGGGTCTTTCCGCCTTTGTTTTTCACAATCTCGAAATTTGCAGCCATGTCAGAAGACAAAAATACGTAAAACAAAATAACTTGATTGGTGTGCTCAAAATAAGTAATATATCGTAATTAATTGAGTGTCATTTATGAATGTCTTATTTTTATTTTTTCGACAATTCTAGCATTGAGAACTCATAAAACATTGGCAACAAGTCTTAACTTAACATGCTTATGGATTTTTGAGGACCTTTTCACTTCGAAAATCGAAAGTTAAAAATCAATTCCTAAACAAAAAAGGAGTACGGAAGAAACAAAAATCAAACATGCCTATCACGTGATAATAGAAAGTGAAAGTAGGATAAGTTACACAGAAAACCTGTTCTCTCTCTATCTCCTCTTTTAACCTAAGAGACCAAGAAAACATTGAATTTCTGTGTAAGTAAGCTATTAATATTTACTATTGAACTATCAATATTTGAACAAACTATCGCTATAGCTATCAATGTCAGGGAATTGCAATCGATACATCGATATCGTGACTGTCACTATCACAATACATCGAACTATCGTTACACCCCTAGCCTATACACAGAAAATTGGCTCTCTGCTTTGGGATCAAAGTTTTTACATAGGAATAAAGAAGGAATTCTTAAAAATGTTCTTCTCTCAAACCATAAGGCTTAGAGCCTTGATATTTGATATATATCATTGCTTATTTACTCTTAAATAAAATACCTTAAAGAATTGCTCAACTCTGAAAATCAACCCTATGTTGTGGGATCTTGTATTTACATATTATAAAAGGAGAAACACTTTAAAAGTGTTTTCCAAAACCATTAGGCTTGAAGCTTTGATATCTTCTATGTATCATAAAGCCTTTTAAATCATATTCAGGTGAGCGATAGAGCACCCTCAAAGTCCATATGTTAACAATTTGATGTTTTCTTTCACGTAAAAACGTAAAAATAAGGGATTGAACAGGAAAGGGTTTACTCAAAAGTTCATTTGCATATTTCAAAATATATCATTATTCCATTGGCTGACTTGGATTTTGAGGTACATGTATTTGTTTTTCTTGATTTGATAACCAAATCTATATATGGAACAATGCATTCATGTTACCAAAACAACAAGTGCCTTACAAAAATGTTGGTCAAAATCAGATAGAAGTTCACATCCGGTTGAAATGAATGATTTGATTGGTTGATTTATACTTTGATTGACATCACAATCTGTTAATTTCATGATGTTCTTCACTTTGTACTTGAATAAGAAATCAATTATCTTATATTCAGGATGATGACGGCCATGATTGGTACTGTTTTGAGTGTCACGGACCTGGAGAGATGTATGCGTGTTCAGATTGCTGGCGTGTCTTTCATGCAGAATGTCAAGACGAAGACACAGAAGAAGTTAGTTATATGTGTGCAGTGTGCAGTGTAAGTATTCTTGTATTGGAGGGCCACCATCATATCTTTTAGTTTTCACCATGCTTAGATTGCCGTGGCAGAGCTCTAGATAAAGAGTGGTAATAATTCAGTTTGGATTTTCAACAACATTTTCATAAAGCTTGTCTTATTAGTGTTGAAACAATTCTATTGACTACTCACACCATAGAGTTTAGTTTAGAAATAAACATTTGTAAGATTGTTTGCCGATTCTTATCTGTACCTCTGCTGGTAAATAGATATTCATTACCATGTACCAGAATTTTGGACTGGTCTAAGTTGAAAGAGATTGTAGACGACAATTTTTTGTTGATGAAATTAAAAAAATCTCTGTCTTTTGGGGTAGAAAATATTGTGATAGGACAGGACAAGAGCTTCTGAAATTGTGGATAATGAAGATATTGCTTGTTACAAGCAGTTTCTTCATTATCCATAATGTTTTCCGAAGCTTTTGTCCTGGCGGTGTCAAAAAGGTTCATTGTGTGGGAATGGGTTAAAGTGGGAGTTATACATTTAGTAGTTTGCTTGATTTCTTGGTTTAACCCTTTCCCGTTCAAAGACGGGATTTTACGTTCCTGTTATTTTATACTCAAGAAAAGATTGTGGAAAAAGAAGAAATTGCTTGTGACAAGCAATTTCTTCTTTTCCAACAATATTTTCTACCACATAGGATGGTTTCATTTTAAATTGCATCCACTTTTCTCAATTTAGACGGGTCTAAAATTTTAAAAAACAGGAAAGTGTTAAATGCCCTATATATATTGAGGGTTTTGAGGTACTGTGATTTTTTTGGCTGAGCAAAGTATCATACAAAAAGCTTGAAAAGTTGTAGTAAGGAAATTTTGGCCACTCACTGAACATTTTTATTTGGAAAGATTTTTAACATCACATAATTTAATCTTTAGTTTCGACTATCAAAAACGGGTGTTCTGATTGGTCTAAAAAGATTATTCATAACTCCATGAACAAATTTTGAGCACGCAGCAATTTTGTATGCTTGCCCACAAAATAGTCCTATATGAAAAAGTATCAAAATTTGTAAAGCTTTTGTTTTTTTTGGCTTGATGCTATTAAATTATAAGAGATGAAGAGAATATTTTTTGTTTTCACAGAGGTATGAACCGAAAACCCAAATCACACAATGTATGAATCCACTTCGCGTATTCATACAGTTTGATTACAGTTTTTGGTTCATACCTCCATGAAAACAAAAAGTATGATCTTCATCTCTTAAAACAATTTGGTTAGGTAATTTCGATGTCAAAAGCTTCGTGGTAAAAAGATAAAATCAGTATTGAATGATGCTTGGTTTATATACACCAAATGCGCCAAATTTTAGCAACTAATGTTTAAATTTAACATATCTAGTTCTTGCATTAATTGTAATATATTTACCCATAAAAATCTAAACCAATTTCCAAACTTAAAAGCTTGTAAGACACCGCCTATGAAAAAAAGCTTTCGAAAACATGGGAGTCCATGTAGAAATTGCTTGCTACAAGACTTCTTAACCCATTCCCACACAGTGACGCTTTTGGACGCCCCTAAAGAAAAACATTTGGGAAAACATTGTGTAAAATGAAGAAATTGCTTGTTAAAAGCAATTTCTTCATTTTACACAATGTTTTCTACTAAGAAAGTGGAAAAAATCTGAAATTCCATAAACTTGAAATTGTCGTCTGCAACTCCTTTCAATTAGGACCAGTCTAAAATTTTGCCATCTGAGAATGGGTAAATTATCCAAAATATTTTCAACCTCAAAAGACGTAGAAAAATTAACTAAATATTGTTGTCTGCAACTTCTTCAAATTTGTACCGATGAAATTTTTTTGTCTGCGAATGGGTTGAGGGGCATATAAACTATCAAAATAGCGATTGATCTTCTATGCCATTCATTGACAATATCTATTGGCAGTGTGTGTGATTTTGAATAATGATCAATTTATTGTATCAATAATAATGTAAATAATATTGATAGTGTATGAAACCATTTAGGGTTATAGAGACCAAGTATTAAACCAGTTGTCTAAAAGGAAGGAAAATGTCTGTTTTTGTGTTTTGAACTCAAAATGATTTTACATCCATGGCACTAAAATTGTCAACCCATTTCCTCAAAATCCCACTTTTTGATTCCCAAAAGAAATATGGTTATAGAAATCTGTGAGAGAAGGAGAAATTTCATGTAAGAAGCAATGTCCCTTTTCATCACAATGATTCTTCCTTATTAGCGCTTATTTTCCAATTTAAACTCACTTTAACCCATTCCCACTCAGAGACGCCTTTAGATGCCCTCTTGGAAAAAGCTTTGGAAAACAATGTGAAGAAACGAATAAATTGCTTGTTACAAGCCATTAATTCATTTTTCACAATGATTTGTACCTAGAAAGTAGAAAAAATGAAAAATTTCATTAACTTTTAACTGACATCTGCAGCTTCTTTCAATTTAGACCAGTCTAAAATTTTGTCATTTGGGAATGGGTTAAATTTCGTCTGCAGCTTTAACAATAGGAGAATACCACAGTCAATAAAGACAAGAACAATTGACAAACCAAATCATTTGTTGAATATTGATCTCTGACAGTTATGTCAAACATTTCTGTTCTTTTTGCGACTTATCTTGGTCAAATTTTCTTGTCAGAGGGCAGGGGCGTGGCAATAATCTGTAAATTACTAGCAGCATGTATTCAAGTTTGATTTATTTTTGCAATACCTTGATTTGACTGGCATATTTCTGTTTATTACTTGTGACAGGGATCGACACTAACAGTGTCCCAGGATCCTGAGGATCCAAGAAATTTGAAAGGTGTCCCAGCAATTCCAGGCTAGGTCATCTGTCAGGATCCCTCAATATTTCTGGAGTACAACAGATCTTAATGTATCAAGTAATACTCCTGATTTGCTAAAGATCTTTCAGTAATTTATAACTTTTTTTTCTTTGACATTTTACCAATTACCAGGAGACAAAATTTTAGACTGGTTCAAATTGAAAAAATGCTTATGACAATTTTAGGTTAATGGAATTCTAAAAATGTTTGTCTTTTTTATCAGAAAACATTATGGATAATAAAGAAATTGCTTGTTACAAGCAATTTCTTCATTTTTCAGAATGTTTTCAAAAGATTTTTCCAGGGGGGATGTGGGCTTAATAGGGAAGGATTGTGGTGGAAAAAGTAAATGTATATTAAGGAGGGATCCCTGATTATCTGGAGGAAACACTGATGTAGTAAGTAGGGATCCCATTGAAGCAAAGTTACTGTTTGCCCCTGTGTCAGTATTAACTTACAGATATTATCGCTGTGAGTTGCATTGTGTCATTTAAACATGTTTATGGCCTAACTATTCAAAGAGTATGGGTCCATTCAAGTAACAAAGGTTTGGCTGTGACATTATCTTAGTTTAGTTCAATACCAAAGGACAATATTTTAGATTTGTCAAAATTGAAAGAGGTTACAGACTACGAAACAAAAATGCTTAAATTTCAAGAATCTTTTACTTTTTGTGGCAGAAAACATTGTAGGAAATGAAATAAATATCTGCTCCATACAATTGTTTCCAATGTTTTTAGCTCTTCTATTCGAAGAATAGGAGTTCTATCCCAGTCACCCAGATGGCGTGTCTGATGGCCATCCCCTTAGCAAATATTAATTATTCTGTGACATTTATTTTAATAGTAATTTGACCCCTTTTTGACTTCTCGGTTAAAGTTATATGTGCAAGTCTCTGCAACTGTTTCATCTTTGTTAAAGCCCACACATAATTTTGAAATAAATTGCAACTCTCAGGCAAATATTCGTTACTAGTTTCAGTATTCTGTCACTCACTTTCATGAAGTTTTTAACCTTATTTACTCAGAATTTTAAGTGCAAGATTTTCTGTCTTGCTATTTATGGTTTTAATTCCAAACTTTAGACATGTGTTGCGAGTAATGATTT
Source organism: Fragum fragum (assembly GCA_946902895.1). Lineage (NCBI taxonomy): Eukaryota > Metazoa > Mollusca > Bivalvia > Cardiida > Cardiidae > Fragum > Fragum fragum. The sequence goes on from OX336377.1 coordinate 20,190,875, forward strand.
AACAAATACATGTACTCATTTTTCTGACATTCATTCAGTAGAATTATGTCCAGTGTCCACACTGAATTGTTGTTACTATCCAGCACTCAGAATACTCAAGCGTTGCTGTATACTGACAGTTCTTCTTTCTTGAGGCTTTGATACAGGGTCATTTGTGTTTCACATACACATCTTGTTTACAAATGTTTATCTTTATTTATATTTATATTTTCCCCCATATCCATCTGTCATGCTAGGGAGTAAAGGTAAACATCTCTGCACATTTTATTTGTTGCTCTGTGCTTTTTCTTTCTTTCATGCTTGCTAGATTTTGCTTGTTAACTCTTTCCCAGACAAACTATTTAAATTTTGTGACAATTTCTTGTTTAACATCTTCATTTTTTCCCCTCTACTGATGTATTTTGGGTACACAGTTTTCATCATACTTGTTTGTTGCTCTGTTTGACTATTTGTCTTGTTATATTATTGTATATCATGTATATATCCCCTGTTTCAATTAAGAAATGAAGAGAATTTTTTTTATTTTCATGGAGGTAGAAAACAAAAAACCTAATCACACTGTATGAATACAAAATCGTATTGAAAACAAGCAATTTTGTCTAAATTTGGCCATCTGGTAATTGATTAAAGGTGAGAAAAGGAGGTTGCTAAGATTCAGGGCTTTGGTTAAAATTCAAGCTCTTTTTTCAAGGTTATGCCACAAATCTTTGCACATCATAAATTCTAAGGATAACATAATGGAGTTTGTTAACTAATTCCCATGCAACCTCTCCTTTTCGTGCCCCTCAAGCAATTTCTTCTTTTTCTACAATGTTTTCTTAATCATTTAATCTCAGAGGCTTAAAAACTAGAGATTGAACAGGAAAGGGTTAATACAGAATTAAACCCATTGTCACACACAATCCTCCTTTTTGATGCCCCTCAGGAAAAACCTTTGAAAAACATTGTGAAAGATGAAAAGATTGCTTGTTACAAGCAATTAATTTATTATCCATAAGGTTTTCTATCCCAAAAGACAAAGATTTTCAAAATTTTATCAGCTAAAAATTTATGTCTGCAAGTTCTTTTAATTTGAACCAGATAAGAAATTTTTGTCTGCAATTTTTTTCACCGTTGAAGGATATCATGAAAAATGAACAACATTTTGTTGGTGGACATATTTCATCAAGTGGAGCGACCCAGGCCCTCTTATGCCTCTTGTTTAGTGACTACTTTTTCTCAACCTCGCTGCCTTTCCTGATCTGTCTTTGTTAAAGTACACTCAACTCAAATTATAGAAAACAAATTAAAATTGATTGATTGATTGAATGGGTTTTAACACCACTTTTAACAGTATTTCAGTCATATCACGGCGGCTGGATCACCTAACTATGGATTCCTGGTATTTCTCACACCAGTACTACCACTATATACTTTCCTAGCCTCCAGCTGCTATTGCTCTTAGGTTAACGATTATCCACCCATTGGTTAGAGACAAATGTTGGAAAGAATATGTGCTGTCGCCGGGGATTGAACCGATGATTGAAGTCTGACAGGCTACCGACTGTGCTATGATGGCGACCCAACTAAAATTGAAAGAGACTGTTAGAGTGGGTCTTTTAATGCGTAAGATGGTATAAACCCATTACCATAAATTTTAGACTGGTCCAAATTAGATGAAGCTGCAGACGACCAGTTAATAGCTCACCAAATTATTGTCATCGGTCATTGTCAGGTGTCGGTCCATCCATATGTCTGTCTGTTCACAATTACAAAAAAATCTTCTCCCCCTAAACTAACCATTGAATTTCAACCAAACTTCTCAGAAATGATCCTTAGGTCATGTTCTTTCAAATTACTACAAAAAATTGAAATCCATCAAGAATTATGGTTGGAATGGCAACGGATTGAAAAAACTAAAAACAGATAACTTCTCAACCCAAGCCATGAGGCCAAGAGCTTTGATATTTGGTATAAATCATCATCTATTGCCCCTCTACCAAAATACTTCAAAGAAATACTGTATCTTGAAAATTAGCCCTTTTCTAAGCAATCCCTGAGATTAGAAAGAAACAAAGAAGGAATTCTTTAAAAGTCTTCTTCTCCCAAACCATTAGGCCTAGAGTTATGATATTTTGTATAAATCATCATCTATTGTCCCTCTACCAAATACTACAAAGAATTACTGTATCTTGAAAATTAGCCCTTTCCATGTGCAATCCCTGATTTTACATAAAAATAAAGAAGGATATCTTTGAAAATCTTCTTCTCCCACACCATAATGCCTAAAGCTGTGATATTTGGTATGAATCATCATCTATTGCCCCTCTACCAAAATACTTCAAAAGATTACAGTATCTTGAAAATTAGCCCTTTTCTGTTTGATCCCTTGATGTCAAAGTTTTTGCATGACGTCGATAACAACAACAACAGCTCCAAGGCTATAGCAATACTTCGAGTTTTCTCCAAAAAGCCGAGGTTAAATCAGAAAGCTCTAAGGTCAAGGTCAAACATTTAAATTATTTCCAGATCATAGCTCCTTCCATGTATATTGGTTTCAATATTACTTGTTCTGTATCAAGAGTAGGTATACCATTTTAAAGAAATATTCATGTTGTGTCACGGTCACAGCTCAAGGTCAAGCATTGAAATTAAGCATCTCCTGAGCTTAGCTCCTTTATTAATGGATGGATTTCAAAATAACTGTACACAATTGTTCTCTATCATGAGTTGATGGGCCATTTGAAAAATATATTCATATTGATCAAAGGTCAAGGTCACAGCTCAATATGGAACATTTGAATTAAGCATGTCCAGAACAATGATAGATGGATTTCAGTATAACTTGGCATAATTGTTTTCAGCAATGAGTATGTGTACAATCTGAAACAAGCAATTTCTTCTTTTTCCACAATATTTTCTACCCAACTGAATGAATAATTTTCATATAAAATCAACTTTGTTGTCTGCATAGCTTTGAATTTAGACAGGTCTAAAATTTTGAAAAACAGGAACAGGTTAAGCACTTTCTGACTAGTACCTATTCCCATTGATGAAAAAAAAACAACCTCAGCTGCCACCATTTTTATACTGATGGTTATATCAAACAAGCTGCTGACACATTTTTGACGACTCAAGATACTCAAGAGGCTACAATTTATGCTCTATCAAATCTTGGAAAAACCACTGTTAATCATCTGTCGTGAACATTTACCTTTTGGATACCCTTGAGGCTACAATTAAAGGTTAAATCAAATCTTGGAAAAACCGCTGTTCATCATCCAACATCAACATTTACCTTTGGGATACTCTACAGGTTAATATTTATCCTCAATTGGAAAAACACATCATAATCCGTCTTCAACATAATTTTACCTTCTGGATACTTTTGAGGCAAAATTTATGCTCAATCAAATCTTTGATAAACCACTTCATCATCCGTCATCAACATTTACCTATTTGACACCCTTGAGCCTACAATTAATGCTCAATCGAATCTTGGAATTTGTCTTGATGATATATCAGATATTTGACATTCGTTCACTTGGGGTCTAAAACTAGATTACTAGGTTTAATTTTGGGAAAAATATTGTACCATCTGACATTGGTTTCCTCTTGAAATATAAATACATCTCATAATCATTTTATTAGGGCTGATGAACAAAGTTGGTCTTTATCCTTTCCCCAATTCCCCTTTACCTAATTATTAGTCTTCTTAAGTGTACAATTAAACCTGGTATTGTGTAGTAATTGGATTGAAAATGAAAATGTTCGAGTAAAGCCAGTTTTCCCTACAGTTCCTTCTGCACTCTCACATTGCACTGGCCCTGTCAGTTCCATGTTGTGTCTGTAATCCATAATTATGTAGGGCTTGTACTAGGGTTTGAAGATAACTCTTTCCTGTTTCTTAAAATTTTTACTATAAACCCATTACCACACAACAAAATTTCAGACCAGCTCAAATTCAAAGAAGTTGCAGAAGACAATTCAAAGTTAATGAAATTTTAGATTTTTTCATCTTTCTGGTTAGAAAACATTGTGGACGATGAAGAAATTGCTTGTGACAAGCAATTTCTTCATTTTCCACAATTTTTTCAAAAACTGTTTTCTAATGGGGCATTTAAAAGCATCATTGTGTGGGAATGGTTTAAGCCTTCTTTTGTCCGAAGTAAACTAGATAAATGTATGTTGCACCTTATTAGCTCTCTCAATTGTGGTATATCTTGTTTAACCCTTTTCCGTTCAATCCCTAGTTTTTACGTCCTTTTGATTCTATAATTGAGAAAACATTGTAGAAAAAGAAGAAATTGCTTCTTTTTCTACAATATTTTCTACCCTACTGAATGGTTATTTTTCAAGTTAAATCCACTTTGAATTTTCATCTACAAAACCTTTGAATTTTGACAGGTCTAAAATTTTGAAAAACAGGAAAGGGTTAAAGGAACCATTTATGGGACCAAAAAAATATGTTACTTGAATTTTTTTTGACATAAACTATAAGATGGAGGATAGCTATATTTTATGTACAACTCCATCGTAGTTGTATCTCATTAAAATAGTCTCAATGAGACAATTCTTACAAATTCCAATTATAAAAGATTTCGTAATAAACATTTTTAGATTAAAATCACCAAAGTTTCCAAAAGACAGAATTTTAGACAGGTCCAATTAACCAATTCAGACAACAATTTTAAGTTGATGAATTTAAATTCATCTTTTTGGGTTGAAAACATTGTGGTTAATGAAGAAATTGCTTGTAGCAATCAATTTCTTCATTTCACAAAAGATTTTCCAAAGCAATTTTATTTCTGGGCGTCAACAATTTGGATTTTTTTTGAATGCCCAGTTAACCCCTCAACAAAAACAATTGGGAAAACGTTGTGTAAATTGAAGAAATTGTTTGTCCTCAGCAATTTCTTCATTTTCCACCATGTTTTCTACCCAATAAATTGAAAACATTCTAACATTTCATGAATTTTAAATTGTTGTGTGCAACTTCTTTCAATTTGGACCAGTCTAAATTTTTGTCATCTGGTGATGGAGTAAGAGCTTTATTTCAACAAACTTACCCAGGTACTAATTGAAATCTAATGTGTATAATAACATTTTTTTAGGTAACAGCACTACCCTAACTTTTTAGGTCACCTGACCTAAGGTCATGGTGACCTATTGCGATCGTATTTTGTCCGGCGTTGTGCGTTAACTTTTTACATTTTGACTTCTTCTTAAGAACCCTTGGATGGATTTCAACCAAACTTGGCAGGAAGCATCTTTATGGGAAGGGGCTTCAGATTTGTACACATCATGGAGTTATCTCCCCTTGGGGCTCCATAACGGACCAAAAAGGGTACATCTTTCAAAATCTTCTTGTCATGAACCGGCTGTCAGATTAGATTCACATTTGGTATTTAGAGTCTTTAGGGCAAGGACTATCAAGTTTGTACAAAAAAAAAAAATATCTGTCAAGAAATGGCTGTGCTAGTGGTGGGCAAAGGTGGGTGGGGTACATAAGCTGACATAGCGACAACTTGGTAAGTCTTTTTCTACCAAACCAAAAGACCTACAGCTCTGAAATTTGGTATGTGGCATCATCTAGTGGACCTCTATCAAAATTGTATAAATTATAACCCCAGGGTCAAAATTAGCCTGTTCCCGGACGTCAAAAGCTTAACATAGGCTTATATACTGAAAATTTCAAAAATCTTCTTCTCCCAAACTAGAGGGCCTAGAGTTTTTATATTTGATATGTAGCATCATCTGGTGGATTTCTATCAAGATTGTATAAATTATAATCCCATGTCAGAATTAGCCCATTCCTGAACATCACAAGTTTCACCAAGGGCTTGTATAGTGAAATTTGTAAAAATCTTCTTCTCCCAAAAGGAGGGCCTAGAACTTTGTTATTTGGCATACAGTATCATCTGGTTGACCTCTATCAAGATTGTATAAATTATTGCCTCAGGATTAAAATTAGCCCATTCCCGGACGTCACAAGTTTCACAAAGGGCTTATATAGTGAAATTTGTAGAAATCTTCTTCTCCCAAATAGGAGGGCCTAGAACTTTGATATTCGGTATACAGCAATGTCTTGAGGACCTCTATCAAGATTGTAAAAATTATTGCCTCACGATTAAAATTAGCCCATTCCTGGATGTCACAAATTTAACATAGGCTTATATAGTGAAAACTTTAAAAAAATCTTCTTCTCCCAAACAGGAGGGCCTAGAACTTTGTTATTTGGTATACAGCATCATCTGGTGGCCAAATAAAATAAAAGAAATCTTAACTACAGCAGGAAGACCAGATTTATGGGAGAATCAATTTACTATTACCCAAGAAAATATTCATAAAATATTAAAACAGATACTAATAGACCAATTCAAGCAAAAATGGCATCAAGAATTAAGAGCCTCAAATAAAGGAAGAATTTATCTAAGCTTTAAAGATTACCCTATCTTTGAAGAATACTTGACAACCCTAAACAAGAATGAATACTTACCCATTCTTAAATTTAGAACAGCTAATCACCAATTGCCTATTGAAACAGGCCGGTATGATGGAACCCTCCTTGAAAACAGACTGTGTAGTTTTTGCAACCTAAATGCTGTTGGCTCTGAAACCCATTACTTGTTTCAATGTCCCTTCCTCAATGATGATCGCAAAAGATATCTACCAGAACTGCAACGATATGAAAATAATATCAAAGCTCTTTTTCATACAAGCTCAAGCAAAAAGCTCAAACAACTAAGCTCCTTTCTAAAAGTAATACTAGATAAATGCAATGAAAATTAACCCCCATGGCACCCCAATAACCCCCATGATTTACAAACATCATTAATTTATATGTATACATTATTAACAAATATTGTCAGCATACCTATAAACTTATCCTTTTCTAAAAATATTTGATTGTTATATGGCAAAATATGATAGCACATAGAAAATGTTGATTTTGACCCTAATCATAAGGTATATTTGTTATTTTTCCCCAATGCGGAGTAACCGGCATTTGACAAATCTGTAGTCTGCTGAATTTGTAAATAGATTCACATTGTAGAAGTCACAAGTAAATGCACAGGCTGCTAAACAAAACGTCAATGTGCTCATTGTACCTCTGTAACTGTGTGGCCACAGCCAGGCTAGCTGTAGTTGCAAAGTTTCGGAGCGAGATGTGAATGTCCAAAATCTCAACTGGTTCACAATTGTTTTCTTATTTCGTTGTTATTGTTCTTTCTTGTCATTGTTGTTGTTGTTTTTAAACAAAATGTTTTTATTTTGGAAAGTGAATGAACTATACCCAAATTCAATCTCTTTCTCTCATGTGTGGTGGCTAAATTGTAGAATATGCTGTCATTTAGAAATTTATCTTCACACTGTTCGATATTCAATATAAGTACCAAGTGGTAATAGAAGACGTGAGAGAAGAGGAGAAATTGCTGTAAAAAAAAAGACAATTTCTCCTTTTACCTCAATGTTTTCTTTTTTTTTTGTTTGTCTACAGCAAATCTTATATTTCTACACCCCAATGCATTACTTTGGCAAAAGTGGCTCAAGAACAATGTAACTACAGTTGTGTATAAGTTTTCAAAATGAGTTGACAATGTCCAATATGTCAACCTTTGCCTTTACCCATTTCCCTTAAAATACTGTAGCTAAATCAATAAGCATGAAAAAAATTAGTAAAAATGCCCCAATTGCAGCGATATTACTGAAAGATTGTTGAAAGCGGTGTAGAACCCCATTAAAACATACAAAACAAATTAGTAAAGGGTTAGACATGCATAACTGTTATAAGTGCCAATATTTTTCATTGTAACCTAAGGTTGTGTCCTGACACCCTACGAATCTGGTCTACTAGAACACATTTATATGTTGTAAATATCAAGGCAATCATTATGGTAGTTGAAGACGTTATGTCTTTTCTCATTTTTCAACAAAGTTTCCTATGCTGTGTCATTATCATTGTTATGTTCAAGTGATAATTTGTAATCATGTAACATTTTTGCATACTAAGATTTATTTAGTGAAGTTCCGGACCAATGGCATTCCGTGAGCCACCTGGTCTGGAGCTGCATTATAGTAATTGAAAAAAACCCACAAAAAAACACAAACATATCATTTCAATAACAATTTCAATGGTGTGTAAAGAACCATGGGACTATGCAATAAAAGTAATGGGTCAATACTCATTCATAAATGTAGTACTATACCTACGATGTAGATCTTAAAAGGAACTTTACTCACCTAATCCTGATTGCAGGCAATAATTCAATCCAATAAAAACAAAGTAGCGTAAAATCTTCAACAGTGGAATTTTCATTGACTGATCCGAGTAAGTGAACTATGTGAAAAAGCGTGCATCGAGAAGTCACATGATTACTTAGCTACACAACTATAAATAACTTACGATAAATTGTTGTAAAACTGTCGTAAATATAGTCACTAAGTGAATAAATTTGCACCATTTTTGCATACAATATTGATTTTAAAAAAGCTCGACGTTCAAATTAACAAGCAGTTAGCCCATGATTTTCTTTGGCAATATTATATTACACTTTTTGAATTTACTCCCAAACCACTTTTATTTTGAAGATTGTATATAACTCTCTCTCTTTGTCTCTGCCTCTCTCGCTCGTTTGCTCTCTCTCTCTCTCTCTGTCTCTATCTCTCTCTCTTTCTTTCTCTCTCTCCCCCCCTCTCTCTCTCCCCCTTTTCACTTAGCCAAAATATATTCCACCCGAAGGCCTCGTAATGACCAAATCAAACGTTATTTAGACAGCGTTGGATGTTGTTTTGAAACCTCGTAACTTAAGCAGTTGCGAGGTTGTAAAATTGCTCCAACGTTGCCTTGATCAGCATCGCAAGTTTGGCACTTTTCGAAATTTATACTATATACATTTTTAATGTAATCAACATGTATTAATATTTAAATACTTAGGACATATGCTCTTAAAAAAGTAATAACTATTACTCCCTTACTCGTCCTTGTTTTTCGTTTCTAATAAGGCGAGGAAGCGGGGGTTTTCAGCTGTCCAAATTTTTCCCGAGGGCTTCGTAATAACAGCTTGTTATAAGGTGTGGTTGCGAGGCGCTCGGACCAAAGCGATATTAGTTTATTCCCATTTCGATCATAAATCATTCAGTTACCTTTTATACCAGAGAATCTATCCCTACGGAAAATAAATGCTCATAGAATTTATATCACTAGTCTATAGATTGAATCGGAACCAAAATAGTACTACTCCATGTGTATTTGATTTTTGTCCATGTTGTACACTGATTTGTACCTGGATGTAAATAAAGTTCTGTTCTGCTCTGTTCTGGTAGACCTCTATCAAGATTGTAAAAATTATTGCCTCAGGATTAAAATTAGCCCATTCCCGGACGTCACAAGTTTCACAAAGGGCTTATGTAGTGAAATTTGTAAAAATCTTCTCCCAAACAGGAGGGCCTAGAAATTTGATATTCGGTAAACAACATCGTCTTGTGGACCTCTTTCAAGATTGTAAAAATTATTGCCTTAGGGTCATAATTAGCCCATTCCCGGACATCATGAATTTTACATATGGCTTATATAACGAACTTTAAAAATCTTCTTCTCCCAAACTAAAGGGCTTAGAGCTTTAATATCTAGTATGTAGCATAATCTGGTGGACTTTTATTTGTTTTTGTGCTCTTTGGCCTCAGGTGACTGATAAGGCCCTGTGAGCCTCTTGTCTAATCTAGAGTTATTTGAAAGCTTTATGAGAAAGGAGAAATTGATGCAAGCATTTTATCCTATAATCTTTTCATTAAAAAAATGTAGGTCATGAAAACCATAAAACCCATTACCAGACATTTTTTTAGGCTGGTCTAAATTCAAAGAAGTTGAAGACAATAGTTTTGAGTTGATGAAAGGTCTTTGTCTTTTGGGGAAAAAAACATTGTGGATAATGAAGAAATTGCTTGTAACAAATTCTTCATTTTGCACTTTGTTTTACAAAGCCTTTTTCTGGAGGGGCATCATAAAGTAGGATTGTGTGAGAATGGGTTAAAATAATTGAATTCATGCTGTTCTTTTTTTACAAATTTCAGGCAGCAAGAAAAAAGAAGAAAACAAAGAGAAAATTGTTAAACACATTACTAAGTTACACAATAGTCAGATTAAAAGAAAAGGTTTGTAAATACTTTAATCTATATGGTTGCTAGAATCTCAGTTGATGGAATAATAGTGGCTTTAAATCAAATAGTTGAAAGACCAATTAAATCATACAATTAGACCATACGTAAACTTTGAACTTCAACATTGGCCAACATTTATATGAAGCATTTTTGTAGGTTTAGCTGTAGTTACGATGTTCCGGTCACCAACCAACCATTTCTTTCTTATCACATGTTACTGACCAAAATAACATTATTTAATATCTAGGAAGAGCTATATGTCTGTAGGCGTTTGCCAATAATTCGTCAATCAGATCATCAAATTAGATGGAAGGTAGATAAGAAAAGTACAGCCTGTCTAAAGTCCTTATTTCTTGGAAATCCCAAGCGCTGTATGATGTAGGTACTCACTTGAATAGTTTTCATACTTTCATTGTACACCCACAACATCCAATTGGTAGCAAATATCCTTTCTGACCTTTTGTCTTCGAGCAAGGGGTGGATAATCCTAAACCTAAGAGGAATTTAGGGCTGGCCATTTAGGCTCAGAAAGGGTGTAGGGGTAGTACTGGTGTGAGGAATACAATGTGCTCCAGGGGCTGCAATATGGCCGAAATACTGGTTAAAGTTGCATTAACCCTTTCCTGTTCAAACCCTGGTTTTTACGTCCCTGTGATTTTATGATTAGGAAAATATTGTAGAAAAAGAAGAAATTGCTTGTAACAAGCAATTTCTTTTTTTTCTACAATATTTTCTACCCTACTTTATGGTTATTTTTCAAATTAAATGCACTCTAAATTTCTGTCTGCAAAACCTTTGAATTTGGACAGGTCTAAAATTTTGCAAAACAGGAAAGGGTTAAACCCCATTCAAGCAAACAATCATCACTTGAAAGGTCAAATATGAACAACAAAATCAAATGCAGAACTTCTCCATTATGGTTGATATTTCAAAAATGATTACACTGTGAGGTAGAATAACTGGAAGATTTAAGAAATCTCTTTCACTAAAAGTACTGTTCTTGTAGGCACTCAATGTTCATGCCATCAGTGTTCAATCTAGAGGGGGCCATGGCTAAAATGACCCTCTAAAATCCAAAATGACCCCCTTCAAAATGAAGACTGGGCCCAAATGGCACACTTCAATCACACATTCAATAAGACTTCTCTGAATGAAGTCATGGAAATAATGTCTTAATTTTTTCTAGTAGATTTATTTTTTTCAAAACAATATATTTATTATCAAATTATTATGGTTTGTTACATTTAAAACCTTGTAATTCAATAGCTTGTGTATGTATTTGTATCGCATGACCCCCTTGACCAAGAGCCATGGGCCCATTGGGCCCCCTATGATACAAAGCTAGATTGAACGCTGTGCCATCTGACTAAGCTTGATTCGTTTCACACTCCTAGATAGTCCATTTTTGCACTAAAATTCACAATTTATTAGCCACCATATTGTTACCAAATGAATGGATATTGTCTTTTATTTTCAGACGAGAGAATTACACAGAATTGGTCATAGAGATGAAGAAAAGAAACACATGCCTTTATTTGTTTATAAACCTATGGACCTGAATAAAATGGAACAGAAGGTTATGGCTCATAAATATAAATGTCTGGAAGAGTTTTTAGCTGATGCCCACAATGTTCTACACAATATGGTTCTTATTTATGGTGGTAGGTATACAAAGGGAATATAATATTACGATAGCTGACAAGTTCTTGTATTTGCTTTTAGCTAAAGAGGAAAATTTTGATCTTTCATGAGACAGAAGGTGGAGTGGAATATCAAATTTTCCTTTTGTATCAAGAAGCATAGATTTATACTGTATTTGTTTGACTGTTTTTTGAGTTAACAAGGGGTAACACTATTGCTTTAACATTTTTCTCTTCTTTGAAATTTCAGAGTGGTCCAAATTTAAAAAGGTTACGGACAGCAACGAGAATTGGATGCAATTTGAAATGAAACTATCCTATGTGGTAAAAATTGTGGGAAAAGGAGAAATTGCTTGTTACAAGCAATTTCATCTTTTTCTACAAAGTTTTCTCAAGACTTAGTATAAAATCATAGCAATGTGAAATCTTGAGTTTGTACAGGAAAGGGTTAATATCATTAATGTAGTCAAATTTTGTGCCATTGACGTTTTGTGATATCTCTTATTTCAAAACTACAAAACTGCACTTGTAAAAAGCATTTTTTTCATCATTTAAATTGTTTTCTATCCCAAAAGACAATGAATTTTGGAATTTCATCCACTAAAAATTGTCGTCTTCACCTCTTTTGAATTTGGACAAGTCTAAAATTTAATCTGGGAATGGGTTGAAGTGATATTTTTGCATTGAGAATGAGACCTTTTCTTTGATTATTGCAGATGGGCGTGATGGTATGACAGAACTAGCTAGAATTATGATAAAAGATTGTAAATATGATGTAAGTAATTTAGAGACCTGTCACACGAAAAGGCACCGCCTTTGGGTGCAAAATTGTAGGCAATTGTTGGGGGTGAATTGATCAATTGCTGGCCCCGCCCACTTACGTCGTTGGCCATGGCAATCGACTCCAACAGGATGTCCCGTTTCAATTTTAATTGTTATTTTGCAAAATTTATGGCCAGTATGAAGTAACAATAGAGTAATCTGGTTGGTTGTTGACCTATACATCGTAATTTTTAACGGTGTTATTTTGCAAAATTTATGGCGAGTATGATGTAACAATGTTTTTCTTACAATGTTTTTCCAAGTTTTGTTCTTGGGTCAAGAAAAATGGGATTGTGTGGGAATATCTTAAGTTAGTGGGTACTGTGGTCAGCACCTATAGGTTGTAATATAGAACTTTAAGCATGTAAATGGGTAGAATAATTTGTTTAGAAAAACAAAATTGCTTCTTGTTTTTACATGTGCATTTGTTATCATGCATTTTTAGCTCGGCTGTTTTTGGAGAAAACCTGAGGTATTGTGATCACCTTGGGGTTGTTGGTGTTGGCATTGGTCATATCTCTGTTGTTATTGAAGATATTGTCATGAAACTTGGCATGTGTATTAACCATCACAAGAGCTATCTAGACTATCAAGGGGGATAACTTGTAACAGTTATGTCCCTTTTTTTTTACTTTAAATTTTTGCAATATCCAGCACGTGCAGCCGAGCGTTGGTACCAATGGGTGGTGCTCTTGTTTAAACCCATTACCAACACAATTTAGACTGGTCCAAGTTTGAATAAAGTTGCAGATGACTATTTCAAGTTAGAAATTTTAGAATGCTTAATCTTTTAGCGTAGGAAAGTTTGTGGTTAATTGAGAAATAGCTTGTCACAAGCGATTTCTTTGTTTTTCACAATGTTTTCCAAAGATTTTCTTTTGAAGGGCATCCCAAAGGGGGATTGGATGGGAATTGATCAACAAAAATCTTCCGGTTTTGTTTCAATATTATAATTTCATAGTAGTTTTATTATCTCCTATCTAGACTTATACATTTATTCAGTTTTTCCATTTCTTTTGTTTTTTCTGGAACTTACATTAGTAATTCAATATCTTTTGTCATTAGTCTTTTTATGTCTTTCGTTTTTTCCAGAACTTATATTAGTCATCCTATTTCTTTTGTTATTTCCAGATAGATGAAATGTCTCAGTGCCAGAATTGTTACTATATGTCCAATGCAAAGCCAAGACACTGGTTTGCACAACCCTGTGTAAGTTGTTTTTAGCTCCCCTAGCTGAAAGTCAGCAAGCTTTTGTCATGATGCTGTGTCCGTCACTTGCCCATCTGTAGGTGTGCGAGTCTGTCTGTAATGTTTACTTTAAAATGGCGGCGGCACATACCCTTTTCGACATTTGTCTCTCTTCAATGGGTGGATAATAGTAAACCTAAGTGGGATAGCAGCTGGAGGCTAGGAAAGGATTTAGTGGTAGTACTGGTGTGAGAAATACCAGGAATCCATTTGTTAGGTTCTCCAGCTGCCGCAATATGACTGAAATACTGTTAAAAATGGCATTAAACCCCATTCAAGCAAGCAAGTTACTCTTTAGAAAGTTATTAACAGAGTTCAACTAAATGTCATAGGGATGATCCTTGGGTGACCCAAGGGGGGATGAAAAACATGGTCTGGCCCAAATTCAAAGATGCTGCAGACAACAGTTGTAACTTGTTGATTTTTTTATTTTTACTGTTTTGGTAGAAAACATGGACAATGAAGTATTGGCTCATAACATTCAATTCCTTCATTTTCCACAATGTTTTTGAAAGTTTTTTTTCTTGGGGGTGTCAAATACTGTAAATCAGGTTTTATTAGTGAGGGTTTTGTTTTCACTAGTATTTGGGAGACAATGAGATGGTGAATTCAGGAATCTTTCTTAAATTGGACCATTTTGTACAGAAAAATATTGAGAGGTACAAGTAAGCTGGGGACTGACAAAGATTCAAATTTTACCCTTTCAGCAAAGTAACGAATAAATCAATGTTTGAAATCTTTCCACTTTATTTTGTTCATATGGGGATAATCCTCTTCTGGGCTTATAAACAAATGAATCAGTTTTGAGAACAAGACAAAACAGACAACAAAATTTTATAACCTGCCAAGTTAGTCAGTCCACTTAATGTATTGTACACAGCTATACAAACAATCTGATGGAAAGTAGATAATGTCATAAAATTCTAGGCAATGATTATAAGACAACAACGAGCTAAAAGTTGTAACTAACTCTTTATTGCATAAACTCTTAGAGCCTTTCAACGAATTGACTGCAGACAATGTGACAAAAAGAAACAAAAATCAAACTATTGTATCTGTTTTGACAGGGTATATTATTATTTCATCTTATGATAATTTGGTAAGACTAGTACTGTATTTATAATCTAATGCATTTGTGCTTCAAGGGCTTAAGTGCATATACCTATTACATACTTAAACCTCTGTTTGATAATGGCTGAAAAGCTTTGTTGTTGTAAAGTCAGGAAAGCATGGAAAAAGAAGTAGATTGCTTTCCAGAATATTTTCTTATCCTAAGGGTACTTAGCAGACCTCCTTTCCTATGAAGTAGAGGGGTATATTGGTTTCACCTGTCTGCCTGTCTGTTAGTATAGTCATGAATCTGTATGTAGCCTCTTTCTGTCATCATCCTAATTCCAAATCTTTTCAAGTATCATGCAACTTCACATAAGTGTAGCTGTTACCACAAGGAGGGTCATTGAGCTCAAAGGTCAAGGTCTCATTTGAATTTTGTTCAACCCATTACTCGACAATAGAATTTCAAACTGGTCCAAATTTAAAGAAGTTGCAGACGACAATTCATTCCATTCCCACACATTCCCACCTTTTTACGCTCCTCAAGAAATAGGCTTTTGAAATTATCATAAGGCCTCCTAGTGAAAACTTAAAAACCTTTAATTTCAGAACAAACCTTTAAAACCTTTACATTTTCCAATAAAAAAAATGCCAAAATTGCCTGTAATTCTCACTCCAAACCTTTATATATGCTCTGAATGGTTGCCGTGCTAGCTTAAAGCAAGTAATGGATTTTGTTCTGCATTCCCTTCTTTTATGTGTAGTTAAACAGAAAATAGGTATACATATTAAATAAGGTATGTATTATATTGCATAATTCAAACAGTATGTAACATCAAATAATGACTTATGTATGACTGTGGGTTCAATAAATAAATGAGAACTTCAACAAAAATAGCCTTTATTTACTCTTTAATTTTTCATATTTTACAATAAAAGGCCTTTATTTCATACTTTAGAACCTTTGGAGGCCTTCATCATGGAAAATAAAGAAATTGCTTGTAGCAAGCTATTTCTTAATTATCCATAATGTTTATTATCCCAAAAGACAAAAAAAAAAAATAAAATTCCATCAATTTGAAATTGTCATCTGCATCTTTCAATTTGGGCTAGTCTAAAATTTTGTTGTGTGGGAATTGGTTAAAGTTGGCAGAATTTTTAAAAAAAAAAATCTTTTGGGAAGGAGAAATGTGGATAATGAAGTAATTGCTTGTAACAATTTCTTCACAAGGTTTTCCAAAGCTATATTCTTTAGGGGAGGAAATAGTTGGTTTGTATTGGTTAAAGAATGTTCTATCTGAAATGCGTTTGAAATAAGAGCTTGAAACTCATCAAATGTTGCACATGTCTGAAGAACATACCTTATGTTGATTTTGTCAAACACTAAAGCTTAATATTTTGTCATCTGGTAAATTAAAACAATATGGTCATTTTCTTAAAATTTTAATTTTAGTTTCGCTTATCAAAAACAAGCATTCTGATTGGCTAAAAAATTATTCATACTTCTATGAACAAAGTTTTGAACATGCAGCTATGTTGTATACCAGATTCATAAAAAATGAACTGAAATTGTAAAATTATCACCCTTCTTTTGCTCAGTTAAACTATTGGAAATGAAGAGATTGTTTTGTTAGCTTCACTGGCTGAAAGCAAGCGTGCTACTGTAATGGCATTGTGTCTGTTGTGCGTCTGTCCGTCAGTCAGTAAACTTTCACTTTAAAGATCTTCTCCTCAGAAAGCACTTAACGAATTCAACCAAATTTCTCAGCAATGTTCCTAGGGAGACCCTTTATCAGATTGTGTCAAAGAAAGGCTTTAATGGGCGGGCTAATTGCCATACATGGTGAAACTTTCAAAAATCTTCTTTTCAGAAACAAGTGGATGGATTTCAACCAAATTTAATAGTAATGATCCTTGGGTAACCCTTTATCAGATTCCTTCGAAGAAATTTGATCGGATGAAAAACATGGCTTTAATGGGCGGTGCTTATTTCCAAATATGGTGAAACCTTTAAAAATTTGCTCAGAAACCAATGGATGGATTTCAACCAAATTTAACAGAATGATCATTAGGTGACCCTTTATCAGATTCCTTCAAAGAATTTTGATCAGATGATAAACATGGCTTAAAGTGGCTCAGCTAATTTCCATATATGGTGAAAAATTTGAAAATCTTCTACATAGAAACTGGCGAATGGTTTCAACCAAATCTCACAGGAATGATCCTCAGATTACCCTTTATCAGATTCCTTCAAAGAATTTCCATCAGATGAAATGCATGTTTCATACCTCCATGAAAACAAAAAATATTCTTCATCTCTTAAATTTAATTCAGGATCCCCCACATGAGCTTGTATATGCAAAAATAAAAGGCTACAGTCATTGGCCAGCTAAAGTGATTCGTTATCTACCAAACAATCGATATGATGTCCGTTTCTTCGGTGGCCTTCATCAACGTGCCGTACTGCCTAAAGAACAGATTAAGCCTATAGATACAGAAATGAAACAGCTTAACATAAAGAAAACACCAGGTAAGCCAGGATCTTACAAACATATCAATTTGCGCAAAATATATTCTATTTTGAATTTCTATTTCAAGTGAAAATCAATTTTAACTTAACCCATTCCCACTCAATCCCAATTTTTATGCCTCTCAAGAAAAAACCTTTGGAAGAGATTGTTAAAAATGAAGAAATTGCTTGTAACAAGCAATTTCCTCTTTTCCCCCCTCATTTTTTTGCATTAAAAAGGAAGAATTTTAAAATTCCATCACCTTGAAACTGTTGTCTGAAGTTCTTTGTATAAACTATAAAAGTTACGATGCTATTTCAGATTGATTCCTTAACCTATTTACACTCAATGACGCTTTTAGACGCCCGAAGAAGAAAAGCTGTGGAAAACATTGTTGAAACTGAAGAAATTGCTATCTTGAAGCAATTTCTTCATTATCCACAATGTGTACTACCCTAAAAGTAAAGAAAAAATCCAAAACTTCATTAACTTTGAATTGTGATGTGTTAATCATTTATATTCAATTTTCGATGATGTTAAATTCAGATTCAAGATTACAACTTCGAAACATCCTTACTGAGTAAGACATGAGGTACATGCTATCATCACTTTTTTTCAATATTGTTATTTAACCCATTCCCACACAGTGAAATTTTAGACTGGTCCAAATTAAAGAATTTGCAGACGACAAATTCAAGTTGATGAAAGTTTACATTTCTTCAACTATTCGGAGAGAAAACATTGTGTAAAATGAAGAAATTGCTTGTTACAAGCAATTTCTTCATTTTACACAATGTCTTCCCAAATGTTTTTTTCCATGGGCATCCAAAAGCGTCACTGTGTCGGAATGGGCTAAGCCATTCCCACACAGTGTTGATCTTTGATGTCCTCAAGAAAAAAAGCTTTGGAAACATTGTGGAAAATGAAGAAACAGCTTGTTACAACCGCTTCATTATCCACAATGTTTTCTACCCCCAAAAGTTGAAAAATAATCCAAAATTTCAAACTGAAATATGTTATCTGTAGCATTTTTGAATTTGGACCAGTTAAAAATTTTGCTGAGTTCTACCCAGGAGTGTTTGAATCAATTTTTTGTGGCAACTTGGGTCATCAAGAGTGACTAAAGTTGAACAATTACATCTTATTTCAATCTGCAAAAGAATTTTACTTAACTAAATCAATTTGTGATCCTTCAGTGTCATAAAGACGGATTTTAACGATAAGCGTAAAACTATCATAAATTCCCATGTATTTAGAAGTATTTAGAATAGCATTATTCTTAAACCTTAAATTTTCTTCAACAGCTTTTGTAAAGTCAGTCAGCGAACTAGAAATTCATCAGAAACTTCTCCTCGAGACAAAAAGAGCTGAAGAAGAGGAGGAGGAGGAAGAAGAAGAAGTTGTCGAAGAACCCGAGCCAGTCAAGCATGACGAATTTGAGTTTGTTGATCCCAAACCCAAGAAGGAGAAGAAGGAAAGAAAAGAGAAGATTCTTCAAGAAGAAGCTATGGACACCAGCGATACAGTCACGTCCAGTAGTCCAGCCCCAAAACGTTCCAAAAGTAAAAAGGTTTGTAAATTTTGAAATTGTCTGATCATCACTGTCAAACAAAAAATGAATTGACCAATCAAAATGTTCATTTTGACTGGAAGTGAAATTTGAAAAGTCACTATTTCTTTCTAAGAAATCAATTTCATAAACAACTCATGCAGGAAAAGTACAAACAGAAGGTGTAGACAAGATCAGCCTGCACATATGTGCAGGCTGATCTTGGTCTACACCTCCTGCCTAAACCGGAATATTCCGGGTTCAGCATGACAAGTGTTAAAAATGCATGTCTTCATAGATAACATCATTGATTTCAAATTCAGTTAACATTAAATATTTATATTTGTGGGCTTCTTACGAGTTATAACTACAGCTTAATTACAGCTTAATGAAGTGCCTTGTGGTAGACGAATTGATGTGGATAGCGAATTGTCAGATAAACCATTACAAGACAATAAAATTTTAGACAGGCCCAAGTTCAAAGATGATGCAGACCAGAATTTCAAGTGGATAGAAATTTTCAAATCACGGTCTTTCTTGGTAGAAAACAATGTGAAATGAAAATAATTGCTTGTAACAAACTGTCTCTCCATTTTGGTTTTGCCAAACACTTTTCTCAAGGGTCGTAAGAGGCAGTTTTGTGTGGGAATGAGTTATCCCTTTCAAAATTTTAGACTTGTCCAAATTCAAAGGGGTTGCAGACGGCATTACAAAGTAAGTAAAATTTAAAAAGTAAGTATTTCAAGCAATTTCTTCTTTTACCACAATATTTTCTTAGGTATGATCTAATGGGGACATAAAATTTAGGGATTGTAGGGGAAATGATTAAGCTTAACGATACAGCCTTTTGGGAAGAAAAGTCTGTCCTCACAGTCTCTTTCTTGGACACAATATCGCATTAAATGGGAAGGTTGTATTGGAAAACACAGGAAAAGTGGCCTTAATGACAATTACTTTATTTACATCTTCAATCATGGGATGTCATGGGTTCAATCCCCAGCGGCAGTACATATTCTTTTGACATTTGTCTCTCACCAATGGGTGGATAATCGTAAACCAAAGTGGGATAGCAGCTGGAGACTAGGAAAGGATGTAGTGGTAGTACTGGTGTGGGAAATACCAGGAATCCACTGTTAGGTGCTCCAGCCATAGCGATATGACTGAAATAATGTTAAAAGTGGCGTTAAACCCCATTCAGTCAATTAATCAATCTCTAAAGGCCTCAGTTTTGGATCAGTTTGCATGATACTGGTTATAATTATTTGGCTTCATTTGTATTTCTTTAATAGCAGATGATTCAGGTGAGCGATTTAGGACCATCATTGTCCTCTTGTTTTTGAGTTATTGCCCTTTGTTGTTTTTCATGCTGGAATTTTGTCTCTAGCATATCTCTTAAGGTATAATAGGTATGATCATGAAACTGTATGTGTTAGTAGATCTCATCAAAGGAAAGTGCATAAGACTCATAACTCTACCATACTTATTTTTTGAGTTGTTGCCCTTTGTTGTTTTTCAGACTTGAATTTTGTCCTTAGCATATCTATGAAAGTACAATTGACTTCATAATCATAATAACATGCAAAGAAACATAACTCTACCAACTAGGTGTGCTACAACATGGTGGTTACAGAATATGTTTTATTGAGGAAGATTATCATTTTCACTGTAGTAAACTTAGAGGTGATAGTGAGGTTATACTCAGTGAGTTTTACTCACAGATTTCTTGTTTCCTAGGGGGCTAATCATTTATGAATTTTAAAACACAAAAAAATGTTGCTTTTTATTCAAATCTATGTTTATGTGATATTCCCTTTCTGTCAAAAGGGATATTCTATTATCTTTTAACTCATTACCACACAATAAAATTTTAGACCAGTCCAAATTCAAAGAAGTGGCAGACGGCAATTTTAAGTTGATGAATTTTTTTTAAATCTTAGTCTTTTTGGGTTGAAAACATTGTGGATAATGAAGAAATTGCTTGTAACAAGCAATTTCTTCATTTTCCACAATATTTTCTAAAGTTCATATTGAGGGGCGTTTAAAAGCGTCACTGTGTGGGAATGGGTTAGGTATATTTTGACTGTTTCTGTCTGTACTTTTAGATGTCACCACCAGAGGACGCAAATATGGTCACTTCAACAGAGGAGTACTGTCCACCTGCAAAGCGTGCCCGATTATCAGTATCATCAACAGCATCACAGACACAGAAAAAGGTATATTTATAACTTGGCTTGTATTATACTTCCTGAAAGAAAAAAAGATAAGATCATTCTGACCAAAATATGATATTCATTCCAAATGGTTACATAAGAAGAAGAAAGTTTATTTCAATAATGGATTAGACAAATTCATCAATCACCTTTGTACAGAATTTAACCCATTCCCACTCAGTGACACCTTTAGACGCCCCGCAAGGAAAAAAGCTTTGGAAAACACTGTGGGAAATGAAGTCACAAGCAATTTCTTCATTTTCCACAATGTTTTCTACCCAGAAAGTTGAAACAATCCAAATTTCATTAATTTGGGCCAGTCTAAAATTTCACCATCTGTAAATGGGTTAACCCATTACCATACAACAAAATTTTAGATAGGTCCTAATTCAAAGACTTTGCAGACGACAAATTTTAGTTGATGAAATTTATTTCTTTTAGGTCACCTGACCAAAAGTCATGGTGACCTATTGCAATCTTGTTTTGTCCGTCGTCGTGCGTCATGTGTTAACTTATTACATTTTTGACTTCTTCTTAAGAACCCTTGGATGGATTTCAACCAAACTTGGCAGGAAGCATCCTTATGGGAATGTACACAGCATGGAGTTATCTCCCCTTTGGGCTCCAAAAAGGATACATCTTTAAAAATCTTCTTGTCATTAACCGGCTGTCAGATAAGATTCACATTTGGTATTTAGAGTCTTAAGGGCAAAGACTATCAAGTTTGTATAAGAAAAAAAAAATCTATCTAGAAATGGCCGTGCTGGGGGGGCAAAGGTGGGTGGGGTACATAAGCTTACATAGTGACAACTTTGAAAATCTATTCTATCAAACCAAAAGACCTACAGCTCTGATATTTGGTATATGGCATCATCTAGTGGACTTTTATTAATATTGTATAAATTATAACCCCAGGGTCAAAATTAGCCCGTTCCCAGACGTCACAAGTTTAACATAGGCTTAAGTAGTGAAGATTTTAAAAATCTTCTTCTCCCAAACTAGAGGGCCCTGAGCTTTTATATTTGGTATGTAGCATCATCTGGTGAATTTCTTTTAAGATTGTATAAATCATGGCCCCAGAGACAGAGTTAGGGAATTCCCGGACGTCACAAGTTTTACAAAGGGCTTATGTAGTGAAAATTTAAAACTCTTCTTCTCACAAACAGGAGGTCCTAGATCTTAATATTTTGTTTGTATGTAGCATCACCTGGTGGACCCCCATCAAGAATGTATAAATTATGGGCCCCAGGGTCAGAATTAGCCCATTTCCAGATGTCACAAATTTAACATAGGCTTATACAGTGAAATTTGTAAAAATCTTCTTCTCCTAAACAGGGGGACCTAGAACTTTGATATTTGGTATACAACAACCTCTTGTGGACCTCTATCAAGATTGTACAAATTATTGCCTCAGGATTAAAATTAACCAATTCCTGGATGTCACAAATTTAACATAGGCTCATATTGTGAAAACTTTGAAAATCTTCTCTAAAAACAGATAGACCTAGAGCTTTGATATTTGGTATGTAGCATCATCT
This sequence comes from Fragum fragum, assembly GCA_946902895.1. NCBI lineage: Eukaryota > Metazoa > Mollusca > Bivalvia > Cardiida > Cardiidae > Fragum > Fragum fragum. The sequence continues at coordinate 20,213,585 of OX336377.1, forward strand.
GGTGGATCTCTATCAATATTGTATGAATTATGGCCCTAGGGTCATAATTAGCCCATTCCTGGATTTCAAGAATTTTACATAGGGCTTATATAGTGAAAATTTAAAACTCTTCTTCTCCCAAACATGAGGTCCTAGAGCTTTAATATTTTGTATGTAGCATCACCTGGTGGACCCCCATCAAGAATGTATAAATTATGGCCCCAGGGTCAGACTTAGCCCATTCCAAGATGTCCAAAGTTTAATATAGGCTTGTTTAGTGAAAATCTTCTCCCAAACTAAAAGGCAGAGCTTTGATATTTAGTATGTAGCATAATCTGGTGGACTTTTATTTGTTTTTGTGCTCTTTGGACTCAGGTGACCGATAAGGCCCTATGGGCCTCTTGTTTGTCCTGCGAGGTAGAAAAGTGTGTTGATAATCAAGAAATTACTTGTAAGAAGCAAATTCTTCATTTTCCACCATGTTTTTCAAGTGTTATTTTGTGGGAATGGGTTAAACTGAGCTGAAATGAAAGCTTGAAACTAAAGTTGTATTTCATATTTTTGTTGTCTTGTATTAACCCTTGTCATGCTATATAAATTACCTTACTGAATTACTGTTAAATCAAAGGGCTGAAAGCACAGATAGAACTTGTTGTTCAAAATTCAATTATATTTTTTAGAAATCAACTTTATAAACAACCCTGGCAGGAAAAGTACAAGCAGGAGGTATAGACTAAGATCAGCCTGCACATAAGTGCAGTCTGATCTTAGTCTACTCCTTCTGCCAAAACCGGAATATTCCGGGTTCAGCATGACAAGGGTTAATAAAGAATTCTAAACTGTAACGTAGAAAATAAGAACCATTTGACTGCATAAAATTTCTAAAATTAAAAAAGCATTTGCTCTACCGTACCATATATAAAATGAAAACTGGAAAACAGCTATTGCATGTGCATACTACAAATCTTGCTGTAGTTTGGTACAAATTTGCCTTAACTAGGTCTTAAAGCTTAAGCTAAAGAGAAGAATCTAATTGCATTTTCGGTCTTAACAGTAACATGTATATGCCACGACTCTCAAATGTCTCACATCATTGACTTCCTGAACTTACCATCATAATGGATTTCATTTAACAAGAAATGGGTATGGTAGGCCTCAGTGTTCAATGATTCGTCGATCTTAGACATAGTCGAAAGTGAAACTAGACATTTTGCCGTCTTGGATTTTTTCGAGTATTATAACCTTCATTCTTATGATTTTAAAAGTTATCAGCTACAAAGTTTAATCCAGTTTTGTACACGTGAATCTGTCCGGTGTAAATTCTCGATTCGTAAAATAGAGTTGTTGATTTATTTTTACCGTATTTTTAACAATGGTAAACTAATAATTAGACCAAGTCCATTACCGCGAAAGATGTTCGAAGGTCGATCCACGTGACATTTTCTCAACATGTCTGTTACCTCAGGTGTTCAACGACTCATTGGTCTCCAAAGAGACGCTGCTATGCGGGATACTTAGATTTTATTCCTTTTGTCTAAGGATGGAAATATTTATGTTGGTGTAAAGATAAATTCAATTATTTTAATTCAGACAACTATCAATAATAATAAAACATGTCTCAGGTGAAAATTCTAGCTTTTAAATATTGGCACGGACCGAAAGAGAACCACAATTTGTAGACCTGTAGAAATTTACGGATCATTCAATTCCGATAGACCAGGAAGGTAAGGGTAGAATTTATTAATTCTCTGCGCTCTGAATTTCGTCAGTTTCTGCTAAAATCTCGTATCTACAGTTGTTATCTTTCGAAATATCAGAGGGTGATGCTCTTTAAACTATCCTTCCTTTAATTTGTCCGAATTCGACAATTACGCTGTTGATCTAGTCAGTTATGGGCAAGAAAACATGGTTGGGATTCTGTTAGGGGAGGAGAAGATAGAAGTCTTCAAATGTGATTTAATATTAAGGAAAACTTAACAGAAAAATCAGAGAATGACTTCAACTATCATACAAATTGTTAATATACAGTCCTGACTGCATTTGAGGCCATTCAGGCCTTTGATTTCTGTGATATGTAGTTGTTGAGGAAAGGGCGGGGTTATTGATAACTTTCAGCAAATGTCTAGTTTGATTGGCTATATAATAGTTAATACTTTCTTTCCACAGTCCACACATAACACAGCATCTCAGACAGATAAAATTGAACCAGAACCACCAAAAGAAGAGGTAAAAACTTCTGATATGGCAGATGAGGAGCCACCCAAAATGGAGGAACCACCCCCAGTGTTAGATCCAAGTACCACCAGTACTCCACAACCCGATAACTCTGAGGCGAAGCACAACAAGGTCATGAATGAACTCAAGGAAAAAATGGAGAAGATGGAGGAAGAACACAGAGAAGATAAACAGAAAGCCCTAGATGAACTATCAGACAGGGTATGTTTATGATTCAAGGATTGCTACTGTCATTCAAATAATCAGTAGACCAATCATATTATCCAGTGTATGTTTATCTCAAATATTTACCCATGTCATGCTGAATAAATTCTCTACAAAATATTGCAGTAATATCAAAGGGCTGAAATCACTGGAAGCACTAATTGTTGGTTCTTATTTTTTTTTTTTTTTGAAAATGTATCTTACAAATAAATGTGGCTTGAAATGGACAAGCAGGTGGTATAGACTAAGATCTGACTGCTTACATGTGCAGGCTGGTCTTTGTCTATACCTCCTGCCAAAGCAGGAATATTCCAGGTTAAGCATGACAAGGGTTAAATGTAAAATATTTTTGTTGGTTTTACGACATAAGTGTCTTATTTACAGCTTATTCATTTACATTCCTAACCATGAATTATGTAAAACAATGTTGTTTGGTGTCTTAGTTGAGCTGCAATGTCGGAGGTCAGAGGTTGGAGTCAGCAGATTGCTATCTACCCTGACTGACCTCTGACAAGGGTACTTTGACCTAGATAACAAACAATGTCAGTTTGTATAAAATATGGTAAGGGGCCTAAACCAATAAGCAAATTATCTGTTTGCAAACCTGAAACATTGTAACTACAGCAATCTTAGACATTTAACCCATTACAACACTACATTTTTTCAGACTGGTCCAAATTGAAAGGAGTTGCAAACGAAAAATTTCAAGTTTATGAAACTTTAGATTTTTTCAGTTTTCTTGATGGAAAACATTGTGTAAAATGAAGACATTGCTTGTTACAAGCAATGTCTTCATTTCACATAGTGTTTTCCCAATTGGTTTTCTTGAGGGGTGTCCAAAGGCATCACTGTGTGGGAATGGGATTAGTCAGCCATAAATAATAATGTTTAACTTAAATGTTGGAGATCAAACATAGTACTTCCATTTTAGATATTTGAACTAATTGATCAAATTTTTGATTGACAGAGATAATTTGTCAATAAGAAAAAAAAATCTGTAAACAAATGAAAGTTAACACAATCATACTTTAACAAGGAAATATTTATGTTGATTAGGCCAATGATTAAAGATGTCAAACTTTGTATAAATGCATAGCCTTTCATGCAAAAAAGGATCATCCAGGAATTTCAAACCCTGAAAGCAGTTTCTTCATTTTTCTAATGTTTTCAGAACCTTCTCTTCTTTTGGGGTGACAAAAAATTTCAAAATATGGGGTTGTTAAAAATCCACTGCTGTTTATTTGTTGCAAAAAAGTAATTCTTACAACCTTCTTTCCAAGGTAACAGTAATTTTATGTCTCTTTGGTTGTTACTTGAATCTTTACCAGTTGACTCAACCCATTTCCAGATAACTTAGCCACTTCCAGGTGTCAGAATGGTAGACTGGTCAAAAAAGAAAAAAGTATATATAAATAAAAAGTACATATGATAATATTGAATTGATAAAGATTTAACAATCTGTCCTTTTAGGATTGAAAACATTGTGGGAAATTAAGAAATAACTTTGTATATTTAGGGTTGTTAAAAAGCAGGATCAAATGCATTTGAATGGATTAATACAACAATTGGCATTTGTTTGTACAATAGTTGAGGAAAGACTTTGAAGAGGACAAGCAGGCAGCAGTATCACGAGCGATGGGTAAACTACAGACGGAACTGGATAGGGTCCGCAGACAGACGGAAGATAAATGTAGAGAACAGTACAAAGACGAAATGAAGAAATTAGCTCAGAAACATAAAGAATCGATATCAGCTACAAAGAAAAAGCAATGGGTGAGTAAATTTTGTTCATATCTTCAAAAGAATTGTTTCAGTCTGCCAATGTTATTAACCCTTGTCATGCTGAATAAGATCCTTTCTCCGAAATGCAGTAAAATCAAAGTTCTGAAAGCACCAAAAACTTTAGCTGTTGGTCAGTATTTCTTTTGGGATAGTTTCCATAAACAAATCTGGTTTGAATTTGACAATCAGGTGGTGTAGAATGACTGCATATTTGTGCAGGATGATCTTTGTCTATAGCTCCTGCCAAAACAGGAATATACTGGGTTCAGCATTACAAGGGTTGAAATTCATACATTTTAGGGTTAACAAGATTAAAATAAGACCTTCCCATTTCGACACAATCTCTTCTTTTTAATCCCCTCAAGAAAAAACTTTAGAAAACATTGTGGAAAATGATAAAATTGCTTATCCACAATGGTTTCTATCCAAAAAGAAAAAAAATGATAGAATTCCATCAACTTGAAATTGTCATCTCCAGCTTCTTTCAATTTGGACAAATCTAAAATTTTGTTGTGTGGGGATGGGTTAAAGTGTCTCTACAGTTGATGGATCATGTGCCACGCCCACTGACCTTCAACAAAGCTGATTGGCTAAGATATAAAATTGACGTTAGTTTGCGAAATATATTGACAGAGATATAAAGAAAATTGTTGCTTGGTGACCTAAACATTGTAAGTACATCTTTAACAAGTTATTGTTATAGCATTTTAGTTGCCAGATCAACAAAATTGCTTAACCCATTCCCACACTATGACGCTTTTGGACGCCCCTTAAGAAAAACAACCGGGGAAACATTGTGTCAAATGAAGAAATTGCTTGTAACAATGTTTTATACCCAAAAAGTTGAAAAAATAAAAGAAATCATAAACTTTAAATTGTCGTCTGCAAGTCCTTTGAATTTGGACCGGTCTAAAATTGTGTCGCCAACATAATGGGTTGACATAAATTTTTAGTTTACCTGAGCACAACGTGCTCAAGGTGAGCTATTGTGATCAGTAATTGTCCAGTGTTCGTCTGTCGGTTCGTAAGCAATTATTAAATAATCTCCTCCTCCTATGCCACAAGGCCTAGAGCTTTGATATTTTGTACATATCATCACCTATTGACCCTCTACCAAATTACTTCAAAGGATTGCTGTACTCTTAAAATTAACCCTTTTCTGTGCGATCCCTGATTTTACAAAGGAATGAAGAAGGAAATCTTTTGAAATCTTCTTCTTCCGAACGATAAGGCCTAGAGCTTTGATATTTGGTATGTATCATCACCTATTTACCCTTCTACCAAAATTCTTCAAAGAATTACAGTATTCTGAAAATTAGCCCTTTTCTCTGCGATTCCTGATTTCACAAAGAAATAAAGAAGGAAATCTTTGAAAATCTTCTTCTCCCAATCCATCAGGCCTAGAGCTTTGATATTTGGTACATATCATCAGCTATTGACCCTCTTCCAAAATACTTCAAAGAATAAGTGTATTCTGAAAAGTAGCCCTTTTGTGTGCAATCCCTGATTTTAGATTGGAATAAAGAATGATATCTTTGAAAACCTTCTTCTCCTTAACCATTAGGCCTAGAGCTTTGATATTTGGTATGTATTTATGTCTATACTTCAAAGCATAACCATATTCAGAAATTTAGCTCTATATGGTGGGATCATCAATATACCTAGGACTAAAAGAGAAAATCCTAAACATCATCTACAAAATGATTAGAAAGAGGGCTTTGCTAATTTGTATATATCATAAAGCCATGAACCATCATACTCAGGGGAGTGATTTAGGACCATCATGGTCATTTTGTTTGAATTCAGTGTTCACTTCTAGCCTAAATGAATTATTTGATTGGCCAATCAATTATCAGCTCACCTTATGATAAATTGCTGGAGGAGGTGAGCTATTTTGATCATCCAGTGTCAGTTGTCTGGCAATGGGGTGTGCTGTTGACATGGGCTTGCCATCAGTGTCTTCAACGTCTTCTTTTCTTGAACCATGTCTTGATATTTGGTCAGAATGTTTGTCTGCTCGATATCCCTGTCAAGTTTGATATTTGGTCACATGGGGGTCTCAAATTAGCTCAATAGGTCAAATCTTAGAGAAACTTTATCTACACTCTAGAGGCCACATTTTTGGCCCAAATTGTTTGAAACTTGGTCAGTGCTTTTCTCCTTGAGCCCTAGGTTAAGTTCAGTATGAGGTCACAGAGTCAAAAACTGCATCACATTGTCTGCATGATATCTTGACCATGTTTGATATTGAGTTACATGCGGTCAAAAACTAGGTCACTAGGTCAAATTTTATGAAAACCTCGTATGCACTCTAAAGGCCTCATTTAAGGCTCAAATGTCTTGATGTTTTGTCAGAATGTTAGACTGAATGATATCTTGGTTAGGTTCATTATTGGATTACATGTGATTAAAAAATAGGTTACAAGGTCATACCTTAGAAGAACCTTGTGTGCACTCTAAGAGACCACATTTTCTTCTTAAAGATTGTGATATTAGATCAAAGTTATCATCTCCATGATATTCCAGACAAGAATGTTTTTTAAGTCTAAATTTTTGAGAAACAGGCCTGATTTTGGCATAATAAGGTCACTTGTGCCATTTGACTTCTACAATCATCGACTCAGATGAGCACTTTACGGCCAATGGCCTTCTTGTTTTCATTGTCCTGATGTAAACTTTCATATGTCAATAACTTAATTGTTAGTTTCGTCTATCAAAAACAAGCGTTCTGATTGGTCGAAAAATTTAATCCATACCTCCATGAACAAAATTTTGAGCACGCAGCCATTTTGTATGCTTCAGCATAAAATAGTTCCTTACAAAAAGGTATCAAAATTTATACAGATTTTGGTTTTTTCGCGCGATGCTATTAAATTATAAGAAATGAAGAGAATGTTTTTTGTTTTCATGGAGGTATGAACCGAAAAACCTAAATCTCTGATTTTATCATAGGTATTGATGTTAAACTTGGGATACGTGTTTCACCGATAAAAAGGTAGTATATTGTGAAAGATTTTGATTTAGCCGGAATGCACTGATAAACATTTTACTGTATTTTCAGTGTTACAACTGTGAAGAAGAGGCCATGTATCATTGTTGTTGGAACACTTCATACTGCAGCGTGAAGTGCCAGCAGGAGCACTGGCACAAGGAGCACAAGAGAGTGTGTCGGAGGAAACGATAAACAGACTATAAATATAGTAGAATCCTGTTAATTGCATCTCCAATTTGTCAAGATATTTGTTACAAATAACTAGAAGTGTCTATCAGAAAGAGCTATTTTGATGGCTTAGTTAAAAAACATCATAAGTGTCTATACAAAGTATAGACACTTATGATGTTTTTACACTAAGCTAACGATTTGTTCTATGAATTGTATGTTTGTGCAAGTTGAAATTAACCCATTCCCACTCAATCCCTCCTTTTTATGCCCCTCAACGAAAAAGCTTTGGAAAACATTGTGGAAAATGAAGAAATTGCTTGGATCAAGCAATTTCTTCATTATCCAATATGTTTTCTATCCAAAAAGACGAAAAAAAATCAAAATACCATCAACTTGAAAATTGTCGTCTGCAGCTTCTTTCAATTTGGACTGGTCTAAAATATCACTGTGTTGGAATGGGTTAAGCAGTTAATTGCTTTTATTAGGGTTGCAATTAAGGGGATTTACATCTATTATACCCCTCACTGGATCAGAGGGAGTGATTATTCTGGATCTGTGATTTCTATTCCAAACCCAATTATTATTCCATTACCAAACAACAAAGTTTTAGACTAAATTAATTTGAAAGAAGTTGGAGATGACGATTTTAACCCATTCCCGAACAATGACGCTTTTAAACGCCTCTCTATGTAAACCTTTGGAAAACGTTATGGATATTGAAGAAATTGCTTGTTACAAGCAATTTCTTCATTATCCACAATGTTTACTACTCCAACAGACAAAAATTTTAAAAATTTAATCAACTTAGAAATGTTGTCTGCAACTTCTTTGAATTTGGACTTGTCTAAAATTTCATTGTTTGGGAATGGGTTAAGTTGATGAAATTTTGAAAATCTTTGTGGGTAGAAAATTTTGTAGGAAATGAAGAATTTGCTTGTTAACTCTTTTCAAAATGCCGAATATTCAGATTACTCCAATTTACAAGAAGTTGCAGATGACAATTTTAAGTCGATGAAATTTTAAAAATCTTTGTCTTTTAGGGTAAAAAGAATGTAAGAAATGAAGAAATTGCTCTCTTCATTTTCAACAATTATTTCTCAAGTGTTTTTTCTTGAAGGGCATAAAAATTTGGGATTGTGTTGGAATGGGTTAATATAAATTGCAATTTGAAACTTTGAAAAAATAATCACACTGAAAGAGAAGCCTATACTATTAAGAGAGATAACTCCAAATGAATTTAACCCCTCCCTGTTCAATCCCTTGTTTTTAAGTCCCTGTAAATTTAATACCTAAGTAATTTTATACCTAAGAAATTTTGTGGGAAAAAAAATGCTTGTAACAGGCAATTTCTTCTTTTTCCACAATATTTTCTTCCCTACTGAATGATTGTTTTTCAAATAAAATCCACTTTAAATTGTCGTCTGCAAAACCTTTGAATTCAGAAAGGGTTAAGGAAGAATTATATATCCACTATTTACCATAAAAATCCTAGGGTAAGGCATGCTTATGGTTTGTGCTCTTGTATATTTAAGCCTATGCGAGACATTTCCAACCATTTCACATGTCCCTGACTCGCACTCATTGAGCAGCCATTCGGGACAATTAGAACATTTGCTGATTGTTTAAAGAAGCTTTGGGTCAGTTTCTATCTACAGAGCGCAGAGTAAAGACCCGGATCAGACTTTGCGGATGCACAGGCTGATCTGAGTCTTTACGTGGCGCACATGTGTAATGGTTGGAAATATCACAAATGCACTCATTTCTCTTTCAAACCGAAACAGATTGCCTTGGTGGAAAACAGGTAAACATAGGGTTTGACATATGAATAAGGGAATTTTAAGATTTAGAAGGGAAATCACTCTCCCTATCTGGAGCACTAAATATACAGTCAATCTTGCTGAAGAGACCACCCTCATTAAGGGACCACTTTCATTAATTGACCATAATCCAAATTCCCTTCCCTAAAAGCTTTTGAAAAGTTGAAGAAATTTGCATAGAAAAATATGGCAAGTAAACCCTATATTATTTGAACTCATTAGAATTGTTTTAATGAGATGACTCTAATGAGTTTGAACAACATATGATTGAGTGAGAGTTCTATGATTATTTTTGACATTTGCAAGCAAATAGAGTCACAAAAAATGATGAAGCAAATTTTTATTTAAACCCATTACAAAACTGAAATTTTAAGACTGGTCCAGATTGAAAGAAGTTGCAGGCAACAATTTAAAGCTTATGAAATTTAGAGGTGTTTTACCGTTAGGGTATAAAACATTGTGGATAATAAAGAAATTGCTTGTCACAAGCAATTTCTTCGTTTTCCACATTGTTTTCCAAATCTTTTATGTTTGGGAGCATTAGAAAGCGTCATCGAGTGGGAATGGGTTATGCCATCACGTTTTGATCGTCCTTGTGTTGTCACTTTTGGCAAGTTTAACTGTACTTGTACAGCCTATAAAATGATTAATCTTAACCCATTACCACACTACAAAAATGTAAGACTGGTCCAAGTTGCAGACAACAATTTCAAATTGACAGAATTTCAAATATCTTTTTTCATTTTATGAAGGAAACACTGAAAAATGAAGAAATTGCTGTAAACAAGCATTTTATTTATTTTTGATATCATTTTCCTGAACTATTTTCTTGGGGGGCATAAAAAGGCTAGATTGTGTGTGAATGGGTTAACTGATGGGGCTTGGTTGTGAAGTAGGCAGCTTAGTTGTTAAATCGCGGTTTATTATTATTCCTATTTATTTCAACACATCATCCTTTATATTGACACATTGAATAAATATATCAATGTAAAACATTATGAGAAAAGGAGAAATTAATTGAAACAAGCAGTTTCTCCTTTTCTAACAATCTTTTCTACATTTTTTGCAAAAAGTAATTTCTCCTGTTCTCCCTTTATTTTATATGGTTAAGGTTTATGTGGCCAGTCTAACATTTTTTCATCTGGTATGGGTTAAAAAAGGCAGGGCTTGGTTGTCAAGTAGGCAGCTTAGATTGTTTAATCACATTTATTTTAGAAATGAAGAGATTTTTCTTATGTTTCATTCAGGTAAGAACCAAAAACATCAGTGTGATAAAGTGTTTGTGTTCATACCTCAATAATCTAATTTTTAGTTTTGTCTATCAAATCAGGCATTCTGTTTGGCCGAAAAGAATTATTCATAACTTCATGAACAAAATTTTGAGCACGCAGCGATTTTGTATGCTTCCGCACAAATTAGTCCACTACAAAAGGTATCAAAATTTGTAAAATATATGTTTTTTTCGCTTGATACTATTGAATTATAAGAAATGGAGAGAATAATTTTTGTTTTCATGGAGGTAAGAACCAAAAATCTAATCACACTTATGTATGAATCCGCTTCCCCAAAAAATATTCTCTTCATTTCTTGATTGAAAACAAAAAATATCTTCTTCATTTCATATGAATCAATGCCATCAAGCTAAACATAGCAAATATTTTACTATTTCATTGATCTACTTTATATTTTCAAACAAAATAGTTGGGTGCTCAAAATTTTGTTCATGGGGGTATGAAAAAACGAAAAGATTCAGCCAATCAAAATGTTTGAATCTTGATGGACGAAACTAAAATTTCTGCAAAACCTTTGAATTTGGACAGGTCTAAGATTTTGCAAAACAGGAAAAGGTTAAAATGTAGAAGCTGTGATTGACCAATTTCTGGCCCTGCCCACTTACTCCATGGCTCCTGCATATTGACTATGACAGAAAATTCCACTTCGATTTTAAACAGTGTTATTATGCAAAATTTATGGCCAGTGATATGTAACGAAAAAGAATGGTCAGTTGGCAACCTAGACATTGTAACTACAGCTTGAAGAAGCTATAGTTACAACATTTAAGTCGTAAAACCAACAAAAATGCCTAACCAAAATGGCAGCCAATGTCAGAGTTCAAAACTCATTTCTGATCTGACTGAATGATTTGATTGGTGGACTGAGTATTTGATTGACAACCTTGAAATGAGTGCATTATACCAGGAATTTATTTCTCACTGAAGGAAGTATATGAGTAGAATCATTCTATATATGATATACCTAAAGGGTCAAATTATGGTATGGCCATGATTGTCCGGATGCCCATCCCTCTGTCTGTTAGCATTTTTTTGTGCGCAACTCCTACAGTTTAAATTGGAATGAAATGAAACTTGCAGCGTTGAATCTCAATGATGTCTAGTTGTGCATGATACAAAAATTGTTTTGATCCCCAAGTGTTTTCAGAATTATTTCCCCTTGTTTTATAAAAAAACCTTAAAATTTCAGTGGTTTTTGTGATGGGTTTTCATGGAATAAAATATGTCTGTGCATGATGTTTAGTTGAGTATGAGACAATATAGAATAAACTGGGCCACGGCCATAGGGCAGTGGTAGCGTGAAGGACTCCTAATCAAGGGGTCTTAGTTTCAATCCCCAGCTATGGCAAATATCCTTTCAAACATAAGTCTCCCACCAATAGGTGGATAATCATAATCATATAGATGAGCAGCTTGAGGCTCAGAAAGGATGTAGTGGTAGTACTGGTGTAAGAAATACTAGGAATACACGGTTAGGTACTCCAGCTGCGGCAATGTGACTGAAATACTGTTAAAAGTGGTATTAACCTCCATTCAATAAATCAATAGAATAAACTTACTAGCCCGTTCGGACATATATTTGCAACTCTGCGAAGCTCAAGTTAAATGACTTCATCTAATCTGATATTGCATGGTATATTTTTTCTTTGAATCCAATTTTAGTTTTTAATAGCTCGGCTGTTATTGGAGAAAACCCGAGGTATTGTGATCAACTTAGCGTCGTGTCCATTGGCATTGGCGTTGGCATTGGTGTGACAAACTTTAATCTTGGTCATATCTCTGTTGTTATTGAAGATATCCTCATGAAACTTGGCATGTGTATTAACCATCACAAGAGCTATCTAGACTATCAAGGGGGATAACTCTAATTGCATTTTCCAACACCTGCAGCCCAGCGTTGGCACCCTTGGGTGGTGCTCTTGTTAAAGTTTATTTGAAAAATGAAAATTTCACTTGATTTTCTCTGAGGCAAGCTGACCCTAACAGGGCCTAGGATAGAATTATCAACTCTAGACTCTGTTAACCCATTCCCAAATGACATTTTGGACTGGTCCAAATTGAAAGAGATTGCAGACAACATTTTAAAGTGTGTATATAATTTGATAAAAAAAAATATGGTAGAAAATATTTTTTGGGGAAAACTGGCTTGTTACAAGCCAATTCTCCTTTTGCCACAAAGTTTTCCTTAGTATTATTTTACAGCAGCATCTAAAGGCGGTATCGAGTGGTAATAGGTTAGGGTAAGCTGGTCTCAAAGAAATTCTCAAGACAGATTTTATATCTCTTACTGAAGCATACTATAGTTTATTAACCCTTGTCATGCTGTATAAATTACCTTACTGAATTGCTGTAAAATCAAAGGGCTGAAAGCACTGATAGATCTTGTTCAATAATCAACATTTCTTTAAGAAATCCATTTCATAAACAACTCTGGCAGGAAAAGTACAAGCAGGAGGTGTAGACCAAAATCAGGCTGCTCTTATGTGCAGACTGATCTTGGTCTACACCTCCTGCCAAAACCGGAATATTCTGGGTTCAGCATGACAAGGGTTATGTATTCTGTAATAGGATAGAGGCCAGAATAAAGAACTTGGTGCTCTAATGATGGAACAGTAAATCCGCAAAAATTTCTAAGCAAAACAGGGTTTATTTCCACTGTCCAGTAAGGCTATTGTCCTTGCATTGTCTTTATTGGGCTTGTGTGTTTGAATACACGTGTCCGTCCATCTGTAAACTTTATCTTTTAAAAAATCACCCTCTCAACCCATTACCAGATGCAAAATTGTAGACTCTTCCAAATTGAAAAAAAGTTACTGACGACATTTTAAATTTGCGCATAATTGGAAAATAAATCCCAAATAAAGAAGAAAGCATTGTGAGGAAAGGAGAAATTTCTTGTTACAAGCTTTAACCTATGACCAGAGGACAAAATTTGAGACTAATTCAAATTGAAAGAATTTGCAGACGATAATTTGAAATTTGTAAAATTTTGAAAACCTTCATGTTCTGGGAAAAAAAACAACCCACAACCCATTGAATTGACCAATCGCGGCTGTCAATCAAGGAATAAACCGACCAATCAAACATTTTATTCAGCCCAAACCTGAGTTTTTCAACTCTGATATTGGCCACCATTTTTGTTAACCTTTTTGTTCGTTTGGCAACTTAAACATCGTAACTACAGCTTATTCAAGCTGTAGTTATAATGTTTAGGACCCCAACCAACCATTCTACTTTTTATACGCCCGTCGAAGACGGGACGTATTATGGGATCACCCGTGGTGTCCGGGCGTCCGGGCGTCCGGGCGTCCGGGTGTCCGGGCGTCCGGTCGTCCGGTTGTCCGGGCGTCCGGGCGTCCGGCGGTGTCCACTTCTTTGTCCGGAGCATAACTCTGTCACCGTTAGTCCGATTGACTTTAAACTTGGCAGTTATATTCTTCTCATCAATACGGAGTGCAGTGCACAAGAACCATAACTCTACCTGGCCTATTTTTTGAGTTATTGCCCTTTGTTGTTTTTCATACTTGAATCTTGTCCGGAGTATATCTCTAAAAGTATTATAGCTAGGATCATGAAACTTTATGGGTGTATAGATCTCACCAAGGGGGAGTGCAGTGCACAAGAACCATAACTCTACCTGGCCTATTTTTTGAGTTATTGCCCTTTGTTGTTTTTCATACTGAAATCTTGTCCGGAAGATATCTCTAAAAGTATTATATCTAGGATCATGAAACTTCATGGGTGTTTAGATCTCACCAAGGGGGAGTGCAGTGCACAAGAACCATAACTCTACCTGGCCTATTTTTTGAGTTATTGCCCTTTGTTTTTTTTCATACTTGAATCTTGTCCGAAATAAATCTCTAAAAGTATAATAGCTAGAATCATGAAACTTTATGGATGTATAGATCTCACCAAGGGGGAGTGCAGTGTACAAGAACCATAACTCTACCTGGCCTATTTTTTGAGTTATTGCCCTTTGTTGTATTTCATACTTGAATCTTGTCCGGGGTATATCTCTCAAAGTATAATAGCTAGAATGATGAAATTTCATAGATGGATAGAGCTCACCAAGTGAGAGTGCAGTGTACAAGAACCAAAACTCTACCTGGCCTATTTTTTGAGTTATTGCCCTTTGTTGTTTTTCATACTTGAATCTTGTATGGAGTATATCTCTAAAAGTATAATAGCTAGAATCATGAAATTTATTGGATGGATAGATCTCACCAAGGGGGAGTGCAGTGTACAAGAACCATAACTCTACCTAGAGTATATTTTGAGTTATTGCGATTTGTTGTTTTTCATACTTGAATCTTGACCGGAGTATATCTCTAAAAGTATAATAGCTAGGAACATGAAATTTCATGGATGGATAGAGCTCACCAAGTGGGAGTGCAGTGTACAAGAACCATAACTCTACCTAGAGTATATTTTGAGTTATTGCGATTTGTTGTTTTTCATACTTGAATCTTGACCGGAGTATATCTCTAAAAGTATAATAGCTAGGAACATGAAATTTCATGGATGGATAGAGCTCACCAAGTGGGAGTGCAGTGTACAAGAACCATAACTTTACCTAGCCTATTTTGAGTTATTGCCCTTTGTTGTTTTTCATTCTTGAATCTTGTCCGGAGTATATCTCTAAAAGTTTTATAGCTAGGATCATGAAACTTCATGGGTGTATAGATCTCACCAAGGGAGAGTGCAGTGCACAAGAACCATAACTCTACCTGGCCTATTTTTTGAGTTATTGCCCTTTGTTGTTTATCATACTTGAATCTTGTATGGAGTCTGTCTCTTAAATAAAGTATAATAGCTAGAATCATGAAATTACATGGATGGATAGAGCTCACCAAGTAGGAGTGCAGTGTACAAGAACCATAACTCTACCTAGGGTATATTTTGAGTTATTGCCCTTTGTTGTTTTTCATACTTGAATCTTGTCCGGAGTATATCTCTAAAAGTATAATAGCTAGAATCATGAAATTTCTTGGATGGATAGAGCTCACCAAGTGGGAGTGCTGTGTACAAGAACCATAACTTTACCTAGTGTATATTTTGAGTTATTGCCCTTTGTTGTTTTTCATACTTTGTTTGACAATAAATATTCATTTAAAATAACATCAGTTCTATTCAAACCCCCAGTTAATATTAAGCAGTGTGACGGGCGTATCTTGTGACAATTTGGCACCTTGTTGTTACATGCTATTGGCCATTCATAATGTGAAACAACGGAGCCGCCGTCATAGCGCAGTTGGTAGAGCGTCAGACTGTCAATCTAGAGGTCCCGGGTTCGATCCCTGACGGCGGCACTCATCTTTTCCGACTATTTGTCTCTCACCAATGGGTCGATAATCGTAGACCTATGTGGGATAGCAGCTAGAGGCTAGGAAAGGATGTAATGGTAGTACTGGTGTGAGAAATACCAGGATTCCATTGTTAGGAGCTCAAGCCGCCGCGATATCACTGAAAGATTGTTGAAAGCGGAGCTGGTGGGTGTGGCCAAGGAAAAAAGTAGGAGGGGCCAGTGATTGGTCAATTACTAGTGGAGGCTAATGAAGTTGTAAAATCAACAGAGCAACATCAGAAAAATCAATGTTTGGTGATACTTAGATGTAACCAAGTCATGACAGGAATCCCTGCAGTTGGACAATTTTGAAATGCACATTATGTTTCCTCTAACTTGAAATGCTAGTACTAAATTCCCATTGGAATCAAGGGTCCCTTATGTATGAGTGGCCTGTCATATTAAAGGGACCTTTTATAAACACAAATTCGGTTCAGCATAGTTTGATCAGGATTTGGATTGTTATCAGAAAACAAATATATTTGTTGTTAGTCCCTTACTATGTACCATTTGAGCTTGATTGTTTCTAAAACTGAAAAGAATGTGGATATTTTTGTTCAATTTAATTCTTTGATTCTTTGTTTATATAGGCTTTATTTAAAGCAGATGGTATTATTAAAGGTGAATCTGAACTTGTGCTTATTTTTATTGATCTTATTTTGGGGTAATGCATTTATATTTTGTACATGAGTTAACTTTTAATTGTAAGGGAGCGCAAAGTTGTAAAGTCATCTTTGGAATTTGCTAAAGAGGTAAAAGAGGTTTGTTTTATAGTGTACTGTTTGCTTAAATATGACCATGAATAATCATTGATACTTTAATTGGTTTAAGCTCAAATTTATTATGACTTATTAGTGAAGTATTTCTACTTTCCCATATTATTTTTTGTTGTTTTTTCTAAATTATTTGAATGTAAAGGTCTATTTTCCAGTTATTTGATGAACTTCAACCTATTTCCTCACAATCTCTCTTTTTACTCATTACCAGGCAGCAAAATTTTAGATTCCAAATTCAAAGGTTTTTGCTTATATTTCAATTTGGCAAGCCCACAAATGAGGTGAACAATACCATTTAAAAACAAATTTCAGAAAGCTACAAGTTAACAGCTCAAGGTCAAATATTTTACGGGCTCAACCTATGTCCCTCCACAACCTTCTAGTCTAAATAGCATTTGATTCATTAGTTCTTGCTTTAACCCATTGCCAGACAGCAAAATTTTAGACTGGTCCAAATTTAACCCATTCCAACTCAGTTAAATTTTTGACTGGTCCAATTTGAAAGAAGCTGCAGACAACAATTTCAAGTTAATAGAATTTTGAATTTTTTTGTCATTTTGGGTAGAAAACATTGTGGATAATGAAGAAATTGCTTGATACAAGCAATTTCTTCATTTTCCACAATGTTTTCAAAAGCTTTTTTCTTGAGGGGCGTAAAAAGGAGGGATTGAGTTGTAATGGGCTAAAGTAGTTGCAGACTACAGTTTAAAAATTACGAAATTTTAGATTTGTTCATATTTCTAGGTAGAAAACATTGTGGTAAATGAAGAAATTGCTTGTTGCTAACAATTTCTTCATTTTACACAATGTTTTACCATTTGTTTTTCTGAAGAGGAGTCAAAAAGAGTAAATGTGAGGGAATGGGTTAAATAATTGCCTAGCCATAGTCGAGAATATTGTTAACCCTTGTCATGCTGTATAAAATCCCTTAAGATGTTGCATTAAAATCAAAGGGCTGTAAGCACTGAAAAAACTTGTTCAATAATCAATACGTCCTTTGAAAATTAATTTCATAAACAACTCTGATAAAAAAAAGTACCAGCAGGAGGTGTAGACGAAGATCAGACTGCAGGCTGATCTTTGTCTATACCTCCTGCCCGAGCCGGAATATTCCGGGTTCAGCATGACAGCATGATAAGGGTTAAGTTAGATAGAAGACATTATCAAGTATTGAATTGAAATGGTTATTTTATTGTAAATTAGAGATCATTTTCTTAATTGATGCAAGTGATCTCAAAAAATACTATGTATTGGCTGCTTGCTTAATCCATTCCCGTACAAGCCCTCCTTTTCACGCCCCTTAAGATAGAAAGCTTTGGAAAACATAGTGGAAAATGGAGAAGTTGGTGGTTCCAAGCAATTCCTTCATTATCCAAACTGTTTTCTAACCAAAGAGACGAAAAAAATTAAAATTCCATCAACTTGAAATTGTCTGCAGCATCTTTCATTTTGGACCAATCTAAAAAAAAAATATGGGAGAATGGGTTGATTTATACTCTGTTGCAATTTTAATGCTTTAATGATGAACTTGGTATAATAATGCTTAGGTAGGAGGTGTACCTGCACATAACTACAGTCTGATCTTAGTCTACAAAGTCTACATGATGTTTTTAACCTTAGTTTATGAAAATTAGTTTATGAAAATTAATTAACCCATTGCCAAACGGAAAATTTTTAGACTGGTCCAAATTGAAAGGAGTTGTAGATGATAATTATAAGTTGATAAAAGTAGATTTTTTCAACATTCTGGGTAGAAAACATTGTATTGTTGCAAGCAATTTGTTCATTTTCCACATTGTTGTCCAGATTCTTTGTCTAGAGAGATGTCAAAAGGTGTCCTTGTGTGGGAATGGGTTAACAAAAGAAATAAACAATCAACACTTTCAGTGCTTTTTGCCCTTCGATTTTAATATCATTCACGAAAAAGGTTATAACCATGGTTATATACTTATTTATTATATACCTATAAAAGATATGGATTAAAATTGGCTATCTAATACAACTTGCCAGAAAAAAAATCTGTATTTTGAGTGTACCAAAAAAACGTATTTGTCAAGTTTCGTTAAACATGGACTTCTTTTTGTGTATTGACGTTCAAGTTTTTTTTGAAAGTTGGTTATTTCTTAATCATTTAAGAGAATTTTCTTAATGTCATGTCCTAAAAGGTATATAATAAAAGGAATATTGCAACAGTTTGTTTTCTATTTGTTGTTATTGTGTTCTCGAATCGTGTGTACCGGTAGGTACCTACACTCGATTCCCGAACACAATAACAACAAATAGAAAAAGACACTGTTGTAATATTCCCTATGTATTTGACATGCTGAACATGAATCAGCCTTGTCTATTTAGCTTAGATAGATAACACTCTCTCACAAATAGGGACCTATTGGAAATTCAAATAACCCATTACCAGATGGCATAATTTTAGACTGGTCCAAATTGAAAGAAGCTGCATGCAACAATTTCAAGTCAATGTAATTCTACGATTTTTCGTCTTAAGATAGCAACATTGTGTATAATGAAGCAATTTCTTCATTTTTCACAATATTTTCTAAAGCTTTTTTCTTCGGGCGTAAAAAGGAGGGCTTATGTGGGAATGGGTTAGATGGGTATTTGCTAGCCAGATTAAAACTTAAATTTACAATGAAAGTCAGTCTTCAAAGAGTGAATGTTTGATGAGTTAACCCTTGTTAACTCAGAAATCTCTTATTTTGGCAGGAGCTATAGACAAGGTCAGTATGCAAATATGTCCTGTCTGATCTTAGTCTACACAACCTTTTTGTTCCTTACAAGCCAGAATTGTTATATGAAATTTTGAAAAGAAATATTGACCCACAACTAGGGCTTACAGTTCTATCAGCCCTTTGATTTATTGCAATTCTGACAAGAATTTCATTCAACAGGTTTAAAATCACAATAATTGACTGTATATATAAATATATATATATATATATGTAGAATTCATACACGCCAGCATACTAGTCAAAACATATCATTTCATTTACCATGGTTCAGTTAACCCATTACCAGACAGCAAAATTTTACACTGGTCCAAAGTCAAAGATGTTGCAGACAACAAATTTTAGTAAATGAATTATTTGCATTTTACAGTAGAATCGTAGATAATGAAGAAATTGCTTGTGGCAAGCAATTTCTTCATTTTCCACAATGTTTTTCAAAGCTTGTTTTCTTAGGGGCGTCAAAAAGCGTCATTGTGTGGGTATGGGAAAAGAGGATTTTATAGCATGTAATATTGATAGCATGTAATATTGTTCAAGTCTTGGACATTCTTTTAGTGTTTCTTGTTTTATTTATGTCTATCTGTTTTGCATTTTAATGTTTCTTTGTTTTAGATACCAATTTTGTTGCAGGTTAACCCTTTGCTAAACAATTATGCAGTTTAATGCACTCGTGAAAAATTGATTTGAGAAAAATTGCTTTTTACAGGAAATATCTTCTTTTCTCATTAAGTTTTCTACCCTGAAAACTACTTTTTTTACAAGCCCACCCAATTGTCACTGGCACTTTCTTTGAATTCAAACCAGTCTTCAAATTTTCTCACCTGGAAAGTGTTTACCAGGGGATGAAATTTTAGACTGGTGCAAATTGAAAAGAGTTTTAGAGGATAATATAAGATTAATTTGAATTTAATTTTTTTTTAAACTTTCTGTAAAGAAAATATGTAAAATTTAGAAATTGCTAGTAACGAGCAATCTTTCATTTACACAATGTTTTCCCTTTTTCAGCCGCCGTCATAGCGCAGTTGGTAGCGCGTCGGACTGTCAATCTAGAGGTCCCGAGTTCGATCCCCGACGGCGGCACTCATCCTTTCCGACTATTTGTCTCTCACCAATTGGTCGATAATCGTAGACCTATGTGGGATAGCAGCTGGAGGCTAGGAAAGGATGTAATGGTAGTACTGGTGTGAGAAATACCAGGATTCCATTGTTAGGTGCTCCAGCCTCCGCGATATAACTGAAAGAATGTTGAAAGCGGCGTAAAACCCCATTCAAACAAACAAACAAATTTCCCTTTTTCTTGAGGGGCGTCCAAAGGCGTCAATTTGTGGGAAGTTTGAACTTTTTCTGACAACACTGTATCACATTGTATGGATTCATGTGATTTAGTTTTCAGGTTCCTACCTGAATGAATACAAAAATCATTCTCTTCATTTCTTATAAATTGATGCCATCAAGCTAAACAAAGCAAATATTTTACTGTGGAGTAAGATTTTAGGGATCTACTTTTTGTGTAAGCATACAAAATAGTTGGGTGCTCAAAAAGGTAGAAATTATTGTTGTACAGGAAGGAAATACTGATTACCAGCTTTTATAAGCCATTGATGGTAGACATATATTAATGTCATTTTTGTCTCTGTCTAACCATCAAAATTTTAGTGAAAGTAGCTACTATATTTCCTGATAGATCTGTTTGAAATATTTCATATAATATTTGTCTTCATATGACCTTTTGCAATTTTTCAGGGTTTTCCCAATTTCAAAATTGCAGAAGATTAGGATTTGATGTAAAATTCATTGTGGGATGCAATTTGTCGAATATTTCTGTATAAAATTGTGATAAAATTTCCACAGAATGTGTGTTAGTATTACTCTTTCACATACTGAACAGGTTTTTGGAAAGAAAAATCTGGTACATAAATCAGTGAATGATCAGTCGGCTGGCTGGCCTAGGTAGCTAATTTTACTCCTACAATTCTCAAGGATTTTGATGAAATTTAAACAATTCTTTATCTTCATTTGTCATCTGAAACTCCTTTCAATTTGCACCAGTCTAAATTTTATGGATTGTGAATGGGTTGAATGAAGCTACTGAAAACCTGGTTTTTAGGTCACCTGACTGAAGGGCATGGTGACCTATTGCAATCGTGTTTTGTCCAACATCGTGCGTTGTGGTAACTTTTTACATTTTCCACTTCTTCTTAAGAACCCTTGGATGGCTTTCAACCAAACTTGGCAAGAAGAATCCTTATGGGAAGGCGCTTCAGATTTGTACACGTCATGAACTGGCTGTCAGATTAGATTCACATTATGGTATGTAGAATCTTTAGGGCAAGGACTATCAAGTTTGTAAAAGAAAAACAAATTTGTCAAGAAATGGCAGTGCTAGGGGGGGCAAAGGTGGGTGGGGTACATAAGCGTACAAAGTGACCACTTTGAAAATCTTTATACCAAACTAAAAGACCTACAGCTCTGATATTTGGTATGTGACATCATCTAAGGAACCTCTATCAATATTGTATAAATTTTAACCCCAGGGTCAAAATAGCCCATTCCTGGATGTCACAAGTTTAACAAAGGCTTATATAGTGAAATTTCAAAAATCTTCTCCCAAACTAGAGGGCCTAGAGCTTTAATATTTGGTATGTAGCATCATCTGGTGAATTTCTATCAAAATTGTATAAATCATGGCCCCAGATACAGTATTAGCCCATTCCCAAATGTCACAAGTTTTACTAAGGGCTTAAATAGTGAATTTTTTTAAGATCTTCTTCTCCCAAACAGGACAGCCTAGAACTTTGATATTTGGTATACAGCATCATCTGGCAGACCTCTATCAAGATTGTACAAATTATTACCTCAGGATTAAAATTAGCCCATTCCCGAATGTCACAATTTAACATAGGCTTATATAGTGAAATTTGTATAAATCTTCTTCTCCCAAACAGGAGGGCCTAGAACTTTGATATTTGGTATACAGCATCCTTTTGTGGACCTCTATCAAGATTGTACAAATTATTGCCTTAGGATTAAAATTAGCCCATTCCCAGATGTCACAAATTTAACATAGGCTTTTATAGTGAAAACTTTAAAAATCTTCTCTCAAACAGATAGGCCTAGAGCTTTAATGTTTGGTATGTAGCATCATCTGGTGTATCTCTATCAATATGATATAAACTATGGCCCTAGGGTCATAATTAGCCCATTCCCAGGCGTCACGAGTTTTACATAGGGCTTATATAGTGAAAATTTAAAACTCTTCTTCTCCCAAACAGAAGGTCCTTTAGCTTTAATATTTGGTATGTAGCACCACCATGGACCTCAATCAAGATTGTATGAATTATGGCCCCAGGGTCAGAATTTGCCCGTTCCAAGATGTCCCAAGTTTAACATTGGCTTGTTTAGTGAAAACTTTTAGAAATCTTCTTCTCCCAAACTAAAAGGCTTAGAGCTTTGATATTTAGTAACTAACATAATCTGGTTGACTTTAATTGATTTTTGTGTTCTTTGGACTCAGGTGACCGATAAGGCCCTATGGGTGTCTTGTTGTGATAACGTTGTCTCTTGTTGATATCCTACTGTGTCATGGGTAAAGAGGGTAGGAGAATTATACCTGTACTCTTCTTTTCTTGCATTGATTTCTACAGCTCATGGAAATCTTGGAATATACAGTCCAGGGTTATTCCTCTCAAAAGTGAAGGAAAAAATTATGGAAAGTGAAGAAACTGCTTCTATGAATCAATTTCTTCATTTTCCGAAATTTTTTATACAACTTAAGACAAAGATTTTAAAAATTCATCAACTTAATTGCTATCCATGGGTTAAACTTCTATCAGTCTACTTCTAACGGTCTAGGAATCATTTGTAACTTTCTTTTTATTCAAAATGTTGAAATGATAGGGTTTTTTTTTCTTTGGTTTTTGTCAATGTTGTTCTTTTCATTATGTGAATTTTCATGTTGAAAGTGTTCATTTTGTTTCTCTTTTAAATGAGAATTTGACCAAGTTTGTAGTTGAAAGTTTTTGAATGTTTATCTAGCATGTACATATTTGTACATTTTATATATTTTTAAGCAGTGACATTTTTGTATTTTGCATTAAAACGTCATTTCTATGTATATTGTTGAAGTACATAGTTTATCAGGCTTATCTTTTGAAAAGAAAAAAAATATATGCATATTGCTCTTTTTTTGTTGATATTTTTATTAGTAAACACATCATGCTTAAAACAACCTATCTGCTATTCACCCTTGAAATGTTAAATAACCCACACAAGTCAACATTGAAAGAAGTTGCAGAAGAAACAGTTTATTTGATGAAATTTAGAAAGAAAAATCCTGTCTATGTGTAGAAAACATTTTTGATAATAAAGAAACTAAAAGCAATTCTTTCATTTTCCACAATGTTTTTCTCTGTTTTTAGCTTACCTAAGCACAACATGCTCTTGGTGAGGTTTTCTGATACTTTAATGTCTGTTGTCCATCATGCGTTGTCAACAACTTGTTGTTAGCCACTGTACAGATCACAATTTGGCTAAGTCTTTTTTGAAAAATCTTGCTTAAGATCTTAGTTATGTGAAAGATTCTATTTGAATATGGTTCATTCCTACTCCTATTAATCCTTTCCTGTTTTGCAAAATTATAGACCTGCAGATGAAAATTTAAAGTAGATTTAATTTGAAAAATAACCATGTAGTAGGGTAGAAAATATTGTAGAAAAAGAAGAAATTGCTTGCTAAAAGCATTTTTATGCTCTCCCTTCGGAGAGCATATAGCCACCGTTTCATCTGTCCTTTACCTTCATTCTGCCCATAAACAATTATCAAAAATATCTTTTCCTTCTAAACCCTAAGGCCTAGAGCTTTGATACTTGGTACATATCATCACCTATTGACCCTCTACCAAAATACTTCAAAGAATTACTTTACTCTGAAAATTAGCCCTTTTCTGTGTGATCCCTGATTATACAAAGAAATAAAGAAGGAAATCTTTGAAAATCTTCTCCTAAACCATTTGGCCTAGTGCTTTGATATTTTGGTATGTATCATCACCTATTAACCCTCTACCAAAGTACCTAAAAAAATTACCGTATTCTGAAAATTAGCCCTTTTTCGTGTGCTCCTTGATTTTACATAGGAAAAAGAAGGAAATCTTTGAAAATCTTCTCCTCCTAAACCATTTGGCCTAGAGCTTTGATATTTGGTACATATCATTACCTATGGACCTTCTACCAAAGCACCTCAAAAAATTATCGTATTCTGAAAATAAGCCCTTTTCTGTGGGATCCCTGGTTTTACAAAGGAATGAAATAGGAAATCTTTGAAAATCTTCTTCTCCCAAACCATAAAGCCTAGAGCTTTTTATTATCCCTTACTGTTTCGGCGAAGGAGATATAGTAATGGTCTCAGTCCGTCATTCCGTCCTTCCGTCACTAAACTTGTCCTGAGCATATCTCTGAAAGTATAATTGCTATCAATTTGAAACTTCATAGGTGGATACATCTCATTGAGGAGAAGTGCAGTGCACAAGAACCACAAACTCTTGCTTGCAAAAAATTTGGAGTTATTGCCCTTTGTTGTTTTAAACACTTACATTTTGTCCTGAACAAATCTCTGAAAGTATAATTGCTATCAATTTGAAACTTCATAGGTGGATACATCTCATTGAGGAAAAGTGCAGTGCACAAGAACCACAACTCTTGCTTGCAAAAATTTGGAGTTATTGCCCTTTGTTGTTTTAAACACTTACATTTTGTCCGGAGCAAATCTCTGAAAGTATAATTGCTATCAATTTGAAACTTCATTGGTGTATACATCTTTTTGAGGAGAAGTGCAGTGCACAAGAACCACAACTCTTGCTTGCATAATTTTGGAGTTATTGCCCTTTATTCTTTTAAACACTTACATTTTGTCTGGTGCATATCTCTGAAAGTATAATCGCAATCAACTTGAAACTTCATATGTGGATACATCTTGTTGAGGAGAAGTGCAGTGCACAAGAACCACAACTCTTGCTTGCAAAATTTTGGAGTTAGTGCCCTTTGTTGTTTTAAAGACTAAGATTTTGTCCGGGGCATATCTCTGAAAGATAATTGCTATCAATTTGAAACTTCATATGTAAATAGATCATGTTGAGGAGAAGTGCAGTACACAAGAACCACAACTCTTGCTTGCAAGATTTTGTCCTGAGCATATCTCTGAAAGTATAATAGCTATTATTGAACTCATTGAGAAGAAATGCTGTGCACAAGAAGCCTATACCTAATTGGCTTCAGTTTACTATCAAGATTTTACGGCGGGGGATGGCCATGTCCGACATGGCTCTTGTTTGGTATGCATCATCACTTATTAATTATTCTCTACCAAAACATGTAAAAGAAATTCTGTAATTTGAAAATTAGCCCTTTTCTGTGCTTTTCCTGATTTTACAAAGGAAATCTTTGAAATATTCCCCTCCCATACCATTCGGCCTAGAGCTTTGATATTTTGTATGTATCTTCACTGATTGACCCTCTACTAAAATACTTCAAAGAATTACCATATTCTGAATATTTTTCAAAGGAATAAAGAAGAATTTCTTTGAAAATCTTCTTCTCCCAAAAGATAATGCCTAGAGCTTCAATATTTGGTACATATCATCTCCTATTGTCTTCTTTTTCCACACTGTTTTCTCAAGTACAAGTTTTCATGACTAAAATATGTGTATGTGGTGAGTACGCAAGTATATTTGTGGGCTGGTGGATCAGTCTGTCCAAATTTGTACAGAGCATATCTGTTCATTTTTGGATGGATTTCATAATAACTTGGCACAATTGTTACATCCTGAGTAGATGTACTACATGAAACATATTTTCAGATAGCTCAAAAGGTCAAGGTCACAGCTGAGGGTTAAACATTCAAATTAATCTTATCCAGAGCATATGACTAACACATGTGCATTGATTCAAAATGAATTGGGATACTTTTTCTTCATCATGAGTAGAAATACCACTTGAAACAGATACATGTGGTTACAATGTCAAGGTTACGGCTCAAGGTAAAATATTTCATCGGCTAAACTTAATGTGCCTGGACAAAACGCGATAAAAAAACGGTTATTTTTATTGTTTTGAAGATGCTTTATCTCTATTAAGCCTGTTGGTATTTGAAATTACTGGCACAGAGCTAAAGTGCACCGATGAAAATTCTGCTGAACAGTCAGAATTTTGAATGCCATATATGATATAGTCCTTTACTTTTGTGCCCCTATAGGAATAGATAAGGGGCATATTGTTTTACCCTTTGTCTGGCCTCAAGTCTGTCTCATGAAAGTTTGACATTAATAAAACTATGAACAATGTTCATGCATGGCATGAAAGGACAAGGTCAAGGTCATCTACCAAGGTAATTTTTTTAAACATTTTACTTGTCATTAGTGTTTTACAAACACATATTTTTTTGTCATTGCAGAGGGTCACAAAATACATTGTGTGTTTGTCTTTAAGATGTATAAAAGGACATTGTTAATGTAATAAATGTGTACAGAGATAAATATGGTATATTTATTGTACTTTCTCTTTCAGTTCTTTTAACCTACAACCAAATGACTTTTTATACCCCCCACAACGAAGTTATGGGGGGGTATACTGGAATCAGGTTGTCCGTCCGTCCGTATATCTGTCCGTCCGTCTGTCCGTCCGTCCGTGGACATAATTTTGTGTCCTCCTCTCCTCCCACATTTTTTGACCAATTTTGCTGAAACTTTATCAGTTTTTTTTCCTATCATATGAAGTTGTGCACCTGCAATTTTCATCTTGATCCAGTTGTTAGTTTCAGAGTTATGCCATTTTGAACTTTTTAATGGGGGGGGAGTAGTCAAAATTTAAAATTGCAAAACTCAGTAACCATAAGGGGAGTTACCAAATTTGGTAAGTAACATCATCTTGTTGACCTTTACAAAATATTGAACTGTTTATTTCCTGAGGTCAAATTTGACCCCGCCCCCCGGGGGTCAAAAATTTAACATAGGCTCATATTGACTTTTCGTGGATATAATTTTGTGTCATCATTTCCTCACACAGTTTTCTTTAATATAGGCTCATATTGACGAACCTTTCCTAATCAGTCAACTCTAGCAACAAACACAAAATCAGAAAGAGGTGGAGGGTTGGCAATGTTCATCCACCATGACATGCATGTGATTAAACAGCTTCAAATTCCACTCCTTCATAGAAAAGCCTTTTTAGCGGTGTGGGGGGTATTCTCGTCAGCCCTTGAGGGTGACAGCTCTAGTTTTTTCAGTTTTTCAAATTCCAAACAAGTTGCAGATGGTAATTATTTCTAAGTGGCTGTAATTTGAAAAAATATCCATTTCATTGACATGCAAACACTGTGGGAATAAAAGAAATTGCTTGTAACAAGCAGTTTCTTCTTTTCTTATAATGTTTTTTTTTTACATAAAATATCATAGGATTGTTTGAAAGTAGGATTATAAGGAATTCTGTAATTACAATTTGTTGGAAGGTATTTCCAGAATTGTACCCTGGCCATTTTCTCCAGCCTGTCATAGGATGTGACTAAAAGTTGAGACAAATTTCCATGGTTTCTATGTCACTCATGGGAATACACCAGACTTGAATTTTCATTTTGATATAAATAACTTTTGGAAGCATTACTGAATTTCTGTGACATTTTGAGTTGTTCAACTGCATATTAAAAAATGAATATCATAGTCATACCTGTTATTTCATCATCAGAACAAAAGTCACAACTGACATGTAACAGGTGACAAAAGTGCCTTCCCTTTATGTTTTAGTTTCATTCATTATTAATCCATCCCTACACAATCACAATTCCAAACTCACATTTTTTACATCCCTCAATAAAAACAAAAACAGTCAAAAAAGCAGAAATTACTTTCTACAAGAATACAAATTTCTCCATTCTTATGCTCCCCGAAGGGAGAGCATATAGCCGCCGGTTCGTCCAGAGCGATTGCTTCATAACCTGTGGACCAAATCATATGAAACTTACCATATGAACTCCCTATGATATAATGTCACTGTATATATCCCCGTATTTGGATTTGAGGCCTCGTCACAGAAAAAGGGGACTTGGGGGGAAAAATGTAGTTTTTCTCAAATTTCTCCCAGTCTACTGGTCAGAATTTAATGAATTTTCATATTTGAGTAACAAATCAGATGCCCTTGACCGTAAACTATTTGAAATTTGCGGAAACAAAATGCGTCATGGAAAAAGGGGGCTTAATGTTTGTTAGCTTTATGTTAGCTCTCCATTTCTCCACAACAAACTCACATTGGCATCCATATTTCACATGTGCATTATTTATGACAAAACCTTTCTGTTGGTACAAAGGTCAATGTCGTCTGTCAAGGTCATTTCTCAAGGTCAAAATTTTGAAAATCTTAACATAAACATGGTCAATAAGTTTACAATGGTAAATGATATAGCCTTCATAAATCACATGTGCATTGCTTATAACATGACCTTTCTGTTGATATCAAGGTCATTGGTCAAGGTCATTGGTCAAGGTAAAATTTCGACAATTTATCTTTAACATTGTCAATAATTTAAAATGGTGATACAGCCTTCATATTTCAAATGTTTATTACTTTTGAAAAGCCTTTTCAGCAGATACCAAAATCAAGGTCATTGGTCAAGGTCAAAGTTTCAAGGTCATTAACTTTTGAATATACCTCCTTTACCAATTGCAAAAATTTCTTGTAACTTCACATAAATGTTGTTTATTAAGTGCCCTAGGTAATGTTTATTTCATTGTTTATACACTGCCCGAGGCGGTCGTATATTGGCGTCATCTTCTCCGTCTGTCCGTCCGTATGTACGTCCACTTTTCTCATGAGCGCAACTCCTCCTAAGTTTCTGGATGGATCTTTTTGAAACTTGGTCAATGTTATCACCTTAATTGGAAGATGTGCATGAAATAAGGATTTTATGGTTCATTGATTTTTGCCTCAGTTATGCCAACTTAAAAATTTGTCTCTGGGGCTTATTGAAATAGCAGCCTTGTAAACGCAACTCCTCCTAAGTTTCTGGCTGGATCTAAATGAAACTTGGTGGATGTTATAACCTTAATTGTTAGATGTGCATGAAGTAAGGATTTTATGGTTCATTGATTTTTGCCTCAGTTATGCCCCCTTTAAACTTAGTCTCTGGGGCTTACTGAAACTGCAGTCTTGTGAACGCAACTCCTCCAAAGTTTCTGGCTGAATCTAAATGAAACTTGATGGATGTTATAACCTAAATTGGTAGATGTGCATGAAATAAGGATTTAATGGTTCATTGATTTTTGCCTCAGTTATTCCTCCTTAAAACTTAGTCTCTGGGGCTTATTGAAATTGCAGCCATGTGAATGCAACTCCTTCTAAGATTCTGGCTGGATCTAAATGAAACTTTGTGGATGTTATTACCTAAATTGGTAGATGTGCATGAAATAAGGATTTTATGGTTCATTAATTTTTCCCTGACTTATGCCCCCCTAAAACTTAGTCTCCGGGGCTTATTGAAATTGCAGCCTTGTGAACGCAACTCCTCCTAATTTTTTGTCTTGATTTAAATGAAACTTAGTCAATGTCATCACCATAATTTGTAGGTGTACATGGATCAAGGATTTTATGGTTCATTGAATTTGCAAGAATTATGCCTCTGGGCCCTTTCAATCAATCAAACATAACAAACAGTTTGAACTTGACAATTTAAAAAGATAGTCTGCAAATGTTTTGAATTTGGTTCTGTCAAAATAAGTAGTGTCTACAATTTTTTTTCTTGAAACAGCAGCAAAGTGGCGGCGTATATTGTGACGATAGCACTCTTGTTGACTCAATGAACTTTACCATGCTAAAAGGGGGCTTAATGCCATGTAGCTTTACATTTTGTATATATCCTCCTCTAAATAAATCAGTCTATAGTTTCTGTAAGACTACTCACGTTAGAGTCTTCATTTATTGTATGTAGACATTTTTCATTGATAACTTTGATGGTCAAGATAAAGTGTTTAACCCTCTACCATATGATAATATTGAATTTTACTAGAATCAGGCCTGTGAAGCCAAAAAGATTCCTTCAATATTTGTCAAAAAATTCCAAATTTCTTGTGAACTGAACTCTCAAACTCTAGTTGCATTCAATAAGAAATTTTTGTCCAATAATGGCATACAGTTTTTTGACAAAGCCTTATTCATGGAGCATAATCTGTCTCCGACGGCTCTTGTTGTTGTCTGGTAATGGTTTGAATGAGTTCCCTCATGTATTGATGAAAAATTACCTGTCTGATAAGTAAATTCATGCTGGTTGAGCAAATCAGGAACTCAAAGGCCTCTTGTTTTTGTATATGTATGAGACAAGACTCATGCCCCCAAGAAAAAATGATTGTTACAAGTGATTTCTTCATTTTCCAGAATAATTTTTTGAATAGTTTTTCTTGAGGGTGTGTCTAAAAGCGTCATTTTGTGGGAATAGGTTAAGGACAATCCCAAGTTATACAGTGGTATTAACCCATTACCAGACAACACTTTTTTAGAATGGTCCAAATCGAAAGAAGTTGCAGACGTTAATATAAAGTTTATGAAATTTTGGATTTTTCAACTTTCTGGGTAGACAACAGTGTGGAAAATGGAGAAATTGCTTGTAACAAGCAATTTCTTCATTTTCCACAATGTTTTCCAAAGCTTTTTTGTAGGGGGTGGGGGGTCTAAAAGAGTCACTGAGTGGGAATGGGTTAAAGTCTGATAAATGCATGTAGTTGTAACAATGTTTCAAGTTTATCCAAAGAGATCATTAAACCTTTGCTTACAATAATTTCATGTACATAACAGAATTTTATTTTTAAATTGAAAAAGTACATGTATTGTAGGGAAATGAAAACAATGAAATAGCAAATTGTGAGTATCAGAAAAGCTTTATTAAAAAATTGAGCAAATTTTGTCATGATTAAGACACATTAGGGGTTAGGAAAATAAACACGAGAAAACTGTAAAAAGGTGACATTATGTATATTGTATAACAAGTGGTGGATTGTCTACAAAGACCCTACTTTCAGTATACGGTACAATTTCCAGATGAAAAAATTTAGTAGATTATTATCTTTTTTAGGTAGAAAACATTATTGATAATGTAGAAATTACTTGTAACAAGCAATTTCTTCATTTTCCACAATGTTTTTTCAGCGTCTTTTCTTGGGGGCATCTAAAAGGGTCAGTGTGATGGAATGGGTTTCAAATTTAATATTACATATTCCACCAGTCAAAAAACACTTAGATCTTCCATCTTGGATTGACTTAATGTCTTGGAAGCAATATGTGATACACAAATAATCTCATAAAACTCATTAGAATCAAGGAATAAAAAGAAATAAGGTAAAACATAAAATGATGTGATGATTACAGTAGACAGTGCATAAAATTTTTGTTCTCTTTGTGAATCAGTAGGTTTTAAAACGCTGACACTGTATAAAGTTAAGCCATTATCACACTATCCTGACTTTTTATGTCCCAAAGAAATCATATCAAGGAAACATTGTGAAAAGAATGCTTTTTTCAAGCAATTTCCTCTTTTCTCTTAACGTTTAAGTACCTTAAATGACACTAATTTTCCAATTTATTTGCAATTTGAGATGTTGCATTACTTTTTCAATTTGGACCAGTCTAGAACTTTGAAGTCTGGTAATGAGATGAACAGTCAGCCGATAAAATATTTCATCTTTAATTACAATCCATATATGGGAAAACATTTAACAAACAACACTGGTTCATAGAATATGAAGTTATGATTGTACAAAAATCTTGTATCTCAATTAACCTATTACTATAATTTCAGACTGGTTCAAATTTAAAGAAGTTGCAGAAGCCAATTTCAAGTTGATGAAATTCTAAAAATCTTTTTGGTAGAAAAAATTGTGTGAAATTAAGAAATTGCTTGTTACAACCAATTTCTTCATTTTCCAGAATGTTTCCAATCAATTATTCTTCCAAGGCATAAAAAGTTTCAACAGATTCTTTCTAAAAGTTTAAAAAAATTTTATTACAAGGCAATAAAATGTTAGGACAGACATTTAGAAGTCTTTAAGAAGTAAGAGATAACACTTCAACCCAGCCTAAGATCTGATACACAGTATTTTATTTCCAGCTCCTACTACATGATATATGAGATTGTATTGTGATTCCCGTATTGCAATATGCAGTATTTTACTTCAACCATAATATTCCATTGCAGCAACAGAATTGATATTGCATGTATCATGCAGCATGTGAGAAATGGAAATAAAATATTGTTAAATACTATTCAAGGCTTAGCACAAATGTATTCTAAGTGCAAACATATTTTAAGAAACCTGCAATAGTTTCGTGTCACTGCTTGCCTTCAAAATGAATTACGTGTTAAAAAAAAAGGTATCCTTTTGAAATATCAAGGATAATGAAGAAATTGCTTGATACAAGCAATTTCTTCATTTTCAACAAAGTTTTCCAAAAGCTTTTCTCTTCGAGGGCGTAAAAATGAGGGATTGAGTTGGAATGGGTGAAAGCCAAATATCCTTATTACATAAAGAGACAGAAGTAAAATGTTTATCACAGGAAAGCTGTTGAAAGAGCCCATATACAAACTTATGAATTAACTGATAGACCTTAGACTGTAAAAGGAATTTAAATTTCTATCTTCTATCTAGACATCATGTATACATGAAGTTAGCCCTTTCCTGTACAAACCCTGAATTTCATGACGCTGTGATTTTGAAATTGAGAAAAAATTGGGGGAATGAAGAAATTGCTTGTAACAAGCGATTTCTCCTTTTCCCACGATATTTTCTACCACACTGGATGGTTTCATTCCAAATTGCATCTAATTTTGATTGTTGTCTGCGACATCTTTCAATTTG
Organism: Fragum fragum; assembly: GCA_946902895.1. Lineage (NCBI taxonomy): Eukaryota > Metazoa > Mollusca > Bivalvia > Cardiida > Cardiidae > Fragum > Fragum fragum. Next base: position 20,246,803 of record OX336377.1, read on the forward strand.
TACCAGTCTAAAATTTAAAAAAAATGAACAAAAAAGGGGGTTAATGACATGCAATAGCTTATTTATAGGTTAACTTAGAAAAACTCAATTATATTTGAATGGCCTAAATGAAATAGGCATACTTCGTAACAGACAGTTATCTATATCAAAATTTCTATCTAATTATCAAAACCAGAATTACAAATTAAAAGTAAAAATTCAAAAACCAAAGATATATATCTGAGCATCAATAAACAAATGTCAAGCACTGTTAGTACAACTGACAAATTGCTGCTGTCAATCAAAAAAATGATTGACCAATCAAATCATTCCTTCAGACTGGAAGTGACCTTTGAACTCTGATTTTTATGTAAAGCATTTTCGTTGGGATAGCTACTTAACCCATTCCCACACAGTGACGCTTTTGGACACCCCTCAAGAAAAACACTTGGGAAAACATTGTGTAAAATGAAAAAATTGCTTGTAACAAGCAATTTCTTCATTTTACACGATGTTTTCTTCCCAGAAAAATGAAAAAATGTAAAATTTCATGATCTTTGAATTGTCGTCTGCAACTCCGTTCAATTTGGACCAATCTAAAATTTTGCCGTCTGGTAATGGGTTAAGCACTATATCTACAGCTTATTCAAGCTGTAGTTATGATGATTGGATTGCCAACCAACAATCTGCCTTTAGTTTTTATGTCCCTACACCAGCAATGAATTATCTGGTAAATACAAACTGTCCTAAGTAAATACAAAAGGGATATGTACTTTAAATAGTTTTGTAATTATTATCGCTTAACATGTCCTATGTATGCAGAGCAAAATCATTTAGGAAATGAAGAGAATATTTTTTGTTTTCATAGAGGTATGAAAAATATCATATTGTATGAATATGCGAAGCAGATTCATATACAAGTATGTTTAGTTTTTTAGCACCACTGGCTGTGAAAGCCAGCAAGCTATTTTCATGGCGTTGTGTCAGTCGTGCGTATTTCCGTGTGTCGGTGCGCCCATCTGTACCTGGAAAGTACTTAACAGAATTCAACCAAATTTCACAGAAATGATCCTTGGGTTACCCTTTATCAGATTCCTTCAAAGAATTTTGATATGATTAAAAACATGGCTTAAATGGTTTGGGCTTATTTCCATCTAAGGTGAAACCTTTAAAAATCTTCTTAAAAATCAGTTGATGAATTTCATAAAAAATTCACAGAAATGATCCTTGGGTGACCCTTTATCAGATTTCTTCAAATAATTTTGATCAGATGAAAAACATAGCTTTAACAGGCTGGGCTAATTTCCATATATGTTGAAGGCTTTAAAACATGTGAATGGATTTCAACCAAATTTCACAGGAATGATCCTGTGGTGACCTTTTATCAGATTCCACCAATTAATTTTGATTCGTTGAAAAATGGCTTTTAAGGTTATGACTCATGTCTGCATGTGGTATCCAGTGAATTTCTTCTAAAAAATGTGTGAATATCTTTTTCATCTGACTTGGTAAATGAAATGACTTTGTAAATCAGTGAAAAGGTTGAAATATTAAAAGATTTCATTAACAACATTTATTTGCCACATATGGTGAATATGATTCCTAAAACACCATTTGCTTAATTAGTACAATCAGGCCTGTGGAGCGATCATCATAAAGTAACAGGCGCTCAAACGCCACTGATTTGTTTTATACTTCCATCAAAACAAAAAATGTTCACTTTATTTCTTATAATTTAAGGGCATCAAGGAAAAAATAAAATATTTTACAATTTTTTACATACATTTTTATGGATTTTTTTATGTGCAAACACACAAAATAGCTACTTGCTCAAAATTTTGTTCATGTTTTTTTTTTGTTTTGTTTTCTTGCCAATCAGAATGCTTGTTTTTTGACAGACAGAAAAAAGAATTAAATCATTGAAAAATAAACAATAAATTAATGTGCATACCTTTTGTGGATGGAAATACTTTAAATTGGCTTGATCATAGTTTTCCTTTGTCTGATTATGTTTTGAACGGACTGGCCAAACTTTTCTAATGCGCATCAAAACGTAACATGTATACAAGGAGAAGATGCAATTATCATTGGCAAGATTTTAGGCTATTGATTTAAAGGCTTGTCACAAATATCAACTGTATAAATCACTTTCAGAAAGTTTATTGATGGCAGGACAATTGTTATTATTTAACTACATTCTTCACTATGTGTATATCTAATACTAAATGACTAATTGTAAGTGCACCAATTGAACAAGCACTGAAAAAAATATGTATACTTCTTCAATGAATTATTGGTAAATTCTAATCATTGACCAATTTGTCAGTTAAATGAAAGGATGTTGATTTGACAGCAAGAACTTTTCTAATTTTACAATAGTTCATGTTGAATGGAAAATCATAAGATAACAAATGAATATTGTAGCCCAAGATCAGCCTCCACTTTTATGCAAACTAATCTACTATTTAAGCAGGCTTCTACTACAGGGATAGTCTAAGACCAGTTGGGGGTATTTGCTTCAGAGCAGTCCATTCTAAAAGCTATTCTGTCCACTGACTAACAAAATACCCCCATTAGAATTTTTACATCCGTATGAACCTTTGAAAAGGTTTAGATAATTCTTAGAGACCAATCCTTCTCTTTTCAATAAGAAGTATTTATTCTGAAATATCTTAATTTAATTTAATTATTGTAATATTATCAAATGATTTTAGATACAACTGCTGATGCCGAGATGTCTGATCAGATTGACCATGACAAAAATCACGTCAAATCAGGGCCAGAGATTATAAAGCTTTTTTCATACTGAATTAAGAATTTACTTAAATTTCTAATTCAAATAAATGAATGGTCCCATTTTATATCTACATTAAGTTCTGTAAGTAACAATCTTTACACAAAGTTTTTTATTTTCATACATTTACCTCAGTATTTGCAGATTAAGAAGAAACAAATCTATTATTGAGAAAATTTTCGATTGAACATAAAAAAAGTTATACAATCTTAGGCCCAGATCATTTGTCAAATTAACATTGATTAAAAGAAAAATAAGAGAGATTAACTTTATGAAATATCACTGGGCTGTGTGCTTTTTACTTTCTCACCAAGAATTTTTATCAAATAAATGCTTTTAGATTGAGCAAGGGATTATGAGTAACTTGATGAAACTAAAACAGTTGCAAAGCAGACTTATTCCCCTCCCCATCAGCATTTTCTCACTCAAGCAGCACAATTACCTTCGACCTAATTTAACCTCCAAAAATAGGGCATCTCTATGGGTAATGAATGATATTTATATAAGGTTTCTAGGTCCTAGGTCAATGGCTTATGAGTTAGAGTATGGAAACAATTTCCAATTAAAGTTTGATTGTGACCTTGACCTTTGAATAGGGGACTTTATTTGATCAGTAGCAATAAGTGTATGAACTTTCGTGGTTGTTAGTCAATTTGTTCTTCATCTAGAGTACAGAAACAAAAAGTCTTAACCCATTCCCACTCAATGACGCTTCAAGTGAAAATTTTTGAAAATGAAGAAATTGCTTGTTTAAAGCCATTTCATCATTATCCACAATGTTTTCTACCCCAAAAGTTAAAAAATCCAAAATTTCATAAGCTATAAATTTTTGTCTGCAACTCCTTTCAATTTGGAACAGTCTAAAAGTTTGTCAAGTGGGAAAGGATTAAGGACACAGGGATACACAGGTAGACAGACATGATGAAACCAATATATTCCCCTCTACTTTGTTGACGGGGGATAATGATAAGCTGTCTCCTTGGAATCTACTTCCCACATAATCTTGTCTTTGGTTGTTCATCAGCAATCATCTCTAAGAAGGCATCTTTGTGCTGTAATAGATAATCAAAAAAGATATGTTCGTGAAATACTTAAACTTAAAAAGACCTAAAAGACCTAAAACCAGTTAATTGTTTGGGGTGTGACTTGAATTAATCCTGGCCCTTTTTCATCATGGGTAGACATAACCCTATAGCAGTCAACACAACTCTGGACTGGTCTAAATTGATAGAAGTTGCAAACTGAATTTTTTCGATGATAAAAATTTTGGCGTTCTTTTTCTTTTGGCTAGAAAACATTGTGGAAAATGAAGAAATTGCTATGTAATAGGCAATTTCTTAATTATACGCCCGTCGAAGACGGGACGTATTATGGGATCACACGTGGTGTCTGGTCGTCCGGTCGTCCGGTTGTCCGGGCGGTGTCCACTTTTTTGTCCTGAGCATAACTCTGTCACCGTAAGTCCGATTGACTTTAAACTTGGCAGTTATATTCTTCTCATTAATACAGAGTGCAGTGCACAATAACCATAACTCTACCTGGCCTATTTTATTAGTTATTGCCCTTTGTTGTTTTTCATACTTGAATCTTGTCCGGAGTATATCTCTAAAAGTATAATAGCTAGGATCATGAAACTTCATGGATGGATAGATCTTTCCAAGTGGGAGTGCAGTGCACAAGAACCATAACTCTACCTGGCCTATTTTTTGAGTTATTGCCCTTTGTTGATTTTCATACTTGAATCTTGTCTGGAGTATATCTCTAAAAGTATAATAGCTAGAATCATGAAACTTCATGGGTGTATAGATCTCACCAAGGGGGAGTGCAGTGCACAAGAACCATAACTCTAACTAGCCTATTTTATGAGTTATTGCCCTTTGTTGTTTTTCATACTTGAATCTTGTCCGGAGTATATCTCAAAAAGTATTATAGCTAGGATCATGAAACTTCATGGGTGTATAGATCTCACCAAGGGGGAGTGCAGTGCACAAGAACCATAACTCTACCTAGCCTATTTTTTGAGTTATTGCCCTTTGTTGATTTTCATACTTGAATCTTGTCCGGAGTATATCTCTAAAAGTATAATAGCTAGAATCATTTAATTTCATGGATTGATAGAGCTCTTCAAGTAGGAGTGCAGTGTACAAGAACCATAACTCTACCTGGCCTATTTTTTTAGTTATTGCCCTTTGTTGTTTTTCATACTTGAATCTTGTCCGGAGTATATCTCTAAAAGTATAATAGCTAGGATCATGAAACTTCATGGATGGATAGAGCTTTCCAAGTGGGAGTGCAGTGTACAAGAACCATAACTCTACCTAGCCTATTTTTTGAGTTATTGCCCTTTGTTGTTTTTCATACTTGAATCTTGTCCGGAGTATATATCTAAAAGTTTTATAGCTAGGATCATGAAACTTCATGTATAGATCTCACCAAGGGGGAGTGCAGTGCACAAGAACCATAACTCTACCTGGCCTATTTTTTGTGTTATTGCCCTTTGTTGTTTTTTATACTTGAATCTTGTCCGGAGTATATCTCTAAAATTATAATAGCTAGAATCATGAAATTTCATAGATGGATAGAGCTCACCAAGTGGGAGTGCAGTGTACAAGAACCATAACTCTACCTAGCTTATTTTTTGAGTTATTGCCCTTTGTTGTTTTTCATACTTGAATCTTGTCCAGAGTATATCTCTAAAAGTATAATAGCTAGAATCATGAAACTTCATGGATCGATAGAGCTCACCAAGTTGGAGTGCAGTGTACAAGAACCATAACTCTACCTTGCGTATATTTTGAGTTATTGCCCTTTGTTGTTTTTCATACTTTGTTTGACAAAAAATATTCATTCAAAATAACCTCAGTTCTATTCAAACCCCCAGTTTATATTAAGCAGTGTGACGGGCGTATCTTGTGACAATTTGTTTACTACAATGTTTTACAAAGAATATTTTTTAGGGGTGTGAATGAGGGGAATCATGTGGGAAAGGGTCAACATAATAGTACTCTAAATAGATTGGGTGAATCAGTGTAACAACAACAACATACTCAGGGCTATTCACAGGAAATCAAGTGGGTTTTTTTTCCATTATGTATCTTGTAGAACAGAACAATATTCCTTGCACTTAGCTGGGTTCAGTGTACTTGAAGTTGTTGAATCAAGTCTGCCCCTTGTGATCAGTAAATAAGCTCGTCTGTGATATTTCCAATTATTTCAAATCTGCGTGAAACAGAGACATTGCCCAGTCTTGACAGCCACTCACAGCATTTAGAATATTTTCTGGTTGTCTAGAGAAGTTTTGGGTCGGTATCTATGTATAGAGCACAAAGTGAAGACTTGGATCAGACTGTATATGCGCAGGCTGATCTAAGTCTTTGCATGCTGCATATATACAAAGGTTGGCAATGTCATGCCATGGCTAAAATGGTCTTTGATGTGAGGTATTTACTTTCCAGGATAATAAAATAAAATTGTTCTAATGAAAAAGTAAATCGATTACCAGACAACATTAAAACTAGCCCTAACTGAGAGGTGCTGCAGATGACAATTAAACTTTTGTTTAAATTGAAAAATAAGTGTCTAAAACCCATTCCAAAACAACAAAACTTTAGACTGGTCTTAATTGAAAGGAGTAGCAGACAACAAAACATAGTGGGTTTAAATTGAAAAGTAAAAAAAAGAACCATATGCTGTAGAAACTAGTGAGAAGAGGAGAAATTGCTTGTTACAATTCTCTATCAATGTTTTCAATAGCTATATCCGGTTGATTGATTGGGGTTTAACGCAACTTTTAACAGTATTTCAATAATATGGTGGCAGCTGGAGTGCCTAAAATGTATTCCTGGTATTTCTCACATCAGTACTACCAGTACATTCTTCCCTCTAAGCCTCCAGCTGCTATTCCACATAGGTTTACGATTAGCCATCCATTAGTGAGAGGCAAATGTCAGAAAGGATATGTGCTGCTGCCAGGGATTGAATTCATGGTTGAAGATTGGGTGTCTGATGTGTTTTGCGGCACGTAAAAATGTGGGATTATATGGTAATGGATTAAAGTATAAAGTGTTTTGTGATAAAGTTCAGTTGCATAGAACTGCACCGTAAAATCAAGCTCTTAAGAATGCAGTTACTTACTGTTTTATTTGGCAAGCATGGACCTAGAGCCTCAAGCAGAAGTTTTTCTTGTTGGACTGCCTTAACGTAGTCATCTCTGGACAACTTCCCATCATGGTCTATGTCCTGTGAATATATATTCATGAATTCAATAATGGATCACAACATGGGAAATTGACTGAATGCAAACACCAATCAAAGCATAATGTAAAGCACTTTTTGTTATTTTGTCAACTTGAATGTGGTAACTACAGCTTATCTAAGAGAAATTGCTAATTGCGACCATTTTCTTCCTTTTCCAAAATATTTTCCAAAGCTTTAGAAATAATAATGTCAAAATAACCTTCCCCCTCTTATTTAAACCTCTGGCAAATCTCACTTGAGATCGTCAAAATGCAGGATGGTGACATAATTGGTAAAAATTTACTCACCATTTTTTTCAAGGCCAGTTCAACTAAATCTTTTGGCATATCATCAGCATCTTCTTCATGGGATTGCTAGAAATATTTTGAAGCATCATTGCATAATTTTTCAAAGAAAAAAAGAAGTATTTGTAAAGGCTAGGGATTGTTAGCAGTAAGTTATTTTATACTAAATCACTCTAGTTTGTTTGCTACCAAAGTTTTGAACAGTCATTCTCATTCATTCAATGCCGATTCTTTCACATCTCTAAAAGAGTGAGGCAGTGACCTTAACCCACTGCTAAAATTTTTCAGTTGGCAAAACTATAAGGCTGAATACCGTTTGGCAGACTGGAGCCTTGTCCATTGAACATGCCAAAAGTGACAGTAAGGCTCAAACCTGTAACCACAAGATAACTTTACCACTTGGCCATCAGACACTTTCAGAGTGAACTAAAGGAAGTATTCAGAATTTCAGATTAAATTCTTTCAACAACACCCCGCACAAACCCTGTATTGTTGCTACCCACTTGAATTAAGTAAAAGTGAGACTAACTATTTCCCTTAGCCCATTCCCACAAATTCTCACTTTTTTGTGCCCCTCATGGAAAAAAGCATTGAAAAAACATGGTGTAAAATAAAACTAGCAACCTCTGTATTTCAAAAATGTTTTCTATCCCCAAAGACAAAGTTTTCTAAGATTTTTTGTCTGAAACTTCTTTCAATTTAGACCAGACTAAAATTTTGTCATTTTGTATTATGGGTTAAGAAATATCATGAGTAATCAAAGGAAAATCATTGCAACTATGAATATATAGTTTCAAACTAACCCTATATTTTAACAAATCAATGAGTTGACAATCGTAAACTTAAGTAGGATGAGCAGCTGGAGGCTCTAAAAAGGATGTAGTGGTAGTACTGGTGTAAGAAATACCAGGAGTCATTGTTTGGTTCTCCAGCTGTGATATGACTGAAATACTGTTTAAAGTGGCATAAAACCCCATTCAATCAATCAATACTTTACAGAAAATATTACTTACATGAACAACAGAATTCTTGAGAAGCATCAACATCTCATCTCGAGAAATATAACCATCATCTTTACGTGTGGAGTAAACTTGAAAACAAACTATAAAACAGAAATAAACACATTGTAAACTTGAAAACCAACTGAAAAAGCAGAAAAAGAAAGAAAAGGGTTTGTAGAATGCCCTTTGCCATTACGTGTCAGAGGAAGGTATAGCACAGCCCCCCTCCCCTACTCCCCCCAACCCACTATGATGTTGTCACTGAGAGTAAGAAAAATAATTATATGAATTTGACCTTTAACCCATTGCCTGATGACAAAATTTAGACATTCCAAATTGAAAGGTGTTGCAGACGACAATTAAAAGTTTATAAAATTTCAGATTTTTTTTATTTTTCTGCGTAGAAATAATGTGGAAAATGAAGAAATTGCTTTTTCTTGACAGGCGTCAAAAATGTCACTGTGTGTCACTACATAATTTGGCACTTATTTTCAAAATATAGTGCCCTCTAGATAAATAACTGCAACTTTTTTAGTTAAGACCAGTTAAAAAAAAGTTCTCTTAAAATGGATTTAGTTTAAATGTATTTGCTTCTCGGTGTTCCTGAATAACAGATCATATTCAATGCCTTTAAAATATTAACACATTTTCACTCCAACTTATCTATGCCCCTAAAGTAAAAAGCTTTGGAAACATTGTGATTAATCCCGATATTTCTTGACAACTTGATCAATATCCCCCATTTCTAAACAAGGGAGACAAGTAATACAGTCGAACCTGTCGTATGCAGCCAGCCAAGGGACAGATCAAAACTGGCCACATACGGCAGTTGGCTGCTTAACACAGATCAGTTTTTTTTGTTTTTTTGGGGGGGGTGGGGGACCCTGTTGATAAAGTATTTCCATTCATTTTTTAATTTGCACAACCCAAACTCAGAAGCGACGACCAGTCCGCAATCAAGAAAATGAAGAACATTGACATGTTTGTCTAGAGTTAAACAATACTGCGAATTACGGTCGGTGTACGATAATTCATTGCATGATAAAATGTCGAACGACTTATGATCGAGACCGACGTTCTGTTGAATTTATTTTCTTTGAAAGTTCACCGAAAATATATTTTAGATACGCTATTACGACTGTGTTTCCTAAATAACGGTATATAATGTCTATGAACTGCTTGGAAAGAATATTCGGATCCAGACCGGCACCCATTCCAACGCAATCCCGCTTTTGTACGCCCCTAAAAAAAGCTTTGGAAAACATTGTCGGAAATGAAGAAGTAGCATTATCCATAATATTTCTACCGCAAAAGACGATTATTTATAAGTTATAAGTTAAATCGTCTACAATTTCTTTGAATTTGCTGTGTGGTAAACTTACAAACTGGATACGTAATTAAATCCATCAAATTCGATTAATTATAATCAAAATACCTCGGCACTTATTGCATTCAACCAAAACACGTTGATAGAGTACACCTGGCACGTTCATGTTTATCTCACGTGTTGAAAAATACAATATTAGCCAGACGCATTATTGATTTTTTACACGACACCTGTCAGCAGTTAGTCGGGTCGCGTGACCGTTTAAAGGGATATACATGAAGTGCAAACTTGACAATTAAAGGTGACCGCTGGCCACATACGACAGATTACCGCTATTCACAGTAATTTTAAAGAGCTTATTGTACGGGCGGACCTGGGATGGCCGTTATACGCAGATTGGCCGCTATTCTCAGGTGACCGCTAACACAGTTTTGACTGTACTTACATCCTGCTTGTTCTTCAACTGTTCCTCGTAGGAAAGTTGACATCCCAAGGATCCATTCTTCCTCACCGATTACACCATCATTATCACTGTCAAAGGCTTTGAAAACTGAAGTAACAAAATGATTGTTTTGAAGAAACTTTAACCCTAATTAGTACTTACTTTATAATGTCATCTGCAAACCCTGTAAATTTAATGGACAAGTCAAAAAGTTTGTAAAATATTAAAGGGTTTAAGAATATTTAAGTCTACCAAGGCAAAGTCAATCTTTTCATGTATTTCATTGGTTACACTAGCACACTTGAAATCTGAATGGTTGCCTATTGCCATACCACTTACACAGCAAGGTCTCGCTCTTGAAATCCGAGTGGTCAATCAAGCGGGGCCATTGAATCTATGGCCTAGTTGAATACAAAATGGCCCAAGTTTTGGCCAATTAGGCCAATACTTTTCTCTTTCTCAAGTCCAATGTTAATGGAAACAAGCTACCAATTTATATACATGTAGTTATCTTTTAACCCTTGTCACGCTGAATCCAGAACATTCTGGTTTTGACTGGAGGTGTAGACAAAGATCAGCCTGCACATGAGTGCAGTCTGATCTTAGTCTACACCTCCTGCTTATACTTTTCTTACCAAAGTTGTTAATGAAATTATTTTTCGAAAGAAATATTGATGATCGAATAACAAGTGCTACCAGTTCTTTCAGCCCTTTGATTTCAATGCAATTCCCTAAGGGATTTTATACAGCATGACAAGGGCTAATAAACTATTGTCTAGAACATTATAATCAATTGTCTCAGTTTAAAATAGCTTTATCTATTTACATCTATCATACTTGAAAATTAATTTAGATTTTTGTATTTTGATACTGGTATAAAATGGCAAATATTTTGACAAAATGACCACCATGTTCAAATGCTGTGACAGAAAACTTGATTCCAGTAAGCAATCATAATTATGTATGCTGAAACATAAGGTTAATTTAACATGATTTACACAATTGATGTTTTGATAACCAATGAAAAATAATGTCTATAGAAAGTATTGTGGATTTTTTTTTGTTTTGAATGGGGTTTTACGCCGCTTTCAACAATCTTTCAGTTATATCGCGTGGTGGCTGGAGCACCTAACAATGGAATCCTGGTTTTTCTCACACCAGTACTATCATTACATCCTTTCCTAGCCTCCAGCTGCTATCCCACATAGGTCTACGATTATCGACCCATTGGTGAGAGACAAATAGTCGGAATGGATGAGTGCCGCCGTCGGGGATCGAAGAAAGTATTGTGGAAAAAGGAGAAATTTCTTGTAACAAGCAGTATGACTCCTAGTCAAGGGGTCCAGGGTTTGACACCTGGTGGTGGCGAATATCCTTTCCAACATTAGTCTCCTGTCAATGGATGGATAATTGTAAACCTATGTCGGATGAGCAGCTGGATTCAGTGGTAGTACTGGTGTGAGAAATACCAGGAATCCACAGTTAGGTGCTCAAGCCGATGCGATATGACTGAAATTATAACTGTTAAAGTGGCGTTAACCCCATTCATTTATTGATTAATAGAAGATAATCTAGCAATAAATTACCTTTATCATTTAGCATGTCTTCAGTCATACCAAAGTGCTGGTGAAGAATATCTCTGAACTTTGATCTATCAATTCCCTTGTTGCCTCTTTTGTTAGCAGGAAGCCCCTTTGTGAACGTTTTAAACAGCTCCATAAGTCTTTCCACTTCATGTTTACTATCTGAAATAAAAGGTATGGATATTTATCAATGTGAGACCACATTGGCCTTTAATTATCTCCCTTGACTAGACTGCTAGTGTTTATTCTAGGCAGGGGAATTGGAGAATTCACCCACCTTTTTCAAAGATCCCCCATGTTTTCAATATTGGTGGGGGGATTTTTTCTATGAATAAAGAGCATGAACTATCAAACATTTCTCATTTGTGAAGATTTTGCGCTGAAATCCCCCGCATTTTCCTAGAATAAACACTGGACTGGGTAGTTTCGGTTTTAAATTTTCTACAAAGGGTGTATAAGAAATATTGAATACTCTTTACAATCTTATTTGATTCTCTTAGAAAGTGAAATTATTACGATGATTTTTATTAACGCAGACCCATTTTTATTGTTCTCTCCTCCGAGGAAAGCTATCTTATTTACATCTAGTTTTAACATTTTAATTCTCATCTGTCGAAACAGAATTAGCAAAGGTGTCTTTTTCAAATGAGTTTTCATTCAGCGCTCTTTTCAATCAGTAATGGGTGTAAAGGTAAGTCAATTAAAAAAAGATAACAGGGTTTTCCCTTGACTTTCAAAACAGGGGGTCATGTTGCCACATTATGACCCCTATCAAATAAGATAAAGAAGGCTGTCTAGATATTTAGGGGGTCATTTCTGAAAAATGGGGGTCCAAATTCAAAGAAGGAGAGGGTCAGGGAAAACCCTGAGATAACAATATGCTTCCATAAACCCCTGTTTAAATCCAAGTAACATACACGCTTTAGATTGGTTTCTTATGTATCAGCTATATTTCATGATGATTTACTTTTTCCTTTGATTTTCACATGACTGGTCCCCTTTTTACCTTCCTGTGTATAATAGTATAAAAATATGGAGTTCAAGGGAAGCAACTGGTCAAGCAAAGTAACAGTGTATATCCCTTGGGGGCCCATTACATAGATTTTGCGCCGCCCTTTGTTGTAGCTACACTCTATCCAGCTCTTGCTTTGGTGCACTATATCCGCATTGGTATGTCGACTTAGTTGCTTTGCGATTAATGGAATCATCAGGTCATCTTCCATTGTTTCAGCAAAAAAAGTGTTGTCACAGTTATGTAGGATAAGCAATCGTTCATTTTTATGTTTCATAAAGAACAATGTTAATGAAGAGAGCTCATGTGATGCATGTGATATCAAAAGGGATTTTCTGATATAGAGACACACATCGATCCCCTTTCCTAAGTTCAAATTAACAGTCTTGATTACAGTAGGCCAGCTCAGTTGGTAGGGCACTTGACCTCAAACCTCAAGATCAAGAGCCCTGAACTGACCCAACTAACAAGCTAATCATCTTTCGGATGAGACAATAATTAAACGGTGACCGGTCAACTCGGCCCATTTTCAACTCGGCCCAACGTTTAACTCGGCCCAACGTTTAACTCGGCCAAAATCTTATTTCATGTCAAAACAATTTTAACATTGATTATTTATTAAGTACAATTATTACGAATACAAAAATATTCAATTATCATTCAGTTGGAAGGAAATTTACGTATGCATCACCTGCAGATTGAAAAGTTAAATTGAAATTTAACAGTCATTTAAATTGCACATATTCAAACAGTGACTCGATATGATAATATTAAAAACACAAAAATACATGTAATGTATTTAAAGATATTATAGATAAACATAGTAAGGTTATAATGCATCATTTTTACCAAACTTAAGCATTTTCTAAGAATTATGATATATTTTACTATAGATAATATATTGGGGCCGAGTTGACCGGGCCGAGTTATTCGATGGGCCGAGTTGACTGGTAAGCAATTAAACCACAGTGTCATCACTGAAGATGGAGTACATTTAAAAAAAAAGACAACTACTCAATAATTTCACCCTGTATCCTTGCATAATGATTCCCTATAATAATTGTACATCTTCTAGGGGTGTCCCGAGAGTCCCTCATATGGGCAAATGCTAAGGTAGCAACAATAGAAAACAAACATTATCTATACAGTTGGCCATTTCTTCATTGTGCAGGAGCGAATATTAGCTTTCTGCAAGTGGAGAAAATACCTGTATGATAATTCATGGCCTTCATTTCAAAGATGGAAACTAAACCGTTCTCATACAATCCACCCTTTTACTTACTCAAGAAAATAAGCTTTTGTAAACATTGTGGAAAATGAAAAAATTACTTCAATGTTCAAAATGTTTTTTTTAATGTTTTCTACACTAAAGAAGAAATATATTTCAAATATTTCATCAATTTACAACTGTCTTCTACAACTTCTTTGAATTTAGACCAATCTAAAATTTTGTCATGTGGTAATTGGTTAATATTTAGTCAATATGCAGCCATTTCTTTTATTCATAGGACACCAAAAAATTGAGGTACATCCGATGAAAGCTTTCTTTGCGAACACGATGTTTGTGCCAATGCAATACCCACGGTTCCTCCAAAGGCAGCCAAATAATCCGAAACAGGTGTGCTGTCCGGATACTATTCTGGTCTTACCTTCTGTTTGATTTTACTAAAATTGTTCATATCTTTTAAAGTATCCACTTACAATGACAAGATTTCATCTTTCCAAGTCTGTCTGCGTTCTTTGCCATTTCTTGCCTTTTCGTTCCGTAAGATTTCCTAGCTTTAACTGGCATGTTTTTCTGTGCAACTCGCGGATTATCTGGTATCCAATTAATACAGGTTAATTGGCCAATCGGATTAAAGTACAAATTTTTGGCGAAATGCTAAAATATATTTTGGTAATAGTTTTACATTTCTTCGAGGTGGGCTCTACCATGGATACAGAATATTGATATAAATTAAATTTGTTTCATATAATTAGTCTCAAATATCGATATGATTATATTCTCTTGTCTATTTTTTCGTTCAAGAGTAGTTTACCAAACTGACCGATTTTTCACGTTGCTAGGGAGAGTTCACGCTTCATTTACCCGCGCGCAGAATTAAAATTCGGTCTCTCTTGACTAAGAAATCATTTTTTGTTGTTGTTGAAATTGCGACATTTTTAAACAACAACAAGAAATCATTTTATAACTAATAAGTAAAAGATGAAGATATAAACAAACAAATAAATAAAATTACATGTATGTAAAAATAATCACAATCGAACCTTTTAAAGAATAACCGCGCCGCAAACAAATGTGAAGAGAGACTATGTGGAGTCCAAACTAATTCTTTTCTAATTTGAAAATCTGTATATAAACAAGATGTGCAATTTCAAACAATGTATATAAGTGCGCAAGGTGAAACAAATTGTGAAAGGCCTCAACCTGCCTGACCGAGCCCCTTGTCAGCTTGATTAGCTCAAGCCGCCGTCACAGCGCAGTCGGTAGCGCGTCAGACTCCTAATCTTCAATCATTGGATGTCATGGGCTTGATCCCCGGCGGCGACACATATTCTTTCCGACATTTGTATCTCACCAATGGGTGGATAATCGTAAAATCTAAGTGGGATAGCAGCTGGGAGCTAGGAAAGGAGTACTAGTGGTAGTACTTGTGTGAGAAATACCAGGAATCCATTGTTAGGTGCTCCAGCCGCCGCGATATGACTGAAATACTGTTAAAAAGCGACGTTAAACCCCATTCAATCAATCTATCCATCAGCTTTGTTGGTAGAGCACTTGACTTCAAACCTAAAGATCACGAGTTCGAGCCCTGGGCCCAAATCAACTAACGAAACTAATTGTCTTTCGGATGACTGCCGGGTTAAACGAGGTTCCGTGTGACGGTGCTATACATCAAGCACGTTAAAGAATCAGGTCCATGGAGGTCTCAGCAGTTTCTTCCTTTATCCCGTAACAACTAACCTTCTGCTTGGAGCGTCGCTCATATAGGCATGATCTACGGTAACAACGTAAATAAACCGAGCTCATTCGGTAGAGCATTCGACTTCAAATCATGGGTTCGATTCCCGGGCTAACGAAAATAATAAGCTTATTGTCTTTCGGATGGGACGGTAATACGAGGCCTCTGTGAAACGTTGCTATATGTCGATAACGTTAAAAAACAGTCAGGGCTCTCAGCTGTTTCGTCCTGTAACCTTGCACTATACTCCTTAACAACCATCCGTCTGGAAGCGTCGCCAAAATGGGCATGTGCTGCTGTAGCAGCGTTAAATAAACGTGAATACACACACAACCTACCTACCAGCTACATACCTTACTTTGGTCATATAGGAGCCCGTCAAGGGAGCAAGTTTATCGTGCATATCGTAATACATAAGGCATTTGAAAAGCGATGTCCGATCCAGGATTTCTGTTAAGGGGATCAAACTTGCCAATATGGGTTCGTATTCGTATTAAAGTAAATCTTGTAATAAGCGACCAGTCAATAGACGATCAAAAAATGGTCGCTAAGAAAGTGCTCGCTTAGAACACTTTTATGCAAAACATATGAAGGACTGATTTGATTGCATGAATAAATTATTACAGAGAATTTTCGCTTAATCTTATGTTGATTGAATTCATTAGAATCGTCTCAATGAGCCGATACTAATAAATTCTAACAACATAGGACTTAGTTATGGTTTTGATTTTTAGCATATTGCCTTCACATCTTAACCCTTGTAATGCTGTATAAATTACCTTCTGGATTGCTGTCAAATCAAAGGGCTGAAAGCACTGATAGAACTTGTTCAAAATTCAATATTTTTTTAGAAATCAACTTCATAAACAACTCTGGCAGGAAAAATACAAGCAGGAGGTATAGACTAAGATCAGCCTGCACATAGGTGCAGTCTGATCTTAGTCTACACCTCCTGCCAAAACCGGAATATTCCGGGTTCAGCATGACAAGGGTCAAGAGCTTTTGCTTAAAAAGGTGGATTTCTATTTTGGTCGTTTAATGGGCGTGGTCGCGTACCGGAAGTGGTCGCTCTAGCAAGATCACTTGTATTGTCAAACTTATGATAAATTTCACAATTAATAGGAAATAATAAGGCTTCGGAAGGGGGAGTCAAACGAACACCCTCTAGATCAATCCG
This sequence comes from Fragum fragum, assembly GCA_946902895.1. Taxonomy (NCBI): domain Eukaryota; kingdom Metazoa; phylum Mollusca; class Bivalvia; order Cardiida; family Cardiidae; genus Fragum; species Fragum fragum. The sequence continues at coordinate 20,263,622 of OX336377.1, forward strand.
CTACTGAAAAAGGCTTATCTCATGCTGGTCCGAGCTGAAAGAAATATCAGACAACATTTAAAATTGCGCTAAAATTGAAAAATAAGTGCCAAAGTAGGTGGAAATATTGAGAAAAAGGGAGAAATTACTTGGTTAAAGTTATTTCACCTTTTTCCACAAAGTTTTGGCTGATCATATTTATGAGGGCTTCTTAAAGAGGCATTGTGTGGTAATGGATTAAAAGGTACCTTAAAGACACGATGTCGACAAATGATTCTGTTTGAATTAAGACTATTTATCAAAATTATTTTTAAAATATTAATCTTTTCTCATATTCTTTCGTACCATTTTTTGACACTCTACTTAAAATTACGTAATTTATGTGCAAGCTGATCTTTGTCAATACCTCCTGCCCAAAATAGGAGATGATGGTTAATATGCCAACCTACATTTAGGCGATCGATACACACTAAAGCGCTTAGTGTATTGTTTAAGAGACATAGCATGAATAATAATAATAAAAAAACACGATGATATACTAAAGCGCACAGTGGCATATAGGTGAAATGTGCGTTTTCTGTTAGCTCGCCTAGGCACGAAGTGCTCATGGTGAGGTATTTTGATCACCCTCTTTCATCCGTGCGTCGTCCGTCACGCGTCGTCCGTCGTGTGTCAACAATTTCATAGTGATAACCCCTCCAAAACAGTTGGGCCAATTTCAATAAAATTTGGCAGAAATTTTCCTCAGATGGTTCCCTTTCAACATTGCTAAAAGCATTGAAATCTGTTGGAAACTCTGGATGCCATGACAACAAAACTCAAATTTTAGAAAAAAATCTTTGAAAACGATCACATCCTAACCCAGAAGGCGTGTCTAGCCTTGATATGTTGCATGAAGCATCAGTACATTGTCCTCTTTCAGAATTGCTACAATCATCACCCTCGGGTCCTCAGGGGCGAAGCTCCAAGAGGGGGGGGGATTTATATAGAAATAAAGAAGGATTTTTAAAATTACTTTTCCTACGGAACCACTGGGCCAATTGCAACCGAAGAAAAATCAAATTTAATTAAAAGTGAAAAAAGAACACTTTAAAAAATCAGGTCCTCCCGATCCAGAAGTTGTTGAATCGTGATATTTTGAATGAAGCATCAGTACATTGACCCTTTTCAATATTGCTAACATTTCAGAGCTCCAGGGTGATGGGGTCTATATAGAAATATAGAAGGCAACTTTCCAAAACACTGTGGCCAATTTCAACCAAATTTGGCAGAAATTCCCCTTAGGTTGCCCCCTTTAATAATTTCTATAAGATTTGAAATCTATTGAAAGCATTGGTTGCCAAAGCAACATAAGTTGATTCTAGTTAAATTTTGAAAGAGATCTTCTCCAGACTCAGTTAGTTTATAAGCCTTGAAGGAAAAGAGCCATATCTCAGGTGAGCGCTAGGGCCACTGGCCCTCTTGTTTATTGTGATTATTTATCTGGTACAAAAAATCTTCGAAAGCGGAACTTTCTGTCGGAGTTCTGTGAGCATGGACAGTGATCTGTCAATTGACCAATCGCGGCTGTCAATCAAATGACTAGTCAACCAATTGAAATAATTCATTCATTGAACTCTAACATTGGCTGCCATTTTTGTTTACGTTTTTAATTGGTTTGGCGACTTAAACGTCGTAACTACACCTTATTCAAGCTATACTAAAGATGCTTAGGTCGCCAACCAACTATTTTACCTTTTTCGTTGCATGCTCTGGACATAAATTTTAAAAAAAAAAAGTCGAATAAAATCGAAGCGAGAATTCCTATCTGAGTCTATGGGCGTGCCCAACGGAGTAAATGGGCGGGGCCAGCGATTGGTTACACAGTCACACCTTTTCATCGACACAGATCTTGGGAAAAACATGAATATATCCTCTTCTTTATTGTTTTATTTTATGCCAAAGCAGTGATTGTCTATTTTGTTTAATATTGCGTCATCTGCACGTAATCGACCTGCATAGCTACGTCATCACCCCTCCATGTTGGCATCCATTCATTACGGTTGTTCCAGAAATCGGCTGGCTCCGTTGGTGAGTTGTTGTTCCATGGTTTACGATGGTCATAGTTCCAGCTGTCGGGGAAGAAGCCGTTCGTGCCTCCAACAGCAACGTTTAGGATTAGGTAAAACTGCAATTAAACATTAAAAGTGGTACACTTTGCAAAATTTGTCATCGGTAGGTGACCGAATTTTCATGACTATGGCTTCAGTAAGCTGTAATTACGACGATTTTGTTGCCCATATACGAATTTTAGTTTGCTGTAAACATAATATCTTTTTGTGACCTATCACTATAGCGTACGTAACACTCTATATCGAAACTCTTTTATCTGTATTGTTATATGAAAAATTAGACTATTCGATTTATCACATTCCCACACAAATCCGTCATTTTACGGAACTCAACAACAACAACAAAAAAAAAACCTTTGAAAAACATCAAGAAAAATTCACTACCCACAATTTTTTAACATAAAGACAAAAAGAATGAATTTTCACCCATTAAGATTTGTTACTAGAAACTTCTTTTGAACATTCTAACATTTTAATGGGTATCTCGGGGAGCCCAGGCGATGCCACGGGTAAATCTAAACGGAAGATCTTCGAAGTAAACGCACAGTCAGATCTTACGTGAATATGAAGAGCAAAAGGAAACACAAAAAAGCGCAATATTGATTGTACACATTTTTATACTCACGGCCTGATCAAAAGGAGCACTCTTCTGGTGTCCGGCCCATATATTGTTGCCAGGAAGATTACCCCATCGGAAGAATCCCTCGCCGGGTATGTTAAGGCGATAAATATCTTGATTATCCACTTGTATACTGTAAAAAAATTGAGACGTCTCCTTTTCACATGAGTATACATTATATACACCAATTACCACATGACAATTTTTTAGACTAGTCCGAATTGACAGATGTTGAAAACGAAAATTTCAAGTCAGTATAACCCCAAAGATATTTGCCTTTAAGGGTAGAAAACATTGTAGACATTGAAGAAATTGCTTGCTACAAGCATTTTCTTTATTGTCCACAATGCTTTCCAAACCTTTGAATCAAGAAAATTCTTCATTATACACAGTGTTTTTTATCCAAAGAGACAAAATAAATAAATAAATAAATAAAATTCCTCTCTTTGAAATTGTCGTCTGCAGCTTCTGTTAATTTGGACCAGTCTAAAATTTTGTCGTTTTGGAATGGGTTAATTCTTTAACATAGTAGTATACACAAAGTTTAACTTGAATACTGAATACTGTAAATGAACAATGATGCGTTTCTTTTGCCCGATAGTATATATTACCCTGTCAAATGGATGAGTTCTGTGATAGATATGCTTGCACAAAGTGACAAAAGTCGATACAACAGCCTGCCTTTTGACTCTTACGGGATTCGAACTTACGCGGTTACGGCAACACAGCCATGCGCTGCATTGTCCGAGGTCTTTAACCTCTGCGCTGCCGAGACATCCCAAATAACGAAAGTTCAAATAACCCATATAAATCTTCCCGACACTGCAGCACACTCCGTATAAGGGCTGTATTTTTAGAAATTCTATTTATAGTATATTGAATTGTCTCAACTACGGCAGTGACTCTTGTCTTTTTTAGCCACTATGATTGAAAAAATGACAAGAGTCACTGCCGTAGTTTAGAGAATTCAATATACTATAAAAGATTTGCTTTTTGTTGCACAACGAAGAAGCTAATGATAGCTGATTTCTTAACCCTTTCCAACACAATCACGCCAAAAGAAAACTGTTTTGGAAAACATTATGGAAAATTATCCACAATGTCTTTTCACACCTCAAGAAAAATTTTTTGGAAAATATTATTGAAAATTATCCACAATGTTTTTTCGGGCACAAAGTAAAATATTTTGAAAACAAAATGGAAAAATTAACTACAATGTTTTCTATATGCACAGCCAGCGCAGGGTGGCAAAAGTCTGTCCTATGTACTACTTTGTATTCAACGAAGAATAAAAGCGAATAAGTGACAAGGTACTAAACCCTTTCCTGTTTTGCACAATTTTAAGCCTGTCCAAATTCAAAGGTTTTGAAAAAATGAAAGTGGATTTAATTTGAACAATAACCATTAGGAAAATATGGTTGGGAAAATAGAAGAAATTGCTTATTACAAGCAATTTCTCCTTTTCTACTATGTTTTGTCAATTATAAAATATACAGGGACGTAAATCCAGAGTTTGAACAGAAAAGTGTTCAGCATTCCTGTACAATCACGCTCTTTAACGCCCCAAGAAAAATGTTTTGGGAAAATCTGATTAAAATGAAGAAACGCTCAATACAATATATTTTTTTTCATTATCCACTATGTTTTCTTCTTGCGCTCTCGACGCAGGGTGACAACATTTGATGCTATGTACTACTTCAGAGATGAAGAGAATATTTTTTGTTTTCATGGAGGTATGTACCGAAAAACCTAATCACACTGTATGAATACGCGAAGCGGATTCATACATTGTGTGATTAGGTTTTTCGGTTCATACCGCCATGAAAACAAAAAAATATCCTCTTCATCTCTTATAATTTAATAGCATCGAGCGAAAAATGCAACAACTTAACAAATTTTGATACCTTTTTGTAGTGAACTATTTTGTGCGGAAGCATTCAAAATGGCTGCGTACTCAAAATTTTGTTCATGGAGGTATGAATTAAATTTTTCGACCAATCAGATCGCTCGTTTTTGATAGACGAAACTAACAATTAGATTATTTTGTATTGAAAGGAACAAGTGACTAGTTACTTAACCCATTCACAAATAATCACGCATTTTACGCCCCAAGGCTATTTCAGAAACACAGAGGAAACCATGAAAATTGTTTAATACTAGCAATTTCTTCACTACCCATAAAAGTGAAAAATAAGATAAAAAGAAAGTTACAACTATGACAATTAAAAAAATAAATTTATAATAATAATAATGATAAAAAATAGAATGAAAAAAATATCAACTAAAATAGTCGTCTGAGACAAATTTGAATTCGAACCAGTCTTAAATTGTGTCGTCTGGTAAAAGGTTGTAGAACCGGTCTACTTACATGATATGATCATTGGTCCAGTCCAAGGAGTAGGTGTGGAAGGAGTCACTCCATCTAGAACCGCTTCTCCTGCAAAAGAACTCTTGATTTAGTTTTTTCATGACCTAATGTTAAACATCTCGATAAGGGTTATGTCCCTTTCAAGTCATCCGTAGATACTCAGTTGTTTCTTCCTTTAAGCCTTTCGTGTTTTACAACACTTAAGACCTGTCAAAATTCAAAGGATTTGCTAAAGATTTAAAGTAGATTGTATTTAAAAAAAACATTCAGTAGGGGCGAAAATGTTGTAGAAAAAGAAGGAATTGCTTGTCACGATATTTTCTCAATTCTTAATTGACAAGGACGTAAAAATAAGGGATTGAACAGGAAAGGGTTAACACACAATTATGCAATATTTACACATTGAAAATAAACAACTTTCGAAAACGTCATTGTGGTAATTGAAGAAATTGCTTGTCACTTGCAATTTCTTCATTTCCCACATTGTTTTCCAAATTGTTATCCTTGAGGGGTCGTCTAAAAGCGCCATCGTGTGGGAATGGGTTCATAAGCACCCCTGGCTTGCCGAACTCAACAGGCGGCGCACCCCAGTGGAATAAACGTTAAATGGCTGCCCCAAAATATGTCGGACCCAATCTAATTGTTTACTTTTCTAACATGAAAATATTATGTCCATCATTGTGTAGTTAAGACTTTGCCCGCCGTCAGAGCGCAGTCGGTAGCGAATTAGACTCGCAAACTTCAATCATGGGTTGTCATGGGTTCGATACCCGGCAGCGCCACATATCCTTTCCGACAATTTCTCTCACCAATGGGTGGATAATCGTAAAACTAAGTGGGATAGCAGCTGGGGCTAGAAAAGGTATGTAATGCTTGTACTGTGCGAGCTATACCAGGAGACGATTGTTAGGTGCTCAAGCCGCCCCGATATGACTGATAAATTATTAAAAGCGGTGTTAAACCCCATTCAAACAAACAAACAAACGATATATTCAGGTGCGAAAAAGTGGGAATGTGAGGGAATGAGTTAAAACGGTCCCATCATTTTACGCCCCTCAAGGAAAAAGATTTGGAAAACATTGAGGATAATGAGGAAATTGCCTGATACAAGCAATTTCTTTATTATCCACAATGTTTTGTATCCAAAAAAGGGGGGGCGAAAACAATTAAAATTCCATTAACTTGAAATTGTCGTTTGCAGCTGCAGATGGAATATCCTTTTGCTTGCACCTTCTACACATTCATACACAATGGACAAGAATATCATCGACCCGCCTAAAATATACCGGAACCACTCAGATTACTTACCTTTCTGTCATCGCGAGTCATGCTGCCTGCATCTGTTCTCCCAAGCATCTGTGACCCAGCGTAGATTACACGACTATTATGCCCATTTTGTATTATGTGAAACTAGACATATGTGTGATGCAGCGAATTTCCCCAATGAGTCCTCTGTGTTCCAGAGTAGGATGAAAAGTGCCCTTTCTGGCACCTCCTACATGTAAATACTCCTTGGACAAGAATGTTATCGATCCGCCCTAAATATAACAGAACCAATCATATTGCTTACTTGTCACCGTGAGTCATGCCGTATCTGTTCTGCCCAGCGTCTGTGCCCCAGTGTAAGGTCGAGGAAACCTCATAAACACCATGATCGCCACCGCCCCCGTATGCATGCTCATTGCCTGAAAAGAATTATAATGACCATTTTTGTCATACTTGTTTACAAGTTATTGATGGTAATTCAGCTTGCAGACTTCTCAAATAAAAAAGATAAGATTTTTAAGATTGCAACATAATTTTCTGCACCTCTACATCGAGTATACAAACTAAACCAGAAGGAATTTAAAAAAAATCTTATTATCAGAAGTTAAACCGCAATTCTACATTTAACCTCTTTCAAAAAATAACAGTTTTTGCACGATCATTAAAAGCTGTACATTTTTTTCTTTTATTGAATTGAATAATTTGATTTATCCAAGACTCACCTCTACTTTCCATCAAATCGATTTCACCAGATCTTGGCCAGCCTCCATACACAGAACTTCTAGGCAACATCCAAATAGCTAAGGATATACAAAATATACAAGATATCATACTTTTTTTTAAAGCGCGCATTTTATTTACAAAACGGTGTTTTTAAATAAACAAGTCTTATACACATAATGTTTGGTTTTTTGTAGACACATTCTTAGTGACTCTGCTATTGCATGAAACGGTACGGCTCCATGATCCTGGTAATTGTACGTCTTACGAATCCGAGAAACGACCTACTGATCACTGGGCACTTCGACAAATGCAGTCAACAGCGACTACTCTCATTTGGGGACCACGATCCAAAGAAAATAGAGTAAAAGGCAAATTGTTGCTTTGCAGCATAAATACGATAACTGCAGTGTTATTAGGCTGTAGTTATGACGTTTAAGTCCTCAAAACAACAAAAGTAATTGCTGGAGGCCACCATTCTCTTACAATCTAAGAAAGAGCCGTCAGAGACGGATCTTGCTCCCCGAAAAGTATAATTATACAGGAAACAGGTTCGGATGGACCGGTAGACGAAGATGCGGCTATATGCTCGCCCTAATCCAAAATCACGGCGTGGAGCTGTGATCTGTGAGCTATCTAAATATTTTCTTCAAATGGCATCCACCCATCCATAATTTTAGGAACTATCTTCCAGACATGCATAGTCTTGAGCGTTGACCTTGACCTTGGAGCCTGAATAATATTTTCAAATGGCACATCTACTCATTATAGAGAACAAAAATTGTGCCAAATTCCTGGGCATGTTTGATTTTAACGTTCGATCTTTAGTTTCGACCTTGCAGTTTGAGGTATCCGGAAATTTTGTTTAAAATGGCATATCTTCTCATTATAGAGAACAACTGTGCAAAATTATTTAGAAATCAATAACTTAGGAGCTACATCTTAAATTTCAATGTCTTACCTTGAGCTGTGACCTTGCCCTTGGACCTATCTGAATATTTCTTTTAAATGGTACATCTACTCATAACAGAGAATAATTGTGTCAAGTTATATTGAATTCCACCAATAATCGAAAGAGCTATGCGCTAGATATGCTTAATTTTGATGTTTGACCTTGAAATGTGACCTTGATCTGGCAGCTTGCAGAAAATATTTCTCAAAAGAAACATCTACTCCTTATACAAAACAAGTGTTTCCAGTTAATTTGAAATCCATCCTTCATTGAAGGCGCTGTGCTGAAAACAAGGTCAGTTTTAATGTTAATGTGACCTCGAACTGTGACCTTTATCTTGAAGCTTATAAAGCAATATCATAAGGAATTTAGATGTGAAGTTTCATCCAATTTTGCCCAAAGATTTTGGAGATCTGGAGACGTACAGAATTAGGGAAGGAAGGACTAAGCGGCGGCAAATGCTCCCCCTTCGGGGAGTGAAATAAATGAATTGATAAAATAACATATTTTTTTCATTGGCTGTGGCGATTCGTCAATTGATGGGTCACCGTTATCAATGAAAATATCGATTGAAATTTCAAATACTTCATTTAGACCCTTATTGAATTTTATTACAATCAGATATGTACTCCTTTTCCTGCGATGTATTCTAGAACAGGGCATATTTCTCCGTCGCGTGAAAAACGGTATTGTAATGGTTACAATATCTTACCAGGCCATAGCCAGTCTCCTTTCGGTATTTTCGCTCTGACCTCAACTCGACCATATCGGATGGTTTTCTTAGACATGATCTTGCCAGACATTACTGGGGGAAGAATGCCATATTTGCCTTCTCTGTGACACCCGTATCTTTCTGAATGAGTGCACACTCCGAAAATTTCTGAAAATGAAGAACGGTAAAGTTGAAAGCATTATTTTAAAATCTTAATATGTTTAAAGACATACAAATACTCATATATACTTCTACTAAAGGCTCCAAGGCTCTCGTAGGGACAAAATTTCTCACCAGAAGGAATCCTAAAATCTTCGTTAAAGTAAGCACAGATGCCTTTACCAATAATTTCCGAACAAGTCACAAGTCCGCTATGAAGAGCGTTGCTTAAAAGAATACGAAAAAAGATTTCAAATTATTCTAAGTTGGCAGCATAAAACATTGTTAAATATATGTACGATTTTTGTTTGGCAGCGCTTTTCATAGCGGCTTTGTGTCCTATCCTGAAATTATCTATAGAGGGGCTTTTAAACATTTTTACGAAGATTTTAGGATTCCTTTTGGTGAGAAAGTTTTGCTTCGATTTTAAACAGCATTATTATCCAAGATTTCTGGCCAGTAGCATGTTACAAAAGTAGAGTGGTTGGTTAGCGATCTACACTTCATAACTAAAGCTTGAATAAGCTGTAGTTACGACGTTTAAGTCGCAAAACCAACAAAAAAATCAGCCAAAATGGCGACCAATATTGAAGTTCAAAGTTAACTTCCAGTCTAAATGAATGATTTGATTATTTGGTTGACAGACGCGTTGAGTCTATTCAATACTTGAAATTCTACACTAAAACTTCTTTTCATGGAGGTAGGGTATGCAGCCAATCAGAATTCACCAGTTTAGGTAGACAAAACTTATACTAAAATATCTAAATTTGACAAATGCCATGTGGCAGATTCTTTCAGTGTCCGAAAACAAATGGCACAAAACTTAATCAACAATCAAAACACTGAATCCACTGTAAGCCAAGAAAGCACGGTTTTGTTAAGTAATCTTCTTTGTCTTGGACTAGTTCATATTGAAAGAAGTTGCAGATGAAAATTATAAGTTGTTGGAATTAGAAAATACTTCCTTTGTAGGGTAGAAAACATTGTGGACATTGAAGAAATTGCTTGTTACATGTAAATTCTTCATTGTCCAAAATGATATCTAAAGTTTTTTTCTTGAGATGCGTATAAAAGCGGGTCTGAGTGGGACTGGGTTAAATAGCATGCTTTTGAGGTTCACTACACGATATGCTCAAGTGAGCTCAAAATACCTAGGAGATGAACTTGCAGGCATATTTAGCAGTATTCCTGAAACACATAAGAACTACTTTTTATGGCGCATGAATTCGTTAGATTTAGTCATTAAGCCTCAATGGCAGTTTGTACTAATTGAACTCTGAGAAGACCTCAAAATTTTGTCTGTTAACTTAAGCATGAGGAGCTGACGCTTTGCTAGCTAAAAATCATGGATTTCGGATTATTCAAGAAAGGTTTGTTTAGGCTTACGTTGCATGTCCATGACACCTGTGGTGAGGAAGTTCCCACCGAATCTTGGGTCGTTTGCCGTGATTGTCTGAAAAGTAATATAGTACAAGTCAAGAAATCGCATGCAATTTAACCAATTACCACACAATGACGCTGTTTGGTGCCTAATAAGAAAATCTATTGGTAAAATATATTGCGGAATATGAAGAAATTTCCTGCAACAAGCAATACCATATTGAATTAACTTTAAATTGTCGTCTGCTGCTCCTTTCAATTTGGAATAATCTAAAATTTAGTCATCTGTTAACGAGTTTAAGATGTAGCTTGTAAATAAAAACCCTAAACAATCTATGCAGTCACTCACGAAAGACCGTAGCTAATTAGAATTTGAAAGATCGAAGAAGTTTAGAAGTGTTTTTTGCCCGATGGGCCATGATAACTCATGAAAATTAAATGTGTTATAGTCGAAGAAGTAAGAGTAATCATAAAAGGCATGTAGAGTAAGTGGAGAAAAAAATGTTAAAACCACATCAAAATTTCGTGCAAGAGGTATTCAACCAAAGTATCAATAATTGTATGTATTTCCGTTTATTTATCTTCGCTAACGACGCTCCAGAAGAAGGTTATTTGTTACAGGGGATAGTGCAAGGATACAGAACGAAACTGCTGAGAGCCCTGCCTAGTTCTTTAATGTACTCGATGGTAAGCACCGTCCACAGGGCCTCGATTTGGAGTTCACTTCCGGTGTAAATGAGTGATTTGAATGATCTATTGATTTTTTGTTTGACATCAGCGATCCGTCAAAAATCACGCCGTGCAAAAGGGGAGCTTGTTTGTTTCAAGCAGTCTCTCCTATTACCATAAAAAATCTAACCCATTTAACGTGGCTGGGTGTGCCAAATGTCGTAGCTACAGCTTGAATAAAGCTATTGTTACGAAATTTTGCGCGTCTAACAACTAACGACGATAAGAATTAATTTTAAATGTATATGTACATGCCCGCAGCTCCTTTCAATTTGGACAAGTTTGGAAAATTATGTTATCTGATAATAGGTTGAATACCACATACAATCATATGTAAAGTATGACAAGTGTCTTAAACTTACGGGTTTCAGGTAGAGGTTTCCGTTCCTTGTGAACACATTCTGTGGGTCGTTGGTATAAACTTGAATTTCCCAGTTCTGAAAAATAAGAATAGATTTAGACCAATCTTGTCTTTTAGTTTAGAATTTTAGACCCGTTTGGTAAGACGACTCGAAACCATGAACATGATAATATTAAATACATGTAATGATTATAATGAATAACTAAGTTGGATTAAAAAAGTTAACCAGAACTATTATTTAACCCTTCCTGTTTTGCAAAATTATAGACCTGTCCAAATTCAAAGCTTTTGCAGACGAAAATTCAAAGTGGAATTAACTTGAAAAATAACCATTCAGTAGGGTAGAAAATATTGTGGAAAAAGAAGAAATTGCTTGTTACAAGCAATTTCTTCTTTTTCCACAATGTTTTCTCAATTATAAATTCACGGTGACTTAAAAACCAGGGATTGTACAGGAAAGGGTTAATAAGTCTGTTTTTTATCATTACATAGATAAATAGCACGGAAAAAGCATTGTAATTTAATAGTAGTTTAGCAGAACTCAATCAGAGACAGTCAATTAAAAGAATGTTAGACTTGTACCACCGTCGACTTGCATGTAAAGCCGGCTTTGTTAAAGTGGACGATGGTGCCAGTTTAAAAGTACATGGTAATAAAGCCCTTTTAAATGAGGACCATTCCTTGCTCATCTTTCTTGTATACACGACTCTCCAAAAACTTTATCCTTATTAGATTTTCTTTTTTAAGTTTCTTTGCATTGGTAAGTTTTAATCGACTCCTAAATAATGCCTCTTTTGACACACCCAAATGAAAAGATGATTTGGAATGAAATTGGGGTAAATAAAGTATTTGGTAGAAACAAGCTATTTCTTCAGTCACCACAACGCTTCCTACGAAAAAGGGCCATACATTATGAAATTTCACCCAGTTTCATTTTTCGTCATTAGCTACTTTGAGTTTGGGCCAGTCTAAGATTTTGGTGCCTGGTGTCTTGTGAAGAGAGATTTGACTTTACTTACAAATCCACCATACATGGACACTTCATAATCCCAATTACTTGGGTTAAAGGCACCATTGAAGTCATCTCTAAACACAACATTTCCTCGTCGCACCAGTCTTGGTGGGGCCACAGCGACTCCTGTAGACTCTGAAATAGAAGGGCGCGCTATTGTCTTGTCGTTTCTTAATCTATTCCCACGCAATGACCCTTTTCGCGGATCGAGATTTTTTCTCAGAGGAGGAGAGGGGGTGACAAAAATGTACAAATTCTATATAATTTGTCAGTTGTGAGAAAAATGGCGTAAATACAGCTCGAAAAAACTGTAGTTACGAGAGTTTGGCTACCACTGACAATCTGATACTGGATTTCAAGATTTTAAGAAACTTAAAACAACATTTTTGCCGAAATTCAATTGGTCTTTGAGGTGGCTGGAACCATAGTCGCCTAAATGGAGCCGCGAAAGAAAATTTTACGAAATGAAACCATCGCTTATTTTAATAGTGTATGATTACCTTATCACAAGAATAGCATATACATTCAAATTGTCACTAAGTCACGACCAAAAACTTAACCCTTGTTATTTGTTGAATAAATCCTTATCTGAATTTGCATTACAAATCGAAGACCTGAAAGCACTGGAGGCATTTGAGAAGGATGAATATTTATTTTGAAAAACTATTTTCTAAAACAACTCTAGGTTGAAGGAGACAAACAGGAGGTGTAAACTAAGATCAGACTGCACTAATGTGCAGGCTGATGTTAGTCTATACCTACTGCCAAAAGAGGAATATTCAGGTTTTAGCATGACAAGGGTTGATATATTATAAAATTAAGCGAATAGGGAATAAATACCCTAAAAGTTTTCATTTTTTAATGCACAGTGTTTTGCTTCTAAAACCCATGTAACTCCTAAATGCCTGCTTCTTTCGGCGAAATAAGTTTAAAAATTAAGAAAGGATTTCAAAAAAGTTTTGTTCGCTATCAGATGTACGCACTAGACGACACGTTTTTATATTAGTCCAAATTTCAAAAAAAAAAAAAAAAAAAAAATCCAGACTTGATATAATTCTAAAAAATCCTCTTCTATGAAAGGAAACACTGTGGATGATGAAGAAATTGCTTGTATAAAGCAATTTCTTCATTTTCCTCAATGTTTACCAAAGCTTTTTTAATGGGCGTAAAAATGGGCTTTGTATTTAAATAGGTTAACACTCACTCTGTATTTATCAAGTCCAGTTAAAATTTCAGAAAGGGGTTCTGATTGGACGAGGGATTTATATCGACCATTCGGCTCCCTCGTTTCGCAGAACAATGACAACCTTCATTGAGACAGACTGATAGAAATTATGGGGTTTAACGTCACTTTTAGTATTTCAGGCCTGTCGCGACAGCTGGTGTAACTAACAAAGGTTTCCTGACATTTCTTTCACCAGTTTAACCACAGCATTCGATACGAGCTGCTCATTCCATTTAGACAGACTTATCATTTGCCCTTTGATGAGAGATACAATAGCGTGTAGCAATAGCATTTAACAAATATCGGAAAGATTGTTGGCCGAACCGTTGTTCGCACTCACGACCCAAAGATTGAGAGCACATCGCGTACCGGCTGAGCTAAACGGTTTCTGGTTCAAGACCGGCTGATAAACGCAGTCCATACTTACCTAGATTGACAGCGCCATTTACAGAAATGGTTTTCCCTTTTTTCTCTGCCCATAGTTGATATTTGATGGGTTTGTCATGTTTATGGGTTCGGACCTTGCTGTTTCTATGATACCATTTGCCATCAGCTGAAAGTTCAAAATTGACAACAGTACAGAAGTGACTATAGAATTAACCAATCGCTACCTCCGCCCACTTATTCAGTTGGTCACATCCATTGACTCCGACAGGAAGTTCCGCTTGGATTTTAAACGGTGTTATTTTGCAAAGTTCATAGCCTGTAGCATGTAACAAAAATGGAATGGTTGGTTGGAGACCTAAACGACGTAACTAGAGCTTTAATAAGCTGTAGTTACGACGGTTAGGTCGCTAAACAAACAAAAAATGTTAGCTCTTTTCCGGGCAGAATGAATTATTTGATTGGTGGATTGATTTTTTGATTGACAGCCGCGATTTGTCAATTAATATCAAAGAAACCCGATATCAGTTAATTGATTGCATTGGAGACTTACGTCCCTCTGAATACCTAATGTCATTTGGAGACGGGGTCTCACTCACATGCACTTGGTTATAGGAAATATGTATATCGTTTAAGAAAAATAAGAATTACCTGATTTGAAGAAAGGGCCCATGTGTTTCTTTCCTCCGTGAACATACTTGATGTCTTTAAAAATTATACCTGGTACGTCTGAAAAGGGGAACACTTTGTTATGTTTTGACAATTCATTGGTCAAACTAATTTAAGAGATGAAGATAATATTTTTGTTTTCATGGAAGCGTGAACCGAAAAACCTAATCACACTGTATGAATACGCGAAGCGGGTTCTTACTTTGTGTGATTAGGTTTTTCGATTCATACCTCCATGAAAACAAAAAGTATTCTCTTCATTTCTTATAATTTGATAGCATCGAGCGAAAAAACCAAAAGCTTTACAAATTTTGATACCTTTTTGTATGGGACTATTTAGTGCGGAAGCATACAAAGTCGCTACGTGATCAAAATTTTGTTAATGGAGTTATGAACATTTTTTTTCGGCCAACCAGAACGCTCGTTTTTGATAGACGAAACCTAAAATTGAAATTTTTTACTCCGTCATTGTAGTGCGTATGGGGCAATATCACTTTACCGTTTTTCCAAAACTTTAGACTTGTTCAAATTCTAAGGTTTTGCAGCCGACAAGTTAAGGTTAATTTCATAGCAGAATAACTATTCTGTATTGTAGAAAATATTGTGTAAAAACAAGATATAATTTGTTACAAGCAATTTCTTCTTTTCCTACGACTTTTTATCAAGTGTAAAAATCAGTGGAACTTAAAACCAGAGTTTGAGCTGGAAAAGATTAATAAAACGACATTATTTTGTATAATGTATTGCCTGGGACATCAAATTTACGTCAGATTGATGGTCCACGATCTAAACACAGTAGCTACTGCTTGAATAAGCTTGGTTACGACGTTTAAGTCTTCAAACCAACAAAAGTACAAAATATAAATATTGGAGCTCAAAATTCATTTCCGGTATAAATGAAGGATTTAATTGGTCGATTTCTTCTCTAGGTTGACAGACACGATCCGTTATTTTATTTCCGTGATAAAGCTGATTGGTTGATTATCACATTACGCACAAATTTGACACGGTGAAGACATAAAACTACAAAAAAATCCTTTAATTAATTCCTTTAGATCGGAATTCACCCTTGCTTTCCAACATTCATGCTATGCATTCGCTTTTCATGTTGACAACTTAAATCGTCGTACCTTACGTCTTATCAAGCATTAGGTAGGACGATTAGGTCGCAAAACAAAAGATTTGCTCTTTTTTTATTCCCACAACCATCTATTTCCAAAACTCACTGAATTGGACGTAACGTCGGGAACTCGTGTCACTTTAAAAAATCTGCTGATACTGCGTTTTCTTCTGTATTTAGAAAAAAAAATATCTTGATAATATGGTTTTGTTATATACGTAATGAAACCTTATTTCATGTGTATTTATATTCGAAGGAATTTCTATATTTTCTACAATTAACGCAAGAAAAATGACAAGGCGAAAGACTGCAATTCTGTAAAATTTCTATGCCCTGCGTTGCATTTTATCCAAAGCTTTGTATACATTCTTTGTCGCATTTTTTGTGAGAGCGGACATACATGTACTCCCCGATTCTTTCTGTAAAACTGATTTTACATTACTCCCGATTGTTACTATTGTAATAATTTGTAAAAAATGGTATTTAGATAAACCTACTTTAGAAAATCAGGAGAGCACAAAAGTCCGAAAAGGGCGTTTTCGAATTTAAAAGACACATCATTTCATATAAAAGAATAATCTCTCAAATCAAAAAGATATTTTAGTAATATCTCAGTCGATCTGCCAAGCCGAAGGTCAGTTGGTTTGGCCATGAAAAAATGAAAACTGGCGGAAATATTCGTATCTGTTTATGACCAATACATGGATTATTTATATATAATTGACCAATCGTGATTGTCAATCAAGGATATGTATCGACCAATCAAATCATTTATTCAGCCCAAAATTGAGATTTGAACTCCGACATTGGCCGCAATTTTTTGTTCAGCTGATTTGTTGAATTGGCGACTTACACGTCGTAACTACAGCTTATTCAAGCTGTAGTTAAGACGTTTAGGTCACAAACCAACCATTGTACTGTTTATTACATTTTACTGGCCATAAATTTTACAAAGTGGTGCCGTTTAAAACTGAAGCGGGCGTTCTTTTCGGCGTCAGTAGGCTCGACCTAGGAGTAAGTTGGAGGGGCCAGAGTTGTTTCGAAGAATTAGATCTCTTTAACAAAGACATCGTGTTTTATAACACACAAATGTCAAGTTCTCAAATAAATCATCTCTTATCTTTGAAGTTCTATTTTAAAGGTTTTGTACTAGTTTATGGCTGAGCCATACGGGCCTATTTACCTAATTTTACGAGGATGTTTCGGGAAGGTAACTTTGCGCCGCTTTGAATGGAACCCCGTCAAAATTGGAAATTTTGAATGTATTTTGACATGCAACCAGAAGAAAAATAAATTTTAACCTTTACGTAACCCTTCTCAAAAACACAGGAATTCAAACGTTGCCGTTTTTAGCCAAAGGCAAAAGTTTTCACCATTTTCTTGTTTATAGATTGTGCGCGTTAAAATCCGTATGTGACGTTTTCCTGTTATTTTGTAGTTTCGACGTTACAGTCGTTCTAAAACGAAATAGAAAGGAAAGTTGGGTTTCAAAACTTCACTTTGGGTTTAAATGAAACACTTGATTGGTCCATCAATGTTATGACTGACAGCGACGAACGGTCAGTTCTTAATACACTGTGTGTATCTCTAGTTGTTTATTGTGTCTGATTGCTTGGGGTTTTTACGTTCCACTAAACACCCAAGGTCAAATGGAGACGGGGACTTGATTCAAAGTGTCAAGCTTGAGAATTAACCAATCGCTGGCCCCGCCCATTTACCTCGTTGGCCACTCCCGACGACTTCAACAGGAAGTCCCGGCTCAGTTTTAACCCATTCCCACTTTGTGACCCTTATAGACGCCCCAAAGAAAAGGAACTTTGGAAAACATTGTGGAAATGAAGAAATTGCTTGTTACAAGCAATTTCTTCATTTTCCACAATATTTTCTTCCCAGAAATTTGAAACAATAAAAAATTTGATAAACTTAAAATTAGCGTCTGCAATTTCTTTAAATTAGGGCCAGTCTAAAATTGTGTTGTCTGGTAATGGGTTAAACGGCGTAATTTTACAAAATTCATGACCAGTAGCAAGTAACAAATAAGTAGCATAGTTGGTTGGAGGGCCTAAACGTGATTACTACAGCTTGAATGAATTACAGCTTAAATAAGCTGTAGTTACGACACTTAAGTCGCTAAACCAACAAAAAATGTTAACAAAAATGGCGACCAATGTCGGAGTTCAGAACTCATGTCTGGTCGCATTGAATGATTTCATTGGTCGACTGGTTATTTGATTGACAGTCGCGTTTGGTCAATTTGAGTTTCGTTTATTTGAACCAGGGACAATAGAGTCTAGAGCGTTACCGCCAGACAAATCCAGCTCCATATCTCATGTGAAACCTGGAGTTGCCAGGTTTAAAGAATGCATAGGCTTAAATAAGACACCATCCACATGACAGACTCATACCTTGGTTAGCACTTATTCTTACCAGAGTTCTGCGGACGATAGACAAAACACTCGGTGGCTTGTTTGTAAGCTCCGAATTGACCAATCGCTTGCCCCGCCCACTTACTGCTTTTGCCCCTCCCGTTGACTCCGACAGGAAGGTTCGCTTCGATTTTTAACAGCGTTATTTTGCAAAATTTATGGCCAGTAGCATGAAACGAAAACGTTAAATGGTTGGTTGGTGACTAAAACGTCGTAACTACAGCTTGAATAAGCTGTAGTTACGACATTTTGGTTGCCAAACCAACAATAAAGGTAAACGAAAATGGCGTAAATGTTGGGGTTGATAAGCTCAGGTCCTTGCTGAATAAATAATTTGATTGGTCGGTTTATTCCTTGATTGACTGCCGCGATTGGTCAATTATGATCAAGTTACTAGTACTTTGGTTAAGTTTATTTTGCGGTATGCATTTTACGGTTGAAACCTTCGCTAAAGTTGCATTTATTGAACAATATATAACAGAGAAAATGAAAGAAAGAAAGATAGATAGATAGATTTATAGATAGATAGATAGGTAGATAGGTAGATAGATAGATTGAAAGATAGATAGATAGATAGATAGATAGATAGATAGATAGAAAGATAGAAAGATAGGTAGATAGATAGATTGATAGATTGATAGATAGATAGATAGATAGATAGATAGATAGATAGATAGATAGATAGATAGATAGATAGATAGATAGATAGATAGATAGATAGATATAGATAGATAAATAGATAGAATGAATGAATGAATGAATGAGAAGAGAACAAAACAGTTTGAATGAATGGAATAAGTCGAATTCGAGGCCCAGGATTTGAGAGTAAATTCTAAGAGAACTACGAAGTCGCACGACAGTCTTGCTTTCAAAAGAAACAAAGAAGAAGAGACACAAGAAAACACGGAAAACTAGCCAATAAGTGAGTATAATGACAATTGAGTCTGTTTGAGCCATTTGCAACCACTACGCAAGTGCGACAAGTAATTGTTAGTTTCTTCTATCAAAAAACGAGCGTTCTGATTCGCTAAAAAGAAATCATATCTTCATGAACAAAAGTTTGTAAAATATTAACTTTTTTTCGTCCGATGTCATTAAATTATAAGAAATGAAGAGAATATTTTTCGTTTTAATGGAGGTGTGAAAGAAAAAATTTAATTACACTTCTGTGTGAATCTTCTTCGCGTGTTGAAACATTATGGCTACATTGTTCATTTCATACATCCATGAAAATAAAACAATATTCTGTTCATCTCTTAAATGAAATGGTTGGAAATGTCACACATATGCTTAGTACCTTTTTCCATGAATTTAATCCATTCCCACACATTGAGGCTTTTTGACACCCCACAACAAAAAAAAAAAAAAAAAAAAAAAAGGAAAACGTGCAAAACGAAGAAATCATTTTCCACTATGTTTTCTATCCAGAAAGTTAAAGATATCTAAAATTTCATGAACTTTGAACTGTCATCTGCAACTTCTTTCAATTTGGACCAGTTTAAAATTGCGCCATCAGGTAATGGGTTAAAGCGTATGGTCACGGCAATATATCGCTAAACTATTTAGGACCTTTATTGGATACGGCTGGTGACCAATTTAGAATTCGACTGACCTTTTTTCAAAAGATTCATTTCACGGTTGACACATGATGTTAAATAGAGTCGATATTTTTCAATCAAGAAAAATTAAATGTCATTTATCATCTGTCTAAAGAAAATGAATTTGTATTGATGGTCTTCGAGCAAACTATATAGGGGCTAGTTTACCGATAATGTTATGACATTTTTTAACCAGTAAAGCCAATTTAGAATATAATTTCCGATGAGCGGTAGGGCAGAATGGCCATATGTGTTAATAAGATCTGCATCAAAAGGCCAGCGTAAGCAATTAACAGAACACTGAACACGCCCACTGCCTCCGACAGGAAGTTCGTTTTGGATATGAAACGACGTTATCTTGCAAAATTTATAGCCAGTACAATGTACCGAGTAACAAAAAAGTGAAATGGTTAGTTGGCGACATAAACGTTGTAGCTTCAGCTTGAATTAGAAAATGCTTCACATTTGAGCGCGTGCGTGATATTACCCACCATTACATATGGGCGCCAAGTAAAGACTCAGATCAGCCTGTGCATCCGTACAGTCTGATCAGAGTCTTCACTCTGCGCTCTGTAGATAGATACTGACCCAAAGCTTCTTTAAACAATCAGCTAATGTTCTAATTGCCCCGAATGGCTGTCCATGGTGAGTGCGAGTCACGCACCTGCGAAATGGTTGGAAATGTCACGCACAGGCTCATTTATGTTTTCAAAGCACACTTTCGGTCTTAACGAAAAGAATATTTATTCTACCAATTTTTTTGAATGACTTTTGGTATCTTTCAGTTCTCGCAGTCTGACCTGGCTACACCCACTGCCTCCATCAGGAAGTTCGATTTGGATATGAAACGACGTTATTTTGCAAAATTTATGGCCAGTAACAAGTAACAAAAAATGAAATGGTCGGTGGGGGACCGAAATGTTGGAGCTATAGCTTGAATAAGCTGTAGTTAAGACGTTTAAGTGGCAGAAACAACCAAAAAATACTTCACATTTATATGTTCAAAGTAAACTTTCAGTCTTGACGAGAAGAATCATTGGTCTTTCAATTTTTTGTTTGACTGTCGGAATCTTTCAGTTCTCGCAGTCTGATCATGAACGACGCTGAGGTGATCCCTATAATATGTTATACGTTTCCAATTAGTCGAAAATTGACCACCCCGAGAGTGCTTAATGTACTACCACACAACCCCGCATTTTTCCGTGCTGAAGTAAAATATCTTTGGAAAACATTGTGAGAAAAGAAGAAATTGCTTTTAAGGAGATTTATTTTCTTTTACCACAATGTTTTCTACCTCATATGGCCCTTATTTTTCATTTTAAACTAACTGTGTTTTGTTGTCTACAATCTCTTTCAATTCGGACTAGTCTAAAAAAATTGTCGTGTGGGTAAGGGTTAAATATTTATCCCGACCAGAGTGCGCAGACTTGTGTCGAAACCTCTCCCTTTTTGGTGGATCTAATGCATGTAGAATGCTCAATCTACCGTAATAAATACTCATATTAGGAATGTAATCTGATGGATCTTTTTTTTCTTTATGTATCTTTTAAACCGACTTTGAAAAAAAAGTCATACATGCAAGATTTTGTCAACAGCTCCCTCGCTGATAGAGATGAGCTGACCTAAAGATTCGCCGTCAGAGCGTCCATTAGGTGAAACTGCAGATGGATGCTGAATGAAAAGAACATTGGCTGTTTTCCTTACAATGTTTTTATCTGTTGATAAAAGATAGCGACCAAGGGTCTATATATATGCATAATATTTGACGACTGGTGCATAACCAGATGAAACTGTTATGTTAGAATATGGAATAACAAATGATGGACAAGGCGGAAAGCCTGGTAAAGCTGGGGAATAACGAGGAACAACCGAAACTTTTAGTGGAAATTTAATCGTTCCTGGTATGAAATTGTTCTACAATATTATTCAAGTGAGCATTTCGAGAAATATTGTTGACCTTTGTCGCTCTTTTTAACCCATTTCCACACAATCTCTCCTTTTTACGCCCCTCGAAAAGAAAACTTTGTAAAACATTGTGGGCATAGAAATAATTGCTTGCTTCAAGCAATTTCTTCAATGTCAACAATGTTTTCTACCCCAAAAGACAAAGAATTTTAGAATTTCACCAACCTTAAATTGTCGTCTGCATTTATTTTGAATTTGGACAAGTCTAAAATTTCATCTAGCGGGAATAGGTTAAGATAAACCCAAAACCGACCGTAGTCTACATGTAACCAAAGACTACCTCGTAGAATAAATAGAAGAAAAACCCACTTACCATCAAGAGAAATTTCCAAGTCCCCATTGTGTAAATGTTTTGCCTTTGGTGTCGGGAGAGAAGAGGCGAGGGCGGTGGACAGAACAGCCAAACCTACTACAATCCACATGGTGACGCCAGACTGTCAACTCTTCAACTGTACAGACTTCTCTGATGGCGTCAGGGTTTTTATACATGGTGGGGTGACCCTAGAAGGTCTTATGGTCTGAAGATAAGAAACAAAGATAAGTAATGAAATTCATAGACACGTAGATTTCGATAGAAAAACCACATTTTATTTGACACCTTACCAACCCGTCTACAGTTCAAAACATGATAATTTAATCTTTAATTGCGTCTATTAAAACCAAGCGTTCTGATTGATCGAAAAAAATTACTCACAACTCCATGAACAAAATTTTGAGCACGCAGTCACTTTGTATGCTTCCGCAAAAAATAGTCCCATACAAAAATGTATCAAACTTTGTAAAGTTGTTGCCTTTTTCGCTCTGTGCTATTAAATTATAAGAAATGGAGAGAATATTTTTTGTTTTCATGGAGGTATGAACCGAAAAACCTAATCACACAATGTATGAATCCGATTCGCGTATAAATACAGTGCGATTGGTCAATCGACAGATGGCTGGCTCATTCCACAGAGCTTCGACAGGGAATTCAACTTAGATATATGACGACGTTATTTTATGATCTGTCGCAAAACATCTTCACAATCTTGCTATATTCCTGTTACCACAAAGCATGCCGCCACTTTTTTTGCTAGCATCTTCTTTCGTTCCTTTTTGCATTTCATTTCTTTTTTAAGGGAAAACGTTCAATTCATACTTGTAAACACAGTAAGAGTGATTGTGACGTCACTCTGTTTTACCATCCGAATCAATTTGGAGCTCGTTAATTGGATTTTCCAGTTTGCACACCTGTGCCGATTAAAGCAAAACCCGCTTTCACTTTGCTATCAGAAAGGTAGATTTGTAAATAAAACAGGATAACGGAATAGGATCTGAAGAAAGAAAAAAATGTAAATCTGGACTAGACTAGTCCATATCTCACTTCAAATGACATTTCAGTCCACAAGCTTTTCACATTTCAAACTTCACTCTTCAAAATTACAACTTCACACATTACGCTTCAAATTTCAAACCCCACATTTCGAAGTTAATGTATATTAAGTTTGAAATGTAAATGTTGAACTTATAAAGCCACTACTTAAGCCTGCCGTACGTTTTGAACAGTAGTTCAGTTAAATTGTGGTATATGTTGCAACTATGCATTGCTTTGGTTCTCCACCTGATCAATAGCGACTGTCAATCAAGGAACATATCGCCCAATCAAATCATTCATTCAGCCCGGAATTGAGATTTGAACTCCAACTCTGGCCGCCATATTTTCAGCTGGTTTGACGACTTAAACGTTGTAACTACAGCTTATTAAAGATGTAGTTGCGACCTTAAGGTCGTCAACCAACCACTCTACTTTTTTAATACATGCTACTGGCCATAAACATTGCAAAATAATGCCTTTTAAAATCGAAGCGGGACCTTCTGTCGGAGTCAGTGGGCCTGGCTAAAGGAGTAAGTGGGCGGGGCCAGCGATTGGTCAATCAAATTCAATCCGAGTCACCATCTGATCGCTCAACTGAAACGTATTGCTTATTATTCGCCAATGGTGAGATAAAAGGACGCTTGGCACAATGTCTTTAATCAAATGTCGGAATGAATTTCGGCCAAGCAGGGTTTCGATTTAACGACCACAGATTTGAAAGAACGGAAATTTCCAGGCTCTGCAAGGCCCGAGATAGAAGGGCCCAGGGATTTTAAAAGCGGAATGGGCGAACGTTTTTAATTGAGAGCTTTGAATAAAATAAAGTTGTTGATCTGGTTAGACAAAAAAGAAAAAACAAATCAACAAAAAAAAAAAAAAAAAAAAAAAAAGAAACACCAACATATTAGCCCTCTCTTGTTCAATCCCTGGATTTTACGTCCCTGTGATTTTATAATTGAGCAAACATTATGGAAAAAGAAGAAATTGCTTGTAACATTCCATTTCTTCTTTTTTCACAATCTTTTCTTCCATACTGAATTATTATTTATCAAAGTAAATTCACTTTAAATTTTCGTTTGCAAAACCTTTGAATTTGGTCGGGTCTAAAAATTTGCAAAACAGGAAAGGGTTAACCCATTACTAAATAGCAAAATTTTAGAATGGTCAAAACCGAAAAGAGTTGCAAAGGACAATTCAAAAGTTTATGAAATTTTAGTTTTTTCAACTTTCTGGGTAGAAAAAACTGTGTAAAATGAAGAAATTGCCTGTTACAAGCAATTTCTTCATTTAACACAATGTTTCTCTAGAAAGGCGTCATTGCGTGGGAATGGATTAAATTATCTGCTGTTCGTGCATTTTTTTTTTTTCTTGCTTAACGTCGCTTTTCAGTCATATCGCGGCGGCTGGATTACCTAATAATCGATTCCTGGTATTTCTCACACCAATACTATCACTACATCCTTTCCTAGCCTCCAGCTGCTATCCCACATAGGTTCACGATTATTGGTGAGAGACATATGTCGGAAAGGATATGTGCCGCCGCCGGGGATCGAACCCATGACATTCAATTACTAAAGATTAGGAGTCTCAAATTGCAATTTGTCGCCCGCCGACTTTACATAGGCAGACTTCCGAGTAAGATGTCACCTTTTGCTAGAAGTGATGATCCGACTTTCGGTTGATACCAGGATGTTACTCTAATCAAAATTCAATACCACGTCTAACCTAATGGGGAAAGGTGCAGTATTTTACCCGTTACCACAGAATCCCGTATTTCGACACGTTGAAGCAAAATACTTCTAGAAAACAATGTGAGAAAAGGAGAAATTGCATGAAGCAAGAATTTTTGTTTTACTTCCTTCTTATTATTTTCTACCCTATTTGGTTTTACTTTATAAATTTAACAGACTCTAAAAAGTCGTCTGCATCCTCGTTTAGATCGGACCAGCTTGAAACTTTGGTGTTTAGTAATGGGTTGACCCATTCCCACTCCATGACGCTTTTAAACGCCTTACAATATGAAAGCTTTGGAAAACATTGTGGCAAATGAAGAAATTGCTTGTAACAAGCAATTACTTCATTATCCACAATGTTTTCTACCCTAATAGAAAAAGAATTTAAAGATATCATTAATTTTAAATTGTCTTCTGCAACTTCTTTGAATTTGGACTGGTCTTAAGTTCTATCGTGTGGGAAGGGGTTAACACTGTATCCGACGACAGGACTATCCAGTTCCTAAACAACAAAATTCAAGACTGGTCCAATTTGAAAGCGGTTGCAGACGACGGTGTTATCGGGTAAAAATATGGTGAGAAAAGAAGAAGTTGCTATTCTTACATCTATTCATCCAATTATTGAAGATTTCAATATGGCCGATACGGACAGACAAAAATACCGAAAAATGAGAGGCACTGCTTGTTCTCTAAATGTAATGAAATTGAAGATATTTATCGTTTTGTTTATATATGTCCTCTTTACATATCTTGGTAACAAATGTATCAATACGAATTTATTACGATGTCAATTCGTGTTTTAGTTATGCCAATTACTGCAGTCTAAAAAGAATAAGGGCGAAGACTAAGATAAGACTGCATATATGTGTAGGCTGATCTTAGCAAATATTAATCGGGTTCTTCATGACAAGATTTATTTCTGAATTGAAAGATTGCACAAAATTCTGGTGGAATTGACAGATCTCGGCTGTCAACCGAAGAATCAATTGACCAATCTAATCGTTCATTTCGACCGGAAAAGAACTTTGAACTCCGACAATGATCGACATCTATGTCGAGCATTTTCATTGGTTTTGAGACTAAACTTTGTAACTACAGCATATTCAGGCTGTAGGTACCACTTCTGGTTTGCAATCAATCATTTTTACTTTTTTGTTACATCTTACAATTTTCATGGTAACGCCGTTCGATATCGAAGTGGAACTTACCAATTAAGCTCAGTGGACGGGTAATCGATGTGTTCTTGGGTTTCGTAACCATCTAATTGAATAGCAAAATTCACACACTGTAATTCCAGATGTAAATCCACCTAAATTCAAATGCAACATACCTTTTAAAGTTTATAGTCCGATAATTTACCAAAGGCTTTAAATGTATTTTAATAGTGTCACGCTCAGTTGGTATCTGAATTATGCTCACAATATACCATTTTTAAATAAGTAGGAAGCCCTATGTCTCATACTTTGTTTGAATGGGGTTTCACGCCGCTTTTAAATAATTTTTCAGTCATATCACGGCGGTTGGAGCACCTATCAATGGCTCCTGGTATATCTCTCACAAGTACCACCATTCAATCTTTTCCTAGCCTCCATCTGCCATCCAACTTAAGTTTACGATTATCCACCCATTGGTGAGAGACTAAGGAAATTTGCCGCCGTCGGGTTCATACTATGTAGATCGCCAAATCTAGCGAGTGATAAGGAAAAGGGGTACATATGATCTCTCGGTGTTCCGCATGGATTTGTTATTTGTATATTCAGTTTCAAAGGAAAGTTTGCGCACCGTTTGATCTTATTTAACTCAGAAGTAAACACTCATACTGAGTTTCATAAAGTTTACCTCAAGTCTATGCGTAAAAACAATGGGGGAAAAACATTCACAGGGTGAACATAATTTGCCATTCGCGGCTGTCAATCAAGGAATCAATCGACCAATCAAATATTTCATTCAACCAGGATTTCGGAGCTGAACTCCAACATTGGCCGCCATTTATGTGAAACATTTTTGTTGATTCGGCGACCTGAACGTCGTAACTACAGCTTGTACAAGCTGTAGTTACGACGTTTAGGGCGCCAACCAACTATTCCGCTTTCTCTTTTACTTGCTACTGGCCAAAATATTTGCAAAATAACGCCGTTAAAAATCGAAAGTGTACTTCCTGTCGGAGTCGATTGGCGGTGTCAACGACCTAAGTGGTTGGGGACCAGCGATTGGTCAATTCACGGATCGCTGACCTTGCTCTCTGACCTCCAGTGTAGTAGTTTGGCTGATGTTTAACCCATTCCCACACAGCAAAATTTTAGACTGGTCCAAATTGAAAGAAGATGCAGACGACAATTTCAAGTTGATTGAATTTTAACTTTTTTCGTCTTTTTAGCTTGAAGGGCGTAAAAAGGAGGGCTTGTGTGGGAATGGGTTAATAAATACCATTACTTTACTATTATTTCAGATATGTGGTAATTATCATAAAATAAAAGGTAAATCGTAGGTTTGCGACTTAAACGTCGTAACTACAGCTTGGATAGGCTGTAGCTTTGTCTTCGTCGTCAAAATAAACAATTATGCTCGACACAACTGTCTGACGTCGAAATACACTTCAGGTGTAAGTAACGGTCTAAGTGAATTAGATGAAGATTCGAGTCAATCAAAGAATCAATCGACCAATCATATGATTGATTTAAACCGGAAGTAAACTTTGAACTCCGGAATTGGCCGACATTTATGCGAAGCAGTTTTGTTGGTTTGACGATTTAAACGACGTAACTACAGTTTGAAACCGCTTGACCAAGCTGTAGTTACGTCGTGTAGATTACCAAACAACCATTTTACTTTTTTGTTTTATGTCACTTGTCATAAATTTTGCAAAAAATAATCCGATTAATTTCTAAGTGGAACTTCCTGTCGGAGCAAGTGGTCGTGATCAGGGGAGTTAGTGGGTAGGGCCAGCGATCCGTCATTTGGTTGCCCAAGCGATTTTTTTTGTTTTTTTTTAATTGAAAGCGGCGACCCGTCATTTTTTGTAAATCGCCAGCCTAGATTTTGTACGTTTTGTACGTGCATTTCTCGAAAGATAAATGAATCATAGGTGTAATCTTCATGGCTTAAATAAACATTTGGATAACAAAGTAAACAAAGTAAATTACTCAGCATTCTGGATTGAGCTATAATCCGACGGCGATAAAGTTTCTCCTGATGAAGACCGACTTGCGCCTACGTTCACAAAATGTTGCTTACAAGTTAAAGTTTTATAGCTTATATACCGAGAGCACTTAACCCTTGTCATGCTAAAGCCGAAATATTCCTGTTCGGGCAGAAGGTATAGACAAAGATCAGCCTGCACATATGTGCAGTCTGATCTTAGTCTACACCGCCCGCTTGTCCCTTTTAAACCAGAGTTGCTTTTAAGATTAATTTTCAAAAGAATTTTTAACCCGCAAAGTTTGTATCCGGCACAGTCAGCCCTTGGGTTTTAATGTAACTCTGTTTTTTTTTCAGCATGACAAGGGTTGATAACTGACCGACAGACGTTGATAAGTTAGAACAACACAATTACCAGTGCTGTAATTTAAAGGATGTTTGCATAGAAGTGACAATTCATCCTCGTTGAAGTATAAAAATAAACCAAGCATAAAATAACATAGCTTGACAAATCTTCGATTCAATCTGTAGGTTGACGAAATGCAAAATGTCATAATGACGGATGAGGAGTCTTGTTACTAATAAATCGCAAAGTACCCGCTCTTCCGACCGCTTTGAAAGATCACAGGTTGTCATAAAAAGCCACAAATTCGTTGTTTGACTGTGTGTTAACAATAAATCAACGTATAAGAGTGGTAACGTCGACGCAACTCGATAAGAAAAGTAAAACCTTTGGTGGTAAAGGATATGGAATCATTAGTTAGTAAGTGATTAAGTAGCTTTATTCCGTAATTCAAGGCCTCTGGCCGAAAATACATAATCCTGACAATAGAATGAAAATAATGAGTGATGTGACGTCCAATACAATTTTAAGATGTCAGATTTTTTCTTTAAGATATACAATCATTTTGGAAGGAAAAGTGAGTAAAGTATATCACTTCCGATCACGAACACCAACCGTTCTAAAAACCAACTTTTGGTACAGACAATTCAAAATGATGAACGTGTGGCTATTAAATACATTAACTAAACGTTACATAATAATTTCTAATGGTTTAATTCTGTGTAGCTCTACCACATTTTAAGCAAAATAGATTAATAGAAAAAAAGACGTGATTCATTTATCGTAAGTAACAGGAATATCAAAGGCAAAGTTAGAATACATTGTGAGGCAAATATTTCATGCACTTATTTATTGCAACCTAGAACAAAAAATAACCAACAATTTCACTTAACTTAAAAATACTTAGAAGACGACATTTTCTAGTTATCACACATTAAAGATTTGCATAAAACTGGCAAATTCAAGCTAGGTTCATAAGTATCTTGAGTCTCCCTCGATTTTGATTTAACACAGATTCTAAAAACAATATTCGCTCTCCAAACGAAGCACTTATAAAAGAAGAAAAAATAAATGAATTGTTTCTTTTATATGACATTGCATTATATCAATAAATTTTAATAGTTGGCAGAGACTTAATCCATTTATTTTTCCTTAGAGTTTTACGCAATTTCTGATATAACGGACATATTATGATAAAGTGAAATTCGTCTTCAATCGTATATATGTGATTTTTTAAGTAAACTTTACATTTACGAAAAAGTTTGTCAATATTTTGATGTCTACCGAATTCAATTTCAAGTTCGTGGTTAGAACACCAAATATTGGCCAAGATATGACGGTACTTAAAGAGCATATCAATTTCTAAATATTCTTCAACTTCTGATTTACATTCTCTATAGTGGGTTGATTTGGAGGAATCTTTAAGTTTTAATTGACAGTTTTGTAAAGAAACGTCTATGAGTGTTGTATAAAAACTAGATTGTTGTCCCAGGACAACTGCTGTCGAGCCCGCAAAGTTTTGTAGGTATCAAGCTCCAGATATATATTCACTATATCCGAGACAATATTACCTTGCAGAGTATAGGTACGTTTAATTGTAAAAGATTTAGGAATTATGTGTACCATGTATTGTGACTTATTGTATTGCTATTATGACCAATATTTGTCTTTTTATCACCCTTTAATAATTTAATTGTTAGTTTCGTCTATCAAAAACGAGCGATCTGATTGGTCGAAAAATTTAATTCATACCTCCATGAACAAAATTTTGAGTACGCAGCTATTTTGAATGCTTCCGCACAAAATAGTTCACTACAAAAAGGTATCAAAATTTGTTAAGTTGTTGCATTTTTCGCTCGATGCTATTAAATTATAAGAAATGAAGATAATATTTTTTGTTTTCATGGAGGTATGAACCGAAAAACCTAATCACACAATGTATGAATCATACAGTGTGATTAGGTTTTTCGGTTCATACCTCCATGAAAACAAAAAATATTCTCTTCATTTCTTAATTTTTTTCCAAAAAAGTATTGCATTCTCGCGTGATGATATTAGTCTATCTCTTGCATTCCTTTGGTAATTTAGTTTCAGCTGCCAACATTTACT
Source organism: Fragum fragum (assembly GCA_946902895.1). Classification (NCBI taxonomy): domain Eukaryota; kingdom Metazoa; phylum Mollusca; class Bivalvia; order Cardiida; family Cardiidae; genus Fragum; species Fragum fragum. Next base: position 20,294,051 of record OX336377.1, read on the forward strand.
CTTAAAAGTATTTAAGATTCGTAACGAGAAAAATCTGTACTAATAAACAGTCTTAAAAGAATAGTTTTCGCCCTCTTTAGTTTCAAACAATCGTCATTCCACCATTCAGGCTGAGATATTGTGTTAGGTATTTTGCTTTGACAACTTTTGGTTTTTGACATCATGTTTTTTCTAGCTTTCTTAAACACTTATTGAAATTTAAACAAAGTTGATTCAACGTCAATACTTGATGGGTTGATAGAATTATAGAGTGAATCAAACTCTATTTGAAATATTGATAAACAACCATTTTCTTTTTCTTTATTCCAAATATAGGAATGGTACTTTGAAGTAGAAGTTTTAGGAGTATCAACTTTACTATTAATAGATATTGTTCCGTTAAGAATGAATTTCGTATTGCAAGTTATCGGAAAACGATCCGAAAATTCACTCTCACTAACATAAAAATAAGTAACATATTGAAAAATTCCACTCGACACAATAAAAAAATCGACAATGCTTCGGCCATCGTTCGCAGTGTATGTAAATTCTCCGTTTTTGTCCCCCATACATCTTCCATTTACTATATGCATGTTAAACATTTTACAAAATCTCATCAAAGCTAGTCCATAATTATTTGAAGTATTATCCTTTGAGATACGTTTAACCCTTGTCATGCTGTATAAATTACCTAACTGAATTGCTGTCAAATCAAAGGGCTGAAAGCACTGATAGAACTTGTTGTTCAAAAATCAATATTTTTTCTTAGAAATCAACTTCATAAGCAACTATGGCAGGAAAATTACAAGCATGAGGTATAGATTAAGATCAGCCTGCACATAAGTGCAGTCTGATCTTAGTCTACACCTCCTGCCCAGACCGGAATATTCCGGGTTCAGCATGACTAGGGTTAATATTGAAATTATCAGATGGATAATCGTAAATATTTTCACTATTTTATGTATGATCGATAGATTTCTCCTCAATAAAATATTGTAGATTCTCTGCTCTTTCATTTGGATAGCTAGAAGATATATGCAGAATGTTTTCTGTTGATATCAATTCCATTTGCACTATCGTCATAGATTGTTGAAACATAGTTAAAATCATGATTAAGTCAAATACTAGATTAAACAAACATTTTTCGAAATGAAGAACGACGCATTCTGGCATGTTATTTTGTAGATTCTTTTTAACCTTTCCTGTATTAAATAAGACATCACGAACTGACACCGTTACTGCTCCCGAACCTTGCTTACAGTTAGATTTAATTGGTCTTATAAAACTAAATTCTCTATGGCATCTTAGAAAATTAACAAAATAGTAATTCGGGTTTATACAGGTTTCATTCAAAGAAAAGATTGTTAGACTAGTTAGACTAGCTGATGTCAGTTGAGCCCAATGACTCTCATTTTGAATCCAAGACTCTTATGTGCAAACGAAGTTATGTTGAAAATTTGATGGTCAGTAAGATACAACACAAATAAAATGGCTGGTTTGAAACCTAAACGCCATTCACTCAAGTCGACAAACCAACAAAAAATACTGTCGGGGTTCGAAGGTCATTTTACGACGATTAAGTCGTCAAATTAACAAAATTGCTTAATATCAATGCTGGAATTCAAAGTTCACTTCCGCTCTAGATGGATGGTTTAATTGGTTCTTTGATAATTTGATTTACAATGGCGATCAATTCGGTAGGGTATATATTATCCCTTTGCAACATTTATGGGGACCTTTTCTTTTTCTCAAAATGTTTTCTGTAAAACCAGTGGGTGTTTCAGATATTATTCGCTTATATTGGAGAAAGTAAGTTAGGTATATTTCTTACCGTTCCTTACCTTTTAAGCGGGGTTCTTTTAAGGTCTAAAATTTCGACTACTTTATTGATCATATGTTTTCGTGACTCGAATTCCGCTGAGAGACTCCTCTTTTTAGCCAGATTATGAAAATCTGGTTGCAGCGCTTTTGTCGTGGTTGTATTTCAAGGTTGAGTGAAAATATGTAATGGTGTAAGCTATTATTTCAATAGATTCGATGCTAAATGTCATGCACAAATTTGTCGTAGTCGAATTTTCTATAACATCTCTAACAAAACTTATGGCTGGTCTGAATGGGTGATTCCATTGGTCTACAGTTTTTTTGATTGACGGCCATTGATTGACAGATCGGTCAGTTTGCACAGGCTGAAATCAGAGCACAAAAAACTGGATAGTAGAAGCTTAGATATAACTGGGGTACACATTATCTCGTCAATTTTCTCAAAAATACTTTTTATTAAATTGATCAATTTCACTTGAAACTGTTTTCGAAACTCGGTTCGGATTTTTAACCAGTTGTTTCAGAACAAAATTTATGAGAAAATTGTTCTCCGTTTGTTATTTTCACACTGTCTTGTTTCACTTTAACACCAAGCCTGGAGTAAACGTCACTAACATTGTAGTATTCAGTGTAAAGTAAGTCCACTCTTTCAATTCACTTGCCATAAATATATCCTAGGCGTAATGTATTCTGTTTCACCCTTTCCTGTTTAATCCCTGGTTTTTACACCCCTGTGATTTTATATTTGATAAAACATTGTAGAAAAAGAAGAAATTACTTGTAACAAGCAATTTCTTCTTTTTCCACAATATTTTCTACCCAACTGAATGGTTATTTTTCAAATTAAACCCACTTTAAATTGCCGTGTGTAAAACCTTTGAATTTGTTTAGGTCTATTTTTTATTTTTTGTAAAAAATGAAAGGGTTAATAGCGCATTGTTTTATGTATTATTGCTTATAAGGCACTCGGTCCATTCGTCGAAAGATGAATATAGGGGTGCAAGTTAAAGTGAGTGATCAAAGGTCAATTTTGTCTATACCTGTATAGACAAAATTGACCTTTGATCACTCATTGCAACTTGTACACCTATACCGTTGAGATAAATCCACTGCCGCTAAAAATAGAATAGATAGCAATCAGCAGCCGATCGTTCACTACTACAACAACTGTATCTTGTCTAAGTCTCATCATGTGAAGGAAAACCTCACATTTCGTCGATACGTAATCTAACAGGTCGTTTAAATTCTTGTAAATATATTCAGCAGAAAACTTGGCAGCAGTAGAACTGTCATCAGCGTGTATTATTACGGCGTGGTACTTGGCTCTATCCATGGTCTCTGGCTTGGTTGAAATTTCTGAAATATTTCATCTCCGACAGTTTTTGCCAGTCCTTTTAGGTTTATACCCTTTAAAGTCTTCGATTAGAAGGATTTTCTTCAGACTGTAACTATTATGTTGAGTCTTGGTATAAGCACAACTATAGAATTCTCGACTTTCAGTTGAGTGGAATTTTCGTTGTGATAAGAGTTCGTTGGTTTTCCCCTTAATCGATTAAAATTTTCTTAAAGATTTTCATAAATAAAAGAAACACTTTGTGGATAAAACCCTTTAAAGTCTTCGATTAGAAGGATTTTCTTCAGACTGTAACTATTATGTTGAGTCTTGGTATAAGCACAACTATAGAATTCTCGACTTTCAGTTGGATGGAATTTTCGTTGTGATAAGAGTTCGTTGGTTTTCCTCTTTATGGATTAAAATTTTCTTAAAGATTTTCAGAAGAAAAAAAAAAAACACTTTGTGGATAAAACATACGTTTGACATATGAGCACGTGCGTGACATTTCCAACAATTACACATGTGCGCCAAGTAAAGACTCAGATCAGCCTGTGCATCCGCACAGTCTGATCAGAGTCTTCACTCTGCGCTCTGTAGATAGATACTGTCCCAAAGCTTCTTTAAACAATCAGCGAATATTCTATTTTCCCAAAATGGCTGTCCAGGGTGCTCAATGTGTGCGAGTCACGAACCTGCGAACCTTCAAACTGTTGGAAATGTCACGCACATGCTCATATTTTTCCAGGACAATTGACCAATCGCTGGCCCCGCCCACTTACTTCGTTGACCACGCCTAATGACTCCGACAGGAAGTCCCTCTTTAATTCTAAACAGCGTTATCTTGCAAAAAAATAAGCCTAGTATCATGTAATAAAAACGTTAATTGGTTTGTTTGCGGCCTAAATGTCGTAACTACAACTTGAATAATAGCTGCAAACTCAAAATGTTGTTCTTGGACTACTGCTACTACTGTGGCCCGAATACTCACAAAATTCCGATTACACATTGAGACATAGTCAAGAGCGAAGTTTGTCTTAAAGAAATACCTTACGTTGTAAAATCATACACTTTGGTTGCAAATGTTTGGCAATTGTTAGATAGCAAATCATATTCCTTATTCAATTCATCGTTATTATACAACCAATATATTAGTTCTTCGATCGTCTTCCGTCCTCTGGCTCTTCTCTCTAGGGAAATTCCAGCGATTCCCTCTGTCCTGTCATCTTGTCTATATCTGTCTTTCACAGATCTGAAGTGTTTGCTCCTCTGTAAAGTAAGGCCGTCTGTATGTTTTTCTATGGACCACCAGTACTTATGAGTTTCAAACACAATAAATTCATGGCGCAACTTCAATTTTGTAAGTTGAAACTGGCTCAATGGGGATGAATAAAAGCGAACTTCTGTTATCGTTTCCTTGGCGTCAACTAGTCCAGAAAGTTTCGAAATCAGCTCGTCATCTTTGATGCTATAACTTTTTCCAGAGCTTGTGTCGGCTTGTGGATCAAAGTATATTCTGTAACGCCAGTTTTCGCCAGTTTTTGCGTCGCTTGACCCTGAGTTACTACTACTACTGCTGGCTCCCATGTTTTAATTTATCTGTGCTAAAAAAGTCTTGAGATAATGAATAGAGGACATTTTGGGAAGAAGTAGAATACTGAATCTTATAAAGAATCATACAAGCGAGGCTTTGTTTGTTGGATTTTATATCTGTTTTACGCCCATTCTAGAATGAAAATTTATCGAGAGGGGGTTTGTGTTTCTCGCCAATTATTATTATCATTATCATTATCTTTTGAAGCTGACATGTTGATGGTGCTGGTTTTGAAATTATTTTTAACAATAACGTACGGATCCGTTCTGGCAAAATATTACCCGAATTGGCCTGACAAAAACGGCATGCCATATCGTCGGTCGGCTTGCGAAATGCTGTAACTACAGCTTGAATAAAGCTGTAGTTACGACATTTTACACGCCCAACCACAATATCATGTATGGCATGTTTGTAATATCATAGACGCAAGCATCACAAACCGCTTTAGAATCAGTTGGAGGGGTTCTTAAAAGCAAACAAACAAACAAACGAATAAACAAGAACAACAGAAACACAAACGAAAACGTAAACAATAATGTGCGCCGTCATAGAACTTGCTACAATTTTAACAGACGAACGAAAATTGTTGGAAGCCTGGTTTGCATCGAAGTAAGTTGTTCTCACACATTCCTATAGAACAAACTTTTAAACAAAAAAAAAATATGAATTTAACCATCAATTTTCCAAATGAATCGCTGATTGTAAAAAACTACCACAATTTGTAAAAATAAACTGTTTGCTACGAGACATACATGTAATTTTAGATATTGCCTCATTCAAGATAAACAGGTGTCTGATTTAAATGGACCAGCGTGTTTACATTAAATAGTTAGCCGAAAGACGGCGATTATCCAAGGGTTTCTTTCGATGCCCGAGTACTAATTACATGGCCTTAGTTTTAGATCTTTACAGACGACATCGACCTCCAGGTTTTCAAGTTTGAGTCCAAAAATGTCACAAAAAAAGGGGGGGTCGTCTCTCAAACTCTTGACAAATTAGCCTAAAAACGCGAATTATATACAGTAACCAGCGTTCAATAAAAAAAAAAATGCAACTTTAAATATGGTTGTTTTCAGGTCAAGTTGATAAGATAAGGGAGTATACTTGAAAGTGAAATATAACGTTTTTATTCGGCTTTTTAACCCATTCCCACTCAATCCCTCCTTTTTACGCCCCTCAAGAAAAAAGACTGGGAAAACATTGTGGAAAATGAAGAAATTGCTTGTGTCAAGCAATTTCTTCATTATCCACAATGTTTTCTAACCAAAATGATGAAAAATTGTTTACTTAGGTATAAGGGTTAAACCCGTTCAAACACAATCCCCCCTTTTTACGCCCCTCAAGAAAAGTTTCGGAAAACATTGAGGAAAATAAAGAAATTGATTGATACTCCATTATCCAAACTATTTTCTATCCAAAAATACGTATTTTTTCTTTAAAAAAAATCCGTCAAGTTGGAAAGTCGTCTGTAGCATCTTTCCATTAGGACCAGTCTAAAATTTTGTCGTGTTGGAATGGTTTCAGAAAAGTTTGAAACCATGGCATCAACATTGTTCACATTGTTTAGACTATAAATTTCTCCTAGCATTAAGGACAATGTGGCACTGAGTAAGAAATCATACTATCCATAAGCGTAAAATAGAGCCAGCTAAACTATTTGATAATTCAACAATTTATAGACAATCCCGTGTCCTTTAATATATATATAGTTCCGCCCACTTACCCTATTGGCCCCACCCATTCACTCCGACAGGAAGTTCCATTTCGATTTTGAATGACGTTATTTTGCAATATTTGTTATCAGTAGCGTGTAATAAAAAAGAAGTATGATTGCTTGACGGCCCAAACGTCGTTACTACAACTTGAATTAGTAGTATTTTCGACGCTTTAGTCGCCGAACCACCAAAAAAGCATCACATGCCAAAGTTCGAAGTTCACTTCCAGTCTCTATGAATGATTCCATAGGTTGAAAGTCGGTTGGTCAATTATACAAGTACTTTAAACACCCAATAGCTTTAATTAATGACCGAAAGTAAATCAAGAGTGTGTTGAACAAGTAAAATAAACATAACCTACTTTCGCTTTCAATTCCAAATGCACAAATGAGAATTCGGCCTAGGGGGAGTAGAAATATATGAAAAGCTTAGTGTATCAAGAAGACGACATTTATTCACTAGATAGTACATAGATCTCAACCGTTCAATGAATATATATATTTATAAAACACGATTACCTTGATGAAAGGGTATGTTGCGCTGATTACACTTTTTTTGAAATTCCTATCGAACTGGAGATTGACAGGTTCACTACGTGTGAGTTATGTGCACACCCTAGTGTATGAATTTGTAAGAGACACACATATTCTGAAATGCCTTCATGATGTTTACGGGTTATAATAGATGTGTATTACTCTTGTGTTTTTATAAAAGTTTCCGTGTTAATGTTAATTATAGCAGAACGAGAACATTGAAACGTCCACGTCTAAATGTCCTTGAGAACTATTTCTTTTTGCGGAATCAATCAATAACGCAAAGCGGATACACCATTCAATATTTCAGCTCTTCTGGCCGAGACCAGAAGCTATTACAAACACGAGTTTCCCAACCGCCCGGCCTTGCGTCTGATTGTATTCGTCCTTGATTCCTTTACTAGCCTTTATCTTTTGAACTCGAGATAGTTCAGAAATGACATAAGGGTCTCTACATAATTGATTGATTGATTGATTGATTGGGGTTTAACGCCGCTTTTAACTGTATTTCAGTCATATTGCGGCGGCTGGAGCACCTAACAATGGATTACTGTTATTTCTAACACGAGTACTACCACTCAATCCTTTCCTAGCCTCCAGCTGCTATCCCACTTAGGTTAACGATTATCCATCCATTGGTGAGAGACAAATGTCGGAAGGAAGGAAATGGACTAAATTCCATTCGGTAACATTTAATCACTGACCAAAAGAACATTTTCTTTGAATATCATTGTTTACACGATAAAGTCATACTCTAGTTCGTTCATTTCGATTCTAGATCACTCTTATCATTAAAAGTGGGAAATTGGGGCTTAAAAAGAAATGTTCCTTTTAAATTTTAACGTATTCAGTCAGAAATGACGTAATAGGGGTCCTTGTGAAATTGTAAATACTTAAAATGTCCACGATTTTTATTGATTTCTCTTCAACTTGATTGTTTCATGATAAGTTCAAATCTTTCCTTTCAGACTTTTTTGGAAGGGACTTTACAAATATTGATTGATTGACTTGTCCTTGTTGAAACGATAAAGCCCAAAGTCTGCATTGGATTCTCGTCATTCATGCTTAGAACGGCAAAACAAGGCCAACTCCGTCAAGTAATATCTAAAATAGGGATTAGGATTTGTGAGACTTTTTAAAAGTTCTTTTTAGCACGATAGATTTGAGGCCTAATACTTATGAATTGACCTTTGACCTTATCAACGAATATCGCTTATTTCATTCATGTCTTAGTCATTATTCGATCGCACGCCAACTTCATCAGGTGTTCACTTAGTTGCCTTGACCTTTTGACCTACGTTAAATTTGCCTTTACAATAAACATTGAATATTTGATGAAGTTTGATGACTACTAGTATACCCTCAACAAAAATTCATTAGGTCGAAGGTATAAAGAACTTTATACCTCATGCGGACAGACCTAGGGCAATAATACAGTCGTATCTGCATAATTCAACCAGTTAAGAAGAACATAGTCCAATTATTGGTCGCTTGGAGAAGAATTGATGTTGGTGTGACAAGTTTTGATCCTACTAGTACATCCTTTCTCTAGGAATCACCTTAACAAGAGGCCCATGAGGGTCTGAGACGCTCTACTGGTTATCAAGTTTTCCATTAAAGAAATCTGATATTTTAGGAAGTTAATTGCTCAAAGAAGAATGCATAAAGAAAAAAAAGGGCTTTATCTCCTTTATCGTTTTAAGCAACAATCCTTAAGGCCCCCTTCCTCATGTTTCATGACGGATCAACTCCATTTCCAAAAGAAAGTTACCTTATGACCCTACAATCATTCTGTGAATATTTCATCAGAATCTGAAAATAATTGTGGACTTTATCACATAAACAGGATTGTTTTCCTCTGTTTTCTGATGGATAAATTTCAATCCAAAAGGAACTTTCCTTACAACCCGACAATTGTCCTGTGAAATTAAAAAGACAATTTGATAATGATTGTGATCTTCATCACATACACAAGAATGTTTTGAATGATAATCTGTAAGGCCCCTTTTCCTGTGTTTCGAATGCCACAATCCATGCATCTCTGAAGAGAATCCAATAAAACTGTTGACTTTATTGTGTTAACAAAGATATTAAATTCAAGTTCTCATAAGGCCCCTTTTCCCGTGATATTTTACTGTTGGTTTTATCATTCTGTGAAAGTTAAAAGTGAATCCGATGAAATATTGGGAATTCATTATGTTTACTAGAATATTTAAAAAAAATCATATGGCCCCTTTTTACATGCTACTTGATGGATTGTACCCAGTTCTGAAAAGAACCATCTAAGTATTTGAACAATAATTCTGTGAAATTTTGAAGTAAATCCGGTGAAATCAAGGGACATCATTGTGTTAACCAGATTATTTAAGAGAGTTTTCATAAGGCCCCTTTTTATGTGACACTTGCCATAGTCAGATCCACTGTCAAAATCAACAATTGGAATGATGGTACAATCAATCTGTTTAATCTGTGGAACTTATTGTGTTAATGAGTTTATAGTGAAATCTTCAGAGGGGCCCTTTTCTCATGATACTTTACAGAACAAACAAAATTTCAAAAGTAACAATTCTAATGAAGGTACAATCATTCTTTAAAAGTTAAAGACAATCAATGAAAACAGTGGACTGAATTGTGTCAAGAATTTTTGTAACAAAATTTTCATGAGGCCCCTTTTCCGTGAAACTTAACAAATCAGACCCAATGTACAAAGGAACAATCCTAATGATAGTTTGAAGAAAATGATAAAGACTGTGGACTTTATTGTAATAATGATGTTTTGTAATAAATTTTTATAAGGTCACTTTTCTTGTGTCACTTAACCAATCAGACCTAATTTACAAAGGAACAATCCAAATGATGGTACAATCATTCTATTAAAGTTTGAAGAGATTCTGATAAAGACTGGGGGCATTGTTGTGTTTATGAGGATTTGGAAATAATTTTTCATAAAGCCCCTTTTCCTATGATACTAGACAGATCAGGCCCAATTTGGAAAGAAACAATCCTTATGACGGTACAAACATTCTGTGAAAGTTTGAACAGAATCCGACGAAAACTGCAGACTTTATCTTGGTGTAAAATTTTTAAAATAAAATTTTCATAAGGCCCCTTTTCCTGTGATACTTGAAGGATCAGGTCTCATGTCAGCATCAACAATCGTGATTATTGTACAATGATTCTGTGAAGGTTTGAATAAAATCCAATGTACGCTCTGGACTTGGTTACAAGGATTATAGATACAATTCTTAAAAGGCCCCTTTTCCCATGATACTAGACAGGTCACGCCTAATTTCAAAAGAAAGAATCCTCATGATGGAATAATCATTATGTGAAAGATTTAATAGAATCTGATGAAAACTGATGACTTTATTGTGGTACAATGATTTTAAAATTAAATTTCATAATGCTCCTTTTCCTGTGAGACTTGACGGATCAGGTCTAATGAAAACATCAACAATCATTATAATTGTACAATTATTCTGTGAATGTTTGAAGAAAATCAGAAGAAAGCTCTGGACTTGGTAACAAGGATTTATAAAAGAAATTTTCATAAGGCCCCTTTTCCTGTGTTTCTTGACAGTTCAAACCCTGTTATGAAAAGAATGATAGTTATGACCTTCCAATCATTCTGAGAAAGTTTCAACAAAATCTGATCAAAGCTGTGGGCTTCATTGTGTATACAGGGTTTTATTAATCGAATTTTCATATAGCCCCTTTTCCCATGTTACTTGATGGATCTGAACCAATTCCAAAGGGAACTCTTCTTACAAAAGTATAATTATTCTGTTTGAGTATAAAGACAACCCAATCTCATCTATGGACTTACAAGCATCAATTAAGATTTTTTTGGTTGAATTTTCCTAAGGCCCCTTTTCCTATGTTTCTCAATGGATCAGACCCAATTTGAAAGGAACAATCCTTATGATGGTACACACATTATGTGAAAGTTTGAAGTCAATCAGGTGAAATCTAGGGCCATTATGTGTTAACTAAGATTTTTTTATTAAATTTTCATAGGGCCCCTTTTCCCATGAAACTTGATGGATCAAACCTACTTCCGAAAGGAACAATCAATTTAATGTAGAAATCATTCTGGGAATGTTTGAAAAGAATTTGTTGAAAACTATGGACTCTATTGTGTTTACATGGACTTTTTCAATTCAGATTTGATCGGGCCCCTTTTTCCCATGGTCCTTGACTGATTATACCAAATTTGAAAGGAACAGTTCTTATGATGGTACAATCATTCTGTGAAAGTTTGTCAATCAGATGAAAACTGTGGACTCTAGAGTGTTAACAAAGATCTTTGAATTAAATTTTAATAAGGCCCCTTTTCCTATGTTTCTTGAGGAATCATATCCGATTCCGAAAGGAACAATCCTTATAATGGTACAATCATTCTGTGAAAGTTTGAAGAGAATCCGTTGAAAATTGTTGGCTCTAGATTATTAATGAGAATTTTTTATTAAAATTTTCATAAGGCCCCTTTTTCCTGTGTTTCTTGACGGACCATACCAAATTTCGAAAGGAACAATCCTTATGATAGTACATTAATTCTGTGAAAGTTTGAAGGGAATCTGATGAAAACTTTTGACTCTATCGCGTAAACGAGGATTTTTAATGGAATTCTTAATTGAATTTTCATTAGGCCCCTTTTCCCATGTTTCTTGACGGATCATACCCAATTTCGAAAGGAACGATCCTAATGATGGTACAATCATTCTGTGAGAGTTTGAAGAGAATCCGATGAAAACTGTGGACTCTATCACGTAAACGAGGATTTTTAATTAAGTTTTCATAAGGCCCCTTTTCCCATGTTTCTTGACGGATCTGACCCAATTTCGAAAGGAACGATCCTTATGCTGGTACAATCATTCTGTGAAAGTTTAAATTCAATCTGATGTAAACTCTGGACTCTAGAGTGTTAACGAGGATTTTTCAATGAAATTTTCATAAGGCCCCTTTTCCCGTGTTTCTTGACGGATCATACTCATTTTCGAAAGGAACTATCCTTATGATGGTACATTCACTCTGTGAAAGTTTGAAGAGAATCCGATGAGAACTGTGGACTCTATCGCGTAAACGAGGATTTTTAATGGAATTTTAATTAAATTTTCATAAGGCCCCTTTTTCCGTGTATCTTGATGAATTATACCAACTTTCGAAAGGAACAATTTTTATTTTGGTACAATCATTCTGTGAAAGTTTAAATTCAATCTGATAAAAACTGAGGACTCTAGACTGTTAACGACAATTTTTCAATTAAGTTTTCATAAGGCCCCTTTTCCCGTGTTTCTTGACGGATGATACCCATTTTCGAAAGGAACGATCCTTATGATGGTACAATCATTCATGGAAAGTTTGAAGAGAATTCGATGAAAACTGTGGACTCTATCGCGTAAACGAGTTTTTTTAATGGAATTTTTAATTAAATTTTCATAAGGCCCCTTTTCCCGTGTTTCTTGACGGATCATACCCATTTTCGAAAGGAAACGATCCTTATGATGGTACAATCATTCCGTGAAAGTTTGAAGAGAATTCGATGAAAACTGTGGACTTTATCGCGTAAACGAGGATTTTTAATTAAGTTTTAATAAGGCCCCTTTTCCCGTGTTTCTTGACGGATCATACCCGTTTTCGAAAGGAGCGATCCTTATGATGGTACAATCATTCTGAGAAAGTTTGAAAAGAATCCGTAGAAAACTGTGGACTCTATCGCGTAAACAAGGAAAAGTTTAACAGGCGGATGACGGACGGACGCACGGAAGGACGGACGCATGGACGCACGGACGCCGGACGGGAAAAAGCCAGCGCTATAGCTCTAGTGGCCTTCGGCCAGTAGAGCTAAAAATGGTTCGTACCTTTGCATTTTAAACAGCTCATTTTAAACTATGATAATATTGGATATTTCTTAAAGCCCCTTTCTCTCTGGTAAATACCTCATACAACTTCGGAACTCGGTCTGTTTTGTTTGCGGAATGTGTGAATTAGGCTTCTTTCGCAGCGGCGCATAATGGTCTCTTAGACTGTTTTAAATTTTCCGAGGGTTTCGTGTTCATATGGTTCACTGTATAGATAAAACTCCTGTTTCGACAAGGATTTATGTCCACTATCCAGTATTGTACGTAGATACAGAGCAACAATATTTTACTACGAAGCAACTCACATCCGGTAATCAAAACTCTATTCTGTTTTGTAAATAAATGGCTTGATTCATGGTCATTTCGTCGAATTAAGTTTCTTGGTGGTTATAGTGTTTTAAGTGTGAACTAAGACGAAAATTCTTGCACTAGCGCACGAGACTACGATAACTAGGACAAGGGGATACGATAACAGTCTAAAACAGTCTAAAAGTCATGAGTGATCTATAACCAGATGTTCCAGAGTGTAATTGTGAGATTCAGACAGTACGTTGAAGAGAGCGCGAGAGTATGATATCGGAAATGAGAGAATAGAACGGTGATTACCCGGGAATATAATGATAAGAGTACTATTTTGAGAACATGATAGAATGATGATAAGATTGTAGGAGTGTGGTGTCGAGAAACGCAAGTCTAAAATAAAAAAAACGCGAGTGTGTGATGTGGAGAACGTGGAAGTATGGTGAGAACAGGAGAGTATGATGCCGAGAGCGCCGGAGAATGGTAATGAGAACGCAAGAGTAAGATGTTTAGAAAGCGAGGGAGTAAAGATGAGCCGCGAGAGTATGATGTCGAGAACCGAAGAGTGTGATGATAAAGCGAGAGTATGATGTCGAGAACATGAGAGTAAGGTGATAAGAAAATGGTGGTGAGAATGCGAGAGAATGATGATGAGAATCGAGGGTATGATGTCGATAACAGGACATTTTGGTGATAAGAAAATTGTGGCGAGAATGCGAGAGAATGATAATGAAAATCGAGAGCATAATGTCGAGTGCACGAAAATAATATCTATAGTTCACGAGAATACATTTGTGAGAACGCGAAAATATGATGTAGAAAACGCAACAGTATAATGAGGAGAATGCAAAAGTATAATGAGGAGAAAGCGAGAGTATAATGTATAGAACGAGAGAGTTCGATGTTGAGAACACGAGATTATGATCATGATAATGTGAGAAAAGAACTTTAATAACGTAAGAGTTCGGTGTGGAGAATGCACGAGAATGATGGTGAGATCACGAGAGTATGGTGTCAAGCATTTGCACTGTAAATATGTTAAGTTTGCGTTAAGAACAGAATCTATCCTTGATATTGATGGATGACCTTAATTTTTTGCACATAAGATATAGAGCTACCTATATACATGTACATTGAAACCAATATTGGTCTTAAATTGTTCAAAGTTCACGGAAAATGTTAAAGTCGTCAGTTTAAGTTTTGGACGTTAGTGTTTCCGACCGTGACATTGATTTGTGACAGTCATATTGACAGTAAAAGATAGGCATTGTTCAGATGAGGGATAGGTCGCCATCATAGCTCATTCGGTAGCGCATCAGACTCCCAATCTACAACCATTGGATGTCATGGATGTCATGGGTTCGATCCTCAGCGGCTTCACATAATCTTTCCTGCATTTGTCTCTCACCAATGGGTGGATAATCGTAAACCTAAATGGGATAACAGATGGAGGCTAGGAAAGGATGTATTGGTAGTAATGGAGTGAGAAATACCAGGAATCCATTGTTATGTGCTGCAGGCTCCGAGATGTGACTGAAAGTACTGTTAAAAGTGGCGTTAAACCCCATTCAACTAATTAATCAGACTTGGGATACCATCATACCAGATATGGGCACTACAATCTTAAAACTTCTGTAATCATTGGGAAATCTTTAAACACAGATTGAAAAATGGATTAGCGAACAGACGAACAGATTGTAATCCGACAAATAGAAAAAAATATATGTCGCAATTATGTCGCGGATTTAAAAAGTGTTTTATTTTTTCTTCAGTTTTAGTATAAATCTGTATCGCCTTTTGATACGACCCCTTTAAGTCCGTTATCGGTTTTCCCTTTCGGGTTTCCGTTCTCCGTCGCACATGTCGATTTATAAACATAAACGTGACAAAAATCCAAAATGCCAAAATGCCGCTCTTCGTTACTCAAAGCAACTGTGATAAAATGCACACCACGAAGGTCTTCAAATAATACTATATATAAGAGTTAAACAGGAAAAACATAAAACACCGAAGGAAAGTAAGTTTTTCGGCCACTTTCAGACTTCCGAACTATCAGGCTTTACCAAGATTACCCGAGTAAGTACTACGTTTTACTGCATTATTTCCGGCTGACAAAATGCTCTTATTTGTTAAATAATGCTCCGCTTGTTAAACGATCAAAAATCTACGGAAATGGCCGAGTGTGTTATGATTGTCGTTCATCATTGCACACTCGGCTATTTTCGTAAAGTTTTGCACTACTTTTCCTCTTCTGGGGACATAAGCCTACTCAAGTTGGTATCCGGTAGCGAAATTAATAAAATGACATATCGATGGTGTAGTATGAAACAATTGTAACCGCCTATAAACATATAGACAGTTACGAATGTTTCGCGCTGATCCACCGATTAGTCCAACGCTAACGAAAATTGGTGAATTCCAATTAACCAACCGCTAGCACCGCCCACTTACTCCGTTGGTACCGCCCACTGACTCTAACAGGAAGTCCTGCTTCGATTTTAAGCAGCGTTATTTCGCAAACTTTAGTGCCGGTAGCACGTAACAAAAAATAGAATAGTAGGTTGAGAGCTAAACGTCGTGACTACAGTTTGAATAAGCTGTAGTTACGACGTTTAAGTCGCCAAACCAACAAAATCACGAATTTATTAAACTCGGCAGAGCCTCGTTTTATCTGTTTATAGATGACTCGTTTAATAAATTTGGTATGTTATGGCCTCTCATACAATATCCTCTATACTCGGCAGAGCCTCGTTTTTATCTGTTTATAGATGACTCGTTTAATAAAAACGGTATTCTATGGCCTCTCATACAATATCCTCTATACTCGGCCTGGCCTCGTTTTTATCTGTTTATAGATGACTCGTTTAATAAATTTGGTATGTTATGGCCTCTCATACAATATCCTTTCTATGTATTGTTTTAATGTTTTCTATCGAAATATTAAATAACAACAACAATTTTTTTTCTTGAATTTCTAGACTTTATTGCATATTTTCTGTTCATTCAATTCTGAGATTTAAGTATTGCCATCTAAACGAAGGTTTGATAAAATATATCATATTTGGTAACGGTTCCTCATACAGAGCTTAAAAGTCTGTGAACGTTTAAACCCATTCCCATAAAATCTTGCGTTTTACACCCCAGCAGAAAAAAGCCATACAAAAGTATTTAAAATGCATAAGTTTCTCGTTATAAGAAATTTCTTTATTGTCCACAATGTTTTCTTTCTAAGAAGGCAGAGATTTCCAAAATATCAATATTGTCGTCTTCAATTTCTCTCTATTTTGACAAGTCCATTTTTTATTCTGGTTTATGGGTTAAAGTCTACAAAAACATTTTGAAACAATTCAAAACTTCGAAGTATAATATATTTAAAACACAACGAATGAGTCATAGAACTATTGCTGCAGTAAGGGGAAGTTAAAGAACTTATTTCGTTTATTCAGATTACTTATATGAAATGAAACGGTTCTCTGCATTTGTCGATTTAACTGCACAGAATTTCCGTATGATTTTAACACTTCGTTGTAACGCCTATATTCCCGTATAATTGTAACATGCCCGTCAACCGTTGAACGATTCCTGTATAATTTTACACTTTCCTGTAACTTGCCTGTCAAACGTTGGACGATTCTCGTATAATTTTAACACTACTTCACTGTAACAAGCATATCAACCGTTTGACGATTCCCGTATAAATTTAACGTTTCGCTGTAACACGCCCATTAACCGTTGGACGCGGTCTTGACACGGGAGTAAAGATATTATTATGGATCTTTACCGAAAAGAAAAAGATCATTGCATTTTTCCAAATTAATGAGAGTCAGACTTCTTGAAAAAAAAATTCTGACTCAATATCAAAACATTTAAGGTAGCCCAATGAGTAAATACTAGGTATTTCTAAGATTCAACCTAGTGACATACCCTTTGACCCTTACATGACGTAATATCGAGCTTGGCTAAGAAATCATACTGATCAAATATCGAAGGATAATGTGGCCAAATTGTGTCTTTTAAAGTATGCACTAGTTTTTTAGGTCACCTGACCGAATGCATTCATCGTTTGTCCGTCGTCGTGCGTCGTCCGTCGTGCGTCGTCCGTCGTCCGTCGTCCGTTAACTTTTAAACATTTTCATCTTCTTCTCAAGAACTACTGGGCGGATTTCAAACAAACTTGGTAGAAAGCATCAATGGGGGATACCAATTCAAGTTTGTGAAAATAGAGGTTCTGGGGGTCATAGGGGCCCAAATAGGGGCCAAAAAGGGGGTAATTTTTGGTACTTCTTTAAAAATCTTCTTCTAATAAACCGTTAATGCCAGAGCTTAAATATTCTGTGTGCATGACAACTAGGACAGGTATATTATAAATTGAGAAATTCATGCCCCTGGGGTCATGTATGGGGCCACACCCAGAGGTCAAAGTTCATCATGTTAAAAAATTCACATTTTCATCTTCTTCTGATGAAGAACAAAGCCAATTTCAAACAAACTTGGTGAAAAGCATCATTTGGTAATGGTTATTCGGACTTGTGAAAATAAAAAGGCTGGGGGGTCAGGGGGCCCTAAAATGGGGACCAAAAGGGGGTAATTTTTTGGTAACTTTTAAATATTTCATCTTCTTCTCAAGAACTACTGGGTAGATTTCAACCAAACTTGGTAGAAAGCATCATTGGGGGATGCCAATTCAAGTTTGTGAAAATAGGGGTTCTGGGGGTCATGGGGGCCCAAATAGGGGCCAAAAAGGGGGTAATTTTTGGTACTTCTTTAAAAATCTTCTTCTAATAAACCGTTAATGCCAGAGCTTAAATATTTTGTGTGCATGACAACTAGGACAGGTATATTATAAATTGTGAAATTCATGCCCCTGGGGTCATGTATGGGGCCACACCCAGAGGTCAAAGTTCATCATGTTAAAAAATTCACATTTTCATCTTCTTCTGATGAAGTACAAAGCCAATTTCAAACAAACTTGGTGAAAAGCATCATTTGGTAATGGTTATTCGGATTTGTGAAAATAAAAAGGCTGGGGGGTCAGGGGGCCCTAAAATGGGGACCAAAAGGGGGTAATTTTTGGTAACTTTTAAATATTTCATCTTCTTCTCAAGAACTACTGGGCGGATTTCAACCAAACTTGGTAGAAAGCATCATTAGGGGATGCCAATTAAATTTTGTGAAAATAGGGGTTCTGGGGGTCAAAGGGGCCCAAATAGGGGGCAAAAAGGGGTAATTTTTGGTACTTCTTTAAAAATCTTCTTCTAATAAACCGTTAATGCCAGAGCTTAAATATTCTGTGTGCATGACAACTAGGACAGGTATATTATAAATTGTGAAATTCATGCCCCTGGGGTCATGTATGGGGCCACACCCAGAGGTCAAAGATCATCATGTAAAAAACTCACATTTTCACCTTCTTCTGATGAAGTACTAAGCCAATTTCAAACTAACTTGGTGAAAAGCATCATTGGGTACTGATTATACAGATTTGTGAAAATTAAAAGGCTGGAGGTCAGGGGTGCCTAAAATGGGGACCAAAAGGGGGTCATTTCTGGTAACTTTTAAACATTTTCACTACTTCTCAAGAACTACTGAGGGGATTTCAACCAAACCTTTTCTAATTCTTTCAAACAAAATCACTTATCTTGGTGCTCTTTTACTCAGGTGACCGTTAAGGCCCACTGGGCCTCTTGTTTAAGATTTGACCTTGTGACCTAGTGTTTGACCCCCACTTGACACTATGACGAATTTGTTCGAAACATCTTTGAGAAATACAATATGATAAAGTATCAAGATAATTAAGGAAAAAAAAATGCCCCGAGATAAGTAGTCACTTAAATATAGCTGTGTAACACGTTATTTCGCCTTTATTCTAAAAAAATATATAATTTTAACAAAATTGATCAATTTTGCTTGAAATTGTTTTCGAAACTCGGTTCGGAATTTTAAGCACTTCTTTTAGATCAAATTTTGAGAGTAAAATGTTCTCCATTTGTTATTTTCAAAATGTCCTATTTCACATTATCACCAAGTCTAAAGTAAAAGTCACTAAGATTGCAGTATTCTATGTAAAATAAGTCCTCTCTTTTAATTTACTTGCCATTTATATATCCAAGGCGTATTTATGTTTCGTTTAAACCTTTCCTGTTCAATCCCTGTTTTTTGGGGTTTTTTTCATCCCTGTGATTTTATAAGTGAGAAAATATTGTGGAAAAAGAAGAAATGTTTTGTAACAAGCAATTTCTTTTTTTTTTTTTTTTTTTCTCAATATTTTCTACCCAACTGAATGTTTAGTTTTCAAATTAAGCCCACTTTAAATTGCCGTGTGCAAAAGCTTTGAATTTGGATAGGTCTAAAAAAATAAAAACAGGAAAGGGTTAATAACTGATTTTATTATATACCTTGCTGTGAAATCTGGGGATTTCTCAGTGTAATAAATTTTGATATCGTCACTTGAATGACGATAACACTTTTCAGTTTCACTCTCTGTAATAAATCTGTAATCATGTACTCACCCGCACTTTTTTTCAATAGACCTTCTCTCTATAAAAATACTGGTTTCGATATTTTAATATAAGAAATAATAAGGTATATAATAAATAGAATAATAAACTGGTTATTCCAGATATGAAAAAATATTTCATTCGGATGCGTTGTAAGGCGTTAAAAAAAAAACGTGCTGCGCACTCGTTTTTTCAACGCCTAACAACGCATCCGAGTGAAATATTTTTTCAAATCTGGAATAACCAGTTGATTTTCCTCTATGTTTTATGCATTACTGCTAATAAGACACTCGGTCCATTCGATGAAAGATGAATTTAGGGGTACAAGTTATAGTGAGTGATCAAAGGTCAATTTCGAATACCTGTACAGACAAAATTGACATTTGATCACTCTACGTAACTTGTACACTTACACCGTCAAAAAGCTTAACAAAATGCCGATCAATGTTGGAGTACAAAGCTCATTTCGGGGCTGAATAAATGATTTGTTTGGTCGATTGATTCCTCGATTGGTAGCCGTGATTGGTCATTTTGTGCGCATTATTACAAAATAGCTGCAAACTCGAAATATTGTTCTTGGACTACTGCTACAACTACTACTAATACAACTGTAGTCCGAACACTCTGCCAATTTCCGATTACACATTGAGACATAGTCAAGAGCGAATTTTGTCTTAAAGAAATACCTTACGTTGTAAAATCATACACTTTGGTTGCAAATGTTTGGCAATTGTTAGAGAGCCAATCATATTCCTTATTTAGTTCATCGCTATCATACAACCAATCGATAAGTTCTTCGATCGTCTTCCGTCCTCTGGAACTTTTATCTAGGGAAATTCCTGCGATTCCCTCTGTCCTGTCACCTTGTCTATACCTGTCTTTCACAGCTTCGAAGTGCTTGCTCCTCTGTAAAGTAAGTCCCTCTGTATGTTTTTCTATGGACCACCAGTATTGATGAGTTCCAAACACAACAAATTCATGGCGCAACTTCAATTTTGTAGGTTGAAACGAGGTCAACGGGGATGAATAAAAGCGAACTTCTGTAATAGTTTCCTTGGTGTCAACTAGTCTCGAAAGTTCCGAAATCAGCTCGTCATCATTGATGTCATAACTTTTACCAGAGCTGGTGTCGGCTTGTGGATCAAAGTATATTCTGTAACGCCAGTTTTCGCCAGTCTTTGCGTCGCTTAACCCTGTGTTGCTACTACTACTGCTGGCTCCCATGGTTCAATTTATCTGTGTTAAAAGGTTAAAAAAAATCTTTAGATAATGTATACACGACATAATGTTTTTGTTTGTTTGTTTTGCTTTTATTTTCTTGAAGCTGACATGTTATTGGTGCCGGTTTCTTAACAAATACGTACTGATCCATTCTGGCAACATATTCCCCGAATTGGCCTGACAAATACGCCATCCGATATCGTCATTGGGCGTGCAAAATATCGTAACTTCAGTTTGAATAAAGCTGTAGTTACAACATTTTGCACGCTCAACCACGATATCATGTTTGGCACATTTGCAATATCATAGATGCAAGCACCACAATCGCTTAATAATTCAGTCGAAGATATCATAATCAAGTTCAATCATTACATATAAGCTGTTAGACTTTGTGACATTTTCAACACGTGATGTTCGCTACTTTTTTTCAATAAATGTTTTTCAAAAAATTTATTTTCTTAAACCTTTAAAACCACATAGAAACACGATTTATGTATGATGATAAATCATTTGGATTTTTTTATTATAATTGAATTAAGATATAAATGAAAAATGGTGAAATAAGGCCTAAGACGCTCTACTGGTTTTCAAACATCAGAACGACACCTTTTACACATTTAAAAGCTATTACATAAAACTTTTGTAGGTTTTAAGTAGTTTTTCAGTATTTACAGAGTGGACCAAAATTGACGGTCAAAAGCTTTCTACGCCGAAAACATGACAGCAATAACGATAAATTATCAGAAAAAAAATAGCTTTTGGAAAATGAAGAAATTGTTTGTGTGAGAAATTTCTTCATTATTAACAATGTTTTTCTCCTAGAGACAATGACTTATGAAAAAAAGTATGGCCTGCAGCTTCCTGCCCAAAATTTTGTCATGAGGAAATGCGGTTAAAGATCAAAGATAGTTAGTAAAAAGCTATCAAAGTTATGGGATCGTGGATATTAAAACTTAAATTGTTTATGGACCGCTTTTCATGTTACTTTGCTAAAACGACCAAATTAAAGTCAAAATAGTGACATCTTTTTAGTTTTGTAAGGTCCACCAAATTACATCCGATCCTTTGGTTTTGTTCTCTTTACATTTATTCCTGCTTCCTATGTGAATGTTTTGACTTTTCTTTCATAGTTGTAAACTACTAATTTAAATGAATATCTGTTTGGTAGAAATGTTCAAAAGAAATAAAAAGGATTATAAATTAATTTATCAAAATACATTATGAACTATAAATTTTTTCGGGTATAGCTGACTTTTTTTGTTTGAATGGGGTTAAACGCCACTTTTAACAATATTTTAGTCATATCGCGTTTGCTGTAGCCCCTAACCAATGATTCCTGGTAATGTTCACTCAAGTACTATAACCAGGTCATTTTAGAGCCTCCAGCTGCCAATCTCACTCCGGTTTACGAATATAAACCTATTTGTTGGAGAAAAATATCGCAAAGAACATTTGTCGCGACCGGGATCGAACCTTGGACCTAATCATTGAGAGCCCGACGCGCTACCAACTGCGATGTGACCGCGGCAAATTTAAAGCTGAGCATCAAACCTCAAAGTTAAAGTTAGGGTTTATAGTCTTTTTCTATGCCTTGCTTATTCAAACGACTTTACACTTTAACCCTTTCCCATTTTTCATATTTTAGACTGGTCTAATTTGGAAGAAATGACAGAGGACAATTAAAAGTTGGTGAAATTTGAAAAGTATAGCCAACCTACAGGTTAGAAAAAAATGTGGGAAAAGAAGAAATGCTAATTACAAGCAATTTCTTCTTTTCCCTTAATGTTTTCTCAAGCATAAAATCACAGGGACATAAAAATAAAGGATTGTACGGGAAAGGGTTAACCCCCGAGGATTGAATTGCAAGTCGGCTGTTAACATACGGCGCACATGGCAGCCACAGCACATTGGCTTACAACCCTCACAGGTACCCATTTATACACCTGGGTGGACAGGTGCAATGTGGAGTAAGATTTTTGCTCAGAAAAATTCCCACGGTCCGGGCGGGATTCGAACCCGAAACTGAGGACTCTGTCGTGTTAACGGGGAACCTTTATTCAAACTTTCATGAGACCCCCTTTTCCGTTTTATTTGACGGAATCAGTCCCACTTCGAAATAAATGGTTCACTGTTAAAACAATTAATCCTGGAAATTTGAGCAAACTCGTATGAAAAATACAGACTTTATCTTGTTAGGAGGATATCGTTTTTCTTTCTTTTTCTTTATTTATTATACGGCCTTTCCCGTGTAACTTGACGTAAATGAATCGATTTTGAAAGAAGCAATTCGTATGATTGAAGAATCATTCAGTGAAACTTTGAAGATAATCGTATGTTAATAATGGCTTTTAATGCGTTAAAAAATCAGCAAAATCAAAAATAAAAAAAATGTTGTGTGTGTGAAACACCAAGCCCCCGTGACCAGTTTTTTCCCAAAACGAGAAGTGACAAAGACCTTGCTGGATGACCTAGCATTGCAATCAACTGATGCCAATCCATGCAAGGAGCCTATGACCCAAATATGAGCTATGTATCCCAAACAGTACTTAAGTTAAATTGACCTTGATAACTAACACTGGCCTTCATCGGTGACTTTGAGCTTAAAACCAACTGATGTCTATCAATACAAGTAACATATAGCCTTATATGAGCAATGTATCTGTTTGAATTACAGCATTATGTTTAGTCCTCGCGTTGAGTTGCCCTTCATAAATGACCTTGACCTTCGTGTATGAGACTGATCTTACAAACAATTAATGCCTTTCATTGCAAGAATACTTTGTCTCAAATATGTATTCTGAACGCTGTTTGAATAACAGTAAAGTTTTAATTTTGTTGTTAAATTTACCTTGATAAGTGACCTTGACCATATGGATCTAATTGACCTTAACCCTTTCCTGTTTTCAAAAAATTAGACTTGTCTAATTTGAAAGAAGTTTCAGGCGACAAACAAAAGTAACAAACCAACAGGGTAGAAAATATTGTGGAAAAAGAAGAAATTGCTTGTTACAAGCAATTTCTTCTTTTCCCACAATGTTTTCTCAAGTACAAAATCACAAGGTCGTAAAAACCAGGGATTGAACAGGAAAGGGTTAATACCAAAGGATGAGTACCAATGCAAGAAACTTATATATGAGCCCTTTATCTTGAATGTTGTTTGAATAGGAGCAAAATGTTAAGGTTTAGCGAAGATTTTACAAAGTTTCTGATATTGATTGATGAGAATGATCTTATAAACAACTGATGCCTATCAATGCCACATCAAAACTATGTCAAAATGTGTGCCATGTATCTACAAATGTATTTAAACAAGAGCAAAATCCCAGGGTTTTTTAATCAAGTTGACCTTGATCATTGGCATTGACATTGACGCATGGTGTCAACCTTACAAAGAAAACTGATTTGAATCAATGTATCGAGCCTAAATCCCTTATATGAGCCATATATCTTGTTTGAATACGGTGTTTGAATAAGCAAAATGGTAAGTCTTTGCGTTTAGTTTACAAAATAAAAGAGCTTGATAAGTGGCCTTGATCTTGATGGATGTCCCTGATCTTACTACCAACTGATGCCTATCAATGCATGGAACAATGTCCCAAATAAGAGCCATGCATCTAGAACAGTATTTGAAAAACAGCTTAAACAATCTTTAGTTTTTATGAAAAGCCGTTTAAAAAAAATAACAGTTCACACTCCAAACTTCACATATATTAACTCTTAAGAGTGAAGTTTGAAATATGAGACCAATGTAAAGTGTGAAATCGGAAGTTTAATGTGTGAAATGTAAAGTCAAAAGTGTGAAGTATGATATCGGAAGTGTGAAATGTGAAATATAAAATGTGAAGAGTGAAGACTTCCGATTTCCGGGGTCAAACTTCCAACATCTCACTTCCAACTACAAACTTAACGTTTCACACTTCCGACTACACACTTCTGAATTCACACTTCCAACTTCCAAATTCAAATTTGCGACCTCACACTACAAACTACGCGTTCCGACTTCACACTTCAAATATCACACTTCCATCCTTACACTTCAACTTCAAATACCGCATGTCCGACTTCACATTTCAAATTCACATTTCAAACCTTAAAGTTAATTTGTTTGAATTTTGAAGTATGAATAGTGAAAAATGAAGCCACCATCAGTCTTTCTTGCCCGTAAATGACAAGTAGAGACGGGAAAAGGTAGACTAATATGCCCCTAATCTTGTCGATACAGAAGCATAAAAGGGGGGGGGGAGACTGTCGTTTGTGCGGAAACACTCCATTTCAATAGCTCTTCCTACCCCGGCCATTTCAACTGCAAATGATGCTACTTCGAGCATGAGAGGTTCTACCTTAATTCTCAAGTTTCCTGAGGTTACTCAATATCGGAACAGACTATAAATATCAAAAAAAAAATTGCTCAGCTGAATACCTAGTTGCTTGGATCTATACTAAATTTATGTTATATAAGTATATATGTGATGTAACGCAATGGCAAGTTTGAAAGTGACTACCATAGCAATCATGGAGGGGCTCCTTAAAAACAAACAACCAATCAAAACAAACAAACATCAAGAACAACAGAGCAACATAGGCACAAAACAAAATAGATAAGATAACAAATACACAATAAATAAACAGTAATGCGCGCCGTCAAAAATCTTGCTGCGATATTAATGTAGCCTAGGACATTTGCCCCCCAGTTAAATTATTACATAGGACATTTGCCCCCCAATCTAAATAGCAGCATAGGACATTTGCCCCCCACCCAGTCAAGAAAAAAAAGTAACTTTTAATCTGAAAAACAATTACACAATTAACTTTTTATTCAAAATGGTTAAAGGTGTTAAAAGATCAATGCGAACAATAAATTAAAGATAATTTTCAGTAAAAAAAGAACTGTAAATTCTGATTTGTATGACCTTTGTTCCTTAAGTGTAATGAGTTCACACCTTTAACAAACTGCAATATTTTTAATCTGAAAAACAGTTACACAATTAACTTTTTTTTCAAAAGAATTCTTGTTTAAAATAAACAAACTTCTATTTTTTCTATTGTTTTGCCCATCCCAAGTTATTTTATACATCAAAAATTAGCTATTGATCAAATGTTACTGAAAAGATATATAAATGGGTAATTTTTATCATGGAACTTCATTTCAAAATGGAAATTATTAAGAGTATACGTGGGGGAGAAAAACTTCTCTTTGAAGGCTTTTCGTACACAAAGAAGAAAACACGCAAAACATCAATCCACTGGGAATGCTCTAAAAGAAAAACCTATTCTTGAAAGGGAGTCTAATAACAGATTCAGCCGTAAGTGTTTCTTTTTTTTGTTATTATTAAGATAATAATTTGGAAAAATGTAAATTTTGTGCATAACCATAATTGCTATTTCTTGTTGTTCTGTCTGACCGTCCAGTCTGTCAAGTCTGTCCACACCAGTTTGAAGTCAACAAATTGAAATTAATCTATGTATATGTCTGTTTTAAAATTGATATGCTGTTTAATTAACTTGTATTTAAAATATTAAGTGCATTTTACGTATTATGTTTTCCACTGGAAGAATTGTTGTTTTCATTAACATTTGCAAATCCTCATATTGTACTGTGTATGTAATTGAGTGAAATAAAGTTGTCTGTCTGTCTGTCAAATTATATTTTTTTTTCAATTGCATTAGAAATAAATGTTTCTTTAAAAAAAAGAAATGTAAATCTGATGTTGTACAAAGTATAAAGCGACTCTTAAAATGTTGACAATGAAACATGTATAAAGTTGGATTTTGAAGTAAAATAATTGAAAAAAAACCTAGATATTTGGTTCTAAATTTGTAGACTGGGATATAAGTTTTCAGAATGTGCTCATGTTTTCAAAATAAAATAACAAATTTTAAATGATAAAATTGAGGAAAAAAGTTTAAAAGTTTTGCTTAATGTAATTTTATTTCTTAAACGCATAAACGTTTCTAAAATTATTCAACAAAAATAACTATTTTAAAATTATATATAAATTACAATGATTTTTTAACAAAAGTTATTTATATATACATTCCAGGTCACAGCTATCACGTCTTCCATACCACACAGTCATGAGAGTGACATTTTCGCAACTGAGGCATTGAAAGTAAGACAAGAGATAAAAGATCGTGTTAAGTTTGCTCGAGCAAATCCAGGACAGTTAGTTTCAGACACTTTGTCAGAATATCCTGTAAATGTTAGAGTCGCAGCAGGTAAAGTTGACACAATTAAACGCTCTGTCAGACGATTGAACAGCAGACAGAACCCGCCAGAACCAGCTAGTATAACTGAAATTCCAGAGTTACCTGAACAGTTCACAGGAACCGGGGGTCCAGACAACTTTCCATTTCTTTTGTATGACAATTATGCTGAAGATCAGGTTTGTGAAAATAGAATAATCTTGTTTGGTTCAGAAGTGGGACTTAGTCATTTGTGTAACAGTAAACAATGGTTTATAGATGGGACATTTGACACTGCTCCAAAACAATTTAAGCAAGTGTTTGTCATAAGAGCCGCTGTTGATGATGTGTATGCTACATGTGTCTATGCATTCCTTCCTAACAAACAAGAGTCCACATATGAAGAGTTTCTTACCGCTGTGCTCAATTCTTGTGATGAACGTGGATTAATACCTGACCCAGAGTCTGTTACATGTGATTTTGAAATAAGTATACATAATGCCATTAGATCAATGTTAGGTGAACACGTAAAGATTCAAGGTTGTTTTTACCATTTGACACAGAGTACTTGGAGAAAGATTCAAAATGAAGGACTGTCAGTATTGTACAAATCTAGTGATGATGTTAAACATTTTTGTGGTATGCTTGATGGACTAGCATTTCTCCCTACTGATAGAGTGACTGAAGGTATGAGCTTTTTGCGGTCCGACATACCTGACGGCTTCCAAGGTGTTGTGGATTATTTTGATTCATATTATGTCAGTGGAGTGTACAAGGCCACCCGCGGTCCAAGAGGTGTATTGAAATTTAAACGTACTGGCTTACCACTTTACCAACCAAACATGTGGAATGTTCATGATATTACTCTATCTGGTGGTTCTCGGACGAATAATATATGTGAAAGCTGGAACAACTCATTTACTCACTTAGTGGGGCACAAAAATCCAAGTCTGTGGCATACGATTAGGTGTTTTCAAAAATATCATTTGAATGCTCTAACTGAAATAGAGAGATTAAGGATTGGAGACCCTGCCAGGAAAAGAATGCGCAAGGAGACTGTGCTACATCAAAAAAAGTTACACAAATTATGTTCAGAATTTTCTAATGGTCAGAAAAGCATCCAAGAGTTTCTGAGTTGTGAAACTGTGAAACTGAATTTCCATAAAATCCAATTGGAATATATAGATAGTTCTAACAGCAGGTATGTGAAAAGCAAGTAAAAAATTACTTGAACTAATGTTTGCTCTTTTATATGTGTAATGTGCTAGACAAGTATCTTACTTTAGTTTATTTTCAATAAGTTAGTAAGTGTACATAAATATAGGACTCAATAATATGATGCATATTTGATGATAAGATGATGTAAGATGATGACATGATGACTTGATAATGCATGAAGAATTGTCATTTTTACTGTTCACTTTATATTTCAATAAAATTACTATAAAATATTAAAAGAAATAAAAAAAGAATGAGTGTTGTCTTTTATATAATTTGATTCTGTTGATGAAATATTTGATTTTATTTACATTTAAATACTGTATACATAACATTGAAGAGCAGTGATTCTACCGCAGATACAAAAAAACATATAAGATGAACTATGATTGCTGCTATTTAGTCTTGGGGGCAAATGTCCTGTGTTGTTATTTAGATTGGGGGGCAAATGTCCTAGGTAATAATTTAACTGGGGGGGCAAATGTCCTAGGCTACATTAAGACTGGAGGGCAAACGTCCACCTTGCCATTTTTGAACTGGGGGGCAAATGTCCGGGGGGCAAATGTCCTACACTCATTATTCAGTCGAATGAAAATCGCTTGATGCCTAGTTTACATCGAAGTGAGGTATGTTCTCCCACATACCTATAGAACAAACATTAAAAGAATAACCCGTATTCTAGTACCACTTTTCCCAGAAATACATGCGTCGGTCCGAAAAACTTTCCAAAATTTGTGTAAATAAACTGTTTGCTTTGAGGCGTACATGTTCTTATAAATTTCCACTCGTCCAAGATAAACAGGTGTCTTTCAATCTATAAGATTTATTTCAACGTCATTGTTTTGCTTAAAACGGTAGCGCAATTAAACAGGCTGCCGAAAAACGGTCGTTGCTTGAACGTAATAATCAAAAGCTTTGGTTTGGAATTGTGTTTTATTCCGATATCACACTTTTCAGCGATATTTGAAATGTCACGTTTGTTTGAAGGCAGCCCTTACAAACGTGATTTGTCTGTAAAGCACTTTTCAACGTGTTTGAATGGAAAGGTATATTAATATTAATTTGGTATTGCAATTATAATTCTCATTTAAGAGATGAAGAGAATATTTTTTGTTTTAACAATATTTCAGTCATATCGCGGCGGCTGGAGCACCTATAAATGGATTCCTGGTATTTCTCACACTAGTACTACCACTACATCCTTTCCTAGCCTCCAGCTGCTATCCCACTTAGGTTTACGATTATCCACCCATTGTTGAGAGACAAATGTCGGAAAGGATATGTGCCGCCGCCGGGAATCGAACCCATGACATCTCATGATTGAATATTGTGAGTCTGACGTGCTACCGACTGTGCTATGACGGCGGCTGGGTCAAAAAAGGAGAACAAAAAAAAAATGACAAAAACTCTAGCGTCTTCTTGTCTCTTTCTTTCTATGCCCGAGCACTGTTAACATGCCCTTAAGTTTAGATCTTGACAGATGACCTCGACCTCCGAGTTTTCAAGTTTGAGTCCAGAAAATGTCATCAAAAAGGGTTAAAATATCACCTCTTCAAACTCTTGACAAAACAACGTTAACCCATTCCCACACAACAGATTTTTTGGCTTGGTCCAAACTAAAAGAAGCCGTAGATGACAATTTCAAGTTGAAGGATTTTGAAAAATTTCCGTCTTTTTGGAAAAAAAATATTGTGGATAATGAAGAAATTGCTTGTATCAAGCAATTTGTTTATCATCCACAATATTCTCCAAAGCCTTTTTTCTTGGGGGGGGGGGGCATAAAATGGAGGGATTGTGTGGGAATGGGTTAAAACGCAGTCTTGACAGTCCCGAGGATTAAGAAATTTAAGTATGTTTATTTGCAGGTCAAGTTGTTCAGATAAGCGATATAATTTGAAATGTACCGTGGGTAGTCGACTTATTAAATACCTGTTGACGAGAGATACCTAAATACTAAATAAAGGAATGAATATTGCTATTGAAATAGTTGTAAAGAAATTGAGCATTGCCAAGCTAATAGTGTAAGAGTCTCAACAGGCAGACTGACATACACTGAGAAATGTTGAATAACACTTCGACCCATTTAAGACATTATACCCTCACCATGGTTCATAATCGCTAAATGTGATGACAAGATTATTAAGTGCGTTTAAAAGGGTTTCAGACAAATTTGAGACCATCAAAATTGTTCACATCGTTTGCATTATGATTTTCTCCTGCCATTAAGGATAGTGTGGTACTGAGTAATAGAGTAAAATAGAGCCAGCTAAACTATTTGACAATTTGCCAATCTATAAACAAACCCGTGTTGTTTTAGCATATATATCTATCGAAAAATGCCCGATCGCTAGCCCCGCTCACTTACACTATTGGCATCGCCCATTAACTCCAACAGGAAGTTCTACTACGATTTTGAATGGCCTTGGTTTGCAAAATCTGTTATCAGTAGCGTTTAATAAAAAAGTAGAACGTTTGGTTGGCGGCCTAAACGTCGTAAATACAGCTTGAATAAGCTGTAGTTGCGACGTTTAAGTCGCCAAACCAACCAAAAAAGCTTCACGTAAATGGCGGCCATTGTCGTAGTTAAAACTGAACTTCAAGTCTTTATAAATGATTTCATGGCTTGACTGGTTATTTTATTGACAGCCCCGATTGGCCAATTATACAACGCTATATAGCTTTAAATAATGACCGAAAGTAAACAAAATGTGTGTTTAACGAGTAAATGAATATAACCTACTTTCGCTTTCAATTCCAAGAGCACAAATGAGAATACTGCTTAGTAGAAATAGAAAGATATGAAAAGCTCAGTGTGTAACAACAATATATCATTTATTCACTAGTTAGTACATAGACCTCAATCGTTCCGCGAATATATATTTTCATAAAACATAATTACCAGAAGGAAAGGGTCTATTGCGCTGATTATCCTTTATCAAAATTCTTCGCGATCCGGAGATTTACAGGTTCGCTTCGTGTACCTAGCGCATAAAAACCCTAACGCAAGTACACACGTACTGAATTGTAAATATACGATTTATAAACGATTCGTGGGCGTTTTTATGGAAGTTTTCGCGCTGATTTTATATATTGTACAAGGTGATATAAAAATGAAAGTACTATTTGAGAGCGACTTTGATTGTTATGCCCTCAAACTGTCTAAAAATTTGTTCGAAGAAAAGTATTGTTTTTCCTCTATATGCAACGCTGGCCAAGAAATTCGAAATATTTTTATACTAAAAGAAGAGGGTTTTATAATTTCATGAGCCTGCTGTCAGTATCTGCACTGAAATTATTATTATTATCTAACTCAGTGTGAAAGTTTCAATGGTATTTCAGCGAACCCTTTCCCCACACCATCCTACTGAAGAAAAAAGCTCTGTGGAAGATTTAGAATTTGCGAACAAAAACAGTCAATCCTTACCCACACATTTTTCTTTCCAGTTAGTGAAAGATTCTAAAATCATATCAACCTCAAAAAGTTGACTTTAATTGGCACCAATCTAAACTTTTGTCATCAGGTAATGGGTTGTTAATAAAGTTTCATTTTATTACCTTATTTCACCTATAAAGGAATTAACTGTATAAAATTTCTAGCAGACATCGGTATTACCTCCTTTCAACCCATTACCAGACGACAAAAATTCGGACTTAAACTGGTAGCCCGTTGTCTGTGAGAGACAATATCGATAGATCAAGGGGCAGGAACCCAGTCAAGTTTTGACTGATCCAGTTTTAAAAAAATGTTGCAGACGGTCTTGGGTCGTCGCTCATACGGGCATGTGCTACGGTAGGGACGATAGATAAACGGAAACACACACACACAGTTGCACGTTTAACATTTTCTCTCGTTTGTAACATCGAACCTTTGGCAACGATTAACGCAAGCATATTGTTACGCGCCGAGGGGTTGGGTTACAGTCGCGCACTGTAATGACTTTACAGGGTTGGTAGAGTGTCTAAATTGATGTGACTGTGGACTCCGGGGACAGTCTTTAAGATGTGGCCATCAAAGAAGAAAGAGATTCAAATAAAGTTTCAAATGAAAGGTTTCAATTTATTCTGTGACCATATTACTTACAATTCTGAGATACAGGTTGTGGTGTTTTCTATAGAAGATTCAAATGTGGAGTCCTCGAAAGCAGAGTGGGCCGGGTTTATATACTAATCATCCAGTCCACGAATTATGTGAGCATAATGCTCACAGAATTTGTGGGCTACCCATGCCCACAAACAAAATGCTCACAATACATTTAGTGAACAAAACAATTGGCTAAAAACAAGTTAAATTGGAGAAAAATAAATAAATAAACACCTTTTACTGATATTAGGGTCCAAAAGTCAAAGTTTCATACATAAAATGTTCGAAGAAGACGTGAAAATAATTTGA
Organism: Fragum fragum; assembly: GCA_946902895.1. Lineage (NCBI taxonomy): Eukaryota > Metazoa > Mollusca > Bivalvia > Cardiida > Cardiidae > Fragum > Fragum fragum. The sequence continues at coordinate 20,326,696 of OX336377.1, forward strand.
CAGTCCTTTGTTTACATGCAGCCATCTAGGGGTGCAGACGACAGGTTCACGTTAACTCATTCCAAGGTTGCTATGGGTACAATCCCATAATGCATTGCAATGACCCAATTCAAGATGGCCGACATTGGACTAAGCAGGCCATGTGGCAAAAGTTTCAAACATAATTGCAAGTTCAAAATGCCCTAGCAGGCTTCTTTGTGCAAAGAAATAGACACAGGAAGGAATTCTGCATGTAGCTATGTAAGTAGCATTGGGAATAACACCAAATTATTGAAATTACGGTCCATGAAATTGTGAAAGCGTGGACCAGTGAAAACGTAAACAGGCTGAAGATATTAGGTCACCACATTACTCCCCCCTGAATATGTCAAAGTTCCACCTGACATACTCAGATTGAAGTATAGTAATGGCACACATAACTGTCATTCAAAGGGAAAAGCCTTAATAATAATGTTAGGCCTATTAACGCAGTAATGATTAAAACGTTCAAATATTCAAAGCAACATTAATTAAACACAACAATTACCTTAACAATTATATAAATATTAACAATTTTCAAATTCTTGACCCTCGATCATTTTCAAATCTTTAGACTGTCGGTAAGTTTCCATGTCTAGAAGTGCAACTCCACTGTAACTGATGATAAAATCAGTAGTTTCATCTTTCCACGTAAAGCGAGCTCAATAATAGCAGTATTGAACTTCCCCAATAAGGAATATTGTTTCAGGTAGCACACTCAACACAAATTGCGATGTACAACACATGTACCAGAGCAATACCCGCTGAATTATTCCATGCAACTTCCCAAACTGTCCACATAGACCAGTATACACTCTCCAAAGTTACATCACATAATTCAACCTACTTGCAAAATTTGGGTGTGCTCACCTGTCAACCGCCTACATCCAACTAAATGTACTGCTATTTACCTAAATTAACTTTACGTAATACGGAGTTATAAATCTAGAATTTCCTATTCTCTGACCTTTACATAGTGAAAATAGATTTAGTTTCACGTGGAAATCGATTTAACCTTCTTAAGTAAAATGATCATTGAAGGTAACTACAGCATTACTCATACACGAAAAAGAAATATTATCTTGTTTGATTACTGAGGCAAGCCCATCAGAACCTCTTCTGTATCGATTAACGAGACGGAAATTCCATGACAATTATATGAGCACTTCTGATCTGGTTTGATCCCAGAGAACATTTGTCAAAATATTTCCTGCATCAACTCCCAGACCTAAGACTTAAGCAGACAACACCATGTTACATATTTTGATATTCATAGTTGACCTCTAGATTGTTTAAATGCAATTTTTAAAAGAAAATAAATTGGTTTATCAAATCTTATCAGTCTAAATACTTAATACAAAGCTTTCTAAAAGGTACAATGGTTTCTTCTTCTGTCATCCGGGCTGTACGGTGAAGTCTCTATATTTGGTTCAGGGGATATATTTAAAGTCTTTACGTGACATATATATATAGGGGAAATGACTTAATCCACTCGCGATGAATAATTGATCTTGAAGTTACGTCTATCGTAAATAAATGGGAGGGGGACACTTCATAAAGTTAATTCGCGAGACAAAGATCACTGGGAAACAGTCCACACAAATTTAAAGGCACTACGCGAATAACTTAAAGATTAAACAATTAATGATGCGATATTCAAAGTTCTACCATCATAAGGATCTTCACTGAAAAGTCCGTGTAGTTGTTAATTTGTTAACTTGTACAATCATCAAAACCGAAAAGTCCATGAATGAATAAAATACTTCAGACAGTCCATGTTTGTTTGCGAAGTAAGATTAATTGCTGTGTCAATCCACTTCCTACTTTTTCGATGGTTTAGTAGCAACTGATTTGACAGACTTCTGTGTTGTTTCCTTTTGGTTGTGTTGTTTGAAAGGTGGTCTTGTAGATGTATTGCTGTTCTCTGCTTTCTGCCTCATGTTCTCCTTCTCCCGCTCTTCTTTTCTCATGTTCTCTCGTCTCATCTCCTCTCCAATGCGTTCAAGATTCCTGTTCATCTTTATCATACTCTCCGCTATACTACCATTGTGTGCTTAAAGACACCTAATCGCCCTACTATTCCTGTCTATCGCTTCCACCATTTTTCCAACTAGTGTTTCCATTAATAGTCTGCTAGAGTTTTCAGTTTGTCCTTGTAGTATTTATTCAGTATTCGTGGCAGTAGAGACCATTGTGGGTTTCAATGTTTGGGTTGAGTTTGTTGTTCTTTCATTGGAAGTTCTTGGCCTCTTTATGGGTGGTTCGTAGATGGCGCTGTCGTCGTAGTCAAGGGTTTCATCTTCTTCAGTTAATATCTGGGTTAGTAAGTTTACTTCTGGGGTTTTACTCTGGTTGAGAATATTAATCATAGGTGGATTTGATTTTCTTGACTGACCTTTTGTGCTACTAAGAGGAACACTAGAAATAAGACTGCTAAGTGCTCCAGGTGCGACTGGCACTACCTTGTCTGTTTGTGCTGGCTTTGGTGGTACGGTCGCCGAAATAGGTATGTTAGTTGATTGTGACGGTATGTTAATAACTGGTGTTGAAAGAACAGAAAAGTTCTGGCTAGCTGCGGGTGTTCCAGTTGATGAAGACGGATTAGAGAATGAGGCGAGAAGGTCAAAGTCAGGTATTTGAAAAGTCTGATTCTGGACTGAAGCTTGTGTTGCCGTACATAAATTTGATGGAAGAGGGTTCTCGGAGAGAAAAGGGACAACAACTTTATAGTCGACACCTTCCTGAATCATCTGGCTGTTCGGGTTGTCCACTAAGAAACGACTGTGGTCTAACACTCCAAGTTCAGAGGCAATCTTGGCATGCCTTTTATATTGCGTGACATGTTTGATTAGTTGTTCCTTATTCAGGGACCTGAACATGCACAGAGTGCAGTAGAAAGGAGAGCGATCCAGCGGAGTATGATGTTTGAGTATGTGTCCAATTACCCTATATTTGGCTTTCACGTAGCTTTTCCCCTGATTGTGGCAACGGCAACAAGAGTAGGGCTTCTCCCTTCTCTGCATGATTCTATTCTGAAAATACAGAAGATGAAAAGACATGGTCAGTGATGTGTCTAATGCTGTCAAAAGCTGCCATTGCTGCAAATAAAATTCAATATTAACATAGAAGAGAAGATTTCTAATTTAATTTGCCATATCAAATCCTTAAGGTTGTGTTCTTAGCTATTCTGGTAAAAATTGAATAATCTTGATTGAAGCTGGGACATCAGATGTTATTCTTTATGGCAAGAAAGGAACAGTTGCAAAGAGATAGCTCAGGATGACAGGAAGGAAGCTGAGGGAAGGTATATTTACACAGGAAGTGAGAGTTTACGCCTCGCTCGCGTGACCCATTTCGGCGGATCATTCCCCTCATAAATCTTTAATTTGTTGTGATGCACGGTTTTCTCTTTGCCTTTTGGATCGAGCGTCAAAACAAAGTTAAGTTCCGAAAGTTTAGTTTTGATGATATACGGACCCTCATACGCATGCTCAAGTTTTGGTGCTACACCTACTTTGCGCGATTCTGCTAGACACCATACGATATCGCCGACTTCGAAAGCATTCATGGAAAGATTCGTGTCGTACAGAAGTTTACTACGTTTTGCGGTTTCTCCGATGTGTCGCCTAGCCACCTCATGGGCCTTTTGCATCCTCGTTCGCAAGGAATCAATATATTCCCCATACGAGGTTATTTTCTGTTGCCGACTGGTAATACTACCGTATATTAACTCGGCAGGCTGTCTTAATTTCCCTCCCTATGGCTAGCAGGTTGGGAGAACACTTAGTTGTTTCATTTGGAGAAGCTCTATAAGCTCCCGCAATACAGCCAAGATGCAAATCCCAATTTTCCCGTTCTCCTTTCAAATAGGCTTTTATCATCTTGATAAGGGTACGGTTAAATCTTTCGGTTTGACCATTACTCTGGGGATGACGAGTACTTGTGCGGCTCTTTCGTACCTCAAGCATTCTACATAGCTCTTTCATCACCCTGCTCTCAAAGGTTCTACCCTGATCACTGTGAAAAGCTAAAGGGCAGCCCCAGCGTGCTACATACTCATTCAGAACCTTGGCCGCACAAGTCTCAGCAGTCTGATCCGGGACAGGAATGATTTCGACGTATTTCGAAAAATGGTCTGTTAAGACCAAAATGTAGCGGTTGCCTCTAGGTGTTACAGGCAAAGGACCAAGGTAGTCCATTGCTACTATATCTCCTGGAGCTCCTGTCTTCAAGCTTCCCATAGGCGCTTTAGGGGTTTTAAGCGGGTGTTTGTCTGCCGCGCATATGTCACATTTTTTTACATACAAATTTACGTCTTCCTTGAGGTTAAACCAATAAAAGTTCTGTATTAGCTTTTGTCTTGTCTTCTTTGTCCCGAGGTGCCCGGATGTTATGGTATCGTGGAAGTGGTACATTATTTCACGCTTCATCTGCTTAGGGACTATGGTTTGTTTGAACTCTCCTGTGCCGTCTTTTTTTTGTATTGCTTTTCCAGCACTCCATCCACTACAGTTAAACTGTCCCATAAAATCCAATAGTGGCGAGCTGCTGGGCTCCAACAAGTAACCTCTGAAGGTTTTGGTCTTGTACCATTGACTTTTGCCTGGAGTATTTGCCTGATGTCTGGGTCAGCAATCTGTGCCTTTCCGACATCACCTAAAGCTTTCATCCAACCGGTATTTGTTGAACACTGTTTGGAAGTTGAAGGTTCATCTTCATTTGTGGTACCATGAGTGACTGACCTTGTTGCTTGTTGTGTATGTTCGCTGACATCTTTGGTTTCATGTGGTGTCGGAATCGTTGCACACATGTCAGCGGCTCTTTTCAGACACTTCCGACATGGACCGCATCTTAGCGGCTCACATGTGTCAACATATGGGCAGTCACAGTCATATGGAGTTTCACATCTCGACAGGTCATCACAGTGCCCTTGCTTCTTGCCCGGTCTATACTCTACGGCAAAGTCATACTGTGCAAGAATCTCTAGCCAACGAGCTATTTTTCCCCTTGGCTCTTTCAAGCGAAACAGCCAAACAAGTGCCTGATGATCGCTTCTCACCCGAAAGCGCCTACCTAATAGATATTGGCGATAATATTCAATGAAATAGCGGACGGCTAAGAGTTCCTTTTCGGTTATACAATAATTGGACTCTGCTTTGTTCAGTGATCGACTACCATAGGCTATCACTCGCTCTCTTCCATTCTGTAGTTGAGCTAAAATGCCTCCGATTCCGACATCGGACGCATCAACATCCAAGATGAACCCTCCTCCTTCGTTTTGGGGATACCCCATAACTTCTGACCCGACAAGTACATCTTTCAGATCTGAGAATGATGTTTGGCATTGTTCGCTCCATTTGAAAGCAGCGCCTTTTTTGGTGAGCTCTAATAGTGGTTTGGCTCGTTTGGCAAAATTGTTCACAAAGCGGCGATAATTGGACCCCATTGCTACAAATTGTTTAACTTGTTTTGCATTTGTTGGTCTTGGCCACTCGACAATTTTTGCAATGTTTACAGGATTTGGCCTTACACCTTCTCCGGACACAACATGACCGAGGAAAGTAACTTCTGGTTGCAAAAGCTCACATTTCTCCGGCTTCAGCTTGAGACCTGCATCTCTTAACCTTTGAAGCACTAGTTCTAATCTGTTCATGTGTTGTTCAAAGTCGTTTCCAAAAACGATTATATCATCAATGTAGACAAGGCAGGTCTCCCACTGTAGCCCCTGTAGAGCCAGCTCCATCGTTCTTTGAAAGGTACTGCCAGCATTATTTAACCCAAAAGGCATCCTGAGTAGCTCAAATTGGCCATACTTACAGACGAAAGCGCTCTTTGGGATATCTTCTTCCCTTAAAGGAATCTGATAATAACCACTTGTCAAGTCTAGGGTGCTGAAGACTGATGCTCCTGAAACAGAATCAAGACAATCTTGGATTCTAGGCATAGGAAATCCATCTGGTTTTACCAATTCATTGACGCGTCTGTAATCGATACATGGACGTATCGAACCATTTTTCTTTCGCACGAGGACAATCGGGGATGCCCAGGGGGAAGTACTTTTGCGTATAACCCCTTTCGCAAGAAGGTCTTCTATAGCCCGTTTCTCGTCATCTGCATACGCCAAGGGCACTCGTCTTGGTGGCTGTTTTATGGGCTTCGCTGACCCTGTCTCAATTGAGTGTTCATTTAGATGGGTCAAACCCAAGTCCCATTCACCCTTTGAGAAGACATCTCCAAACTGTTCAAGTGTTTGAGCCAGCCGAGTCTTCTCCGTATGATTTAGACTTTTAGCTGATGCTTCAAAAAGACTCAACAAGTGCTCAGGCACCTTGTCAGGTGTTTTACTTGGGTACTGGAATACGACTGATCCAGGCATTTTACTATTCTCGAGGTGGATGCGTTTGACACTGCAATTGTTTGACTTCTCATCACCATCCTCACAGTCAGCTAGTAAAGTTACCTGACCATCAATTTTTTCAGCTCTGCCTATGACGGTGTTTTGATAAATGGTGACGGGAGTAGTAAATGGGTTCATCACCCTTGCTTTGCTAGTGACATTGCTGGACAAGTCTGCCAGGGAATGTGCCATGCAAAGTTTAAATCGCTCTTGGAAGTCGTCAACTGGCTCGAGCAAAAATATTGCATTGTGATCAAAATCGTCGACCTCAGTTCTGTCGACCATCACATCAATTATTTGTTCAGATAGGCCAGGAATTTCGTAATTGTCCGCAGCGGTGACCCTTCGAGTTTTGTCTATACCCACTTGCATGACAGGGATTTTAACGTCATCAAGCAATATCATACCCTTGCTTAAAATCAGGTCAGCTGGACCTTTATTACTGTTCTGGAGGATGTCTATACCCAGGATGCATTCATCCTCTATGTCGGCCACTATTAGTTCTCTTTTCATACTTAATGTGTGGAGCTTGATATCAAAGTGGGCTTTCCCCATTTCGTCAAGCGGAACACCAGCTGCCCCGGTAAGACAGGCTGACTTTATTAGGTCCGGTTTCGATTTCAATTTCTCATAGACTTTTGCCGAAAGAACCGTTTTAGACGCGCCAGTGTCAGCAGTAAATACGATAGGGACACCTTGTACCTCGCCCTTTATATAAACTCCGTCACATAATTGTCGTTTTCGTCTAATAGGTCTTTCCGGTTTCTCGTGTTCAATATTTGAGTTTTGGTTTTGGCCATTATTGATGGTAGAGACCTCTCTTTGGCCACAAGAGTAGGTCTCTTCTAGTTTAAATGTGGGGCTTGGGATGAGGGAGTAAAAACACTAACGTCATTTGCAGTTCTATCATTTTTATTTTGCTGAGAATGGTCACCTACAAATCTATGCCCATTTGGGCAGTCATTAATTTTATGTCCTCGTTGATTACATCCGTAGCATGTAATGTAACTCTTATTCTGGCCCTTCCCTTGGTAGTTCTGGTTTCTTGGTGATCTATGTCGCTCCTGCTCTAGCTTTGCTATTCTGTCCATCAGCTGTTTTAACAAAGTTTCGTTTTTGCTTGCTTGATCGGGGCTCTTAGCAACAGCCTCAGCAGCAAGACGACATGTGGATTCAAAATTTTGAGTATCTGGCTCCTCCTCATCCAAGGTGTATTTATATGTGTCATTTTGTTCTGAATTCGGCATTCGTCTTGTGCTCTTCTTCAAAGTCTCTGCTCGGTTTCCTCTGTAGCCCCTACTACTCCTGGTTTGGACATAGTTGACCACATGGAAAACGGCCTCGTCTATGTTTTCGGGCTCCTTGTGGTATTCTACCTCAAATCGGATTTCATCATCAAGTAACCCGTCTAAAAACTTCCGGACCAGGTCTTCTTCTCTTGTTCTTCGGTCTCTGTAACCATGTGCTCGATCGTAGAGCCTTTTAAGGTCAGCGGCGAATTCCTCTGCGGTCTCTCCTGCCCTTTGAGTACGTCTGCTAAATTTTGCAGCAAAAGCCCTAGTCGTCTCTACCACTCTATATCGACTATTCATTTCCCTAACCAACTCTTGGTAGTCGTCAAGGGTTCGCCTAGGAAGCTGAGTAAAGATGAATTGTCCAGCCTGATCTTCCATTCGCGGCAAGAGCTGGTCGAGTCGGTCATCATCACTCCAATTGTTTCTCTCTGCGATGGTCTCAAACCTTGCCAGCCAAACGTTCCAATCTTCCTTTCCTGTAAAATTTGGTATCTTTATGTTGTTACACCTTGCAGCCTGGTCAGGGGATCTTCTCTGTCTGTAGGCACTGTAAAAATCTCCTGGGTTACATCCAAACCCACTATCATGTAGTCTGTCTTGATAAGGCTGATCAAAGTTGGCACCCTGTCTTGGGCCTAAACCAGCAGTCTGATCCTGATCCATGTGGTTTCTGGGCTCACGGTGGTAATTCCCATGGTACCAATACCCTGTTTGCTCTTCTTCCCCAAAGGCGAAGCGTGTGCGTCGGCCTGGCACTGAACATCTAGGTTGGGATGGATAGCTTGGCACTGGCTGCGAAGGGATGTAAGGCGTATTGTTGTTTGTGTTGCAGGGAAACTGGGACGACTGGACTGAGTCGCTCTTCAAACCTTTCAACTCGTTCATAACATCTTTCAGCATATGTGTCATGTTGGTCATCATTGACTGGGTTGATGATTCCCGAGGCTGACCTGGATGGCAAACTGTAGTACCTTGTGAAGACCCAGATGTGGATGCTGAGTCATCATCCTCATGTTCGTCACTGTTATCTCTTGGTGGTCGAAAACTTATTTCGCTGTCAACTCTTGTAGGGCTGGCCATTTGAATTTGTGCTAATCAAATTCAAGTTCAACTCGCAACAATCCTGGTAATTGTTTTCTAAAACAAACTAGAACTTTGAATAAAGCGTGATTAAACGTGGTTTCGTATCACTGGATCTGCTGACGGAATAAATAGCAGATCCCACCTCTGCCACCACAAAATGTTACGCGCCGAGGGGTTGGGTTACAGTCGCGCACTGTAATGACTTTACAGGGTTGGTAGAGTGTCTAAATTGATGTGACTGTGGACTCCGGGGACAGTCTTTAAGATGTGGCCATCAAAGAAGAAAGAGATTCAAATAAAGTTTCAAATGAAAGGTTTCAATTTATTCTGTGACCATATTACTTACAATTCTGAGATACAGGTTGTGGTGTTTTCTATAGAAGATTCAAATGTGGAGTCCTCGAATGCAGAGTGGGCCGGGTTTATATACTAATCATCCAGTCCACGAATTATGTGAGCATAATGCTCACAGAATTTGTGGGCTACCCATGCCCACAAACAAAATGCTCACAATACATTTAGTGAACAAAACAATTGGCTAAAAACAAGTTAAATTGGAGAAAAATAAATAAATAAACACCTTTTACTGATATTAGGGTCCAAAAGTCAAAGTTTCATACATAAAATGTTCGAAGAAGACGTGAAAATAATTTGACAGTCCTTTGTTTACATGCAGCCATCTAGGGGTGCAGACGACAGGTTCACGTTAACTCATTCCAAGGTTGCTATGGGTACAATCCCATAATGCATTGCAATGACCCAATTCAAGATGGCCGACATTGGACTAAGCAGGCCATGTGGCAAAAGTTTCAAACATAATTGCAAGTTCAAAATGCCCTAGCAGGCTTCTTTGTGCAAAGAAATAGACACAGGAAGGAATTCTGCATGTAGCTATGTAAGTAGCATTGGGAATAACACCAAATTATTGAAATTACGGTCCATGAAATTGTGAAAGCGTGGACCAGTGAAAACGTAAACAGGCTGAAGATATTAGGTCACAACAATATCTTTATTGGGTAATATATTCGCCGATTTTAATAACTGCTTTTTAGTTGAATCAGTAAAAATGATTTTGTACATCGATTCAAGAAATTATCATTCGGAATTTAGCTATTTGCTAGATAACTTATTAAGACAAAATTTTAAGACTTTGTTCATTACATTTTAAAGTAAATGTAAATCCCAGTAAAAAAAGAACGACTGACAGAATTTTTAAGAGAACTTGAAAATTAGTAAGCACGAGCAATTTTCACTTTCTTACATTTTTTTTAAACTAGATACAAAGTCCTAACTCTGTTATTTTTCAGACGTCAAAATAGATTTATTGCGTTGTTAATGTTTTAAGTGCGCATTTCTTGCTGTGAGCGTTCGAATAAAGAAAACTTTGTCAGTTGTCAAAGCTGTAGTTAATGCAACAAACTGACGAATACTTAACACAGTATCCAGATATTTGCGAAGTAGGAGGATTGTAAGTTAATAAATAAAGATTAGATTATCCAGAAATGTTGAAAGGAAGAACAAAACCCAACCACTTTTTCATATCAATTATATCATTATTTAGTCGAATGGGTAATATTTTATATAAAGTGGCATACCTTTATTTAAAAAAAAAATGTCATAAAGCTCAAAGATATTATGTTATATATTATTTAAAATTCAGGCTATCGACACTCTTCATGTAAAAAACGCATACTTTTATTAAAGTAATTATATGTTATCCTGGTAATTATTGCTCAGTTTGATAAGATTATAGCATTGCAAACCCTTGCTCCTTATTGTTTGTCTGCCTGTATGTCTGTCCAAAACAAGCACCGATCACTTGACTTTTCAATTTAACACAATGAATTTTACATTCCACGGGTAATCGAATATACATAGGGTAGCTACAAATGTTTCAAATCATGCTTTATTGTAGAAAGTTAATATGTCTTTAGAGCCCAATAATTTAAATACCATTTAGTATAGAAATAAGGTTGGTTAAGGAGAAGTTACTTTCATGTATTTTTTTTCCTTTTCCAAATAATTTTATCTATAGATACCTATATATGTTGTGCATCAAAGTCTAGACTGTGGGAAAAGGGCAAATTGTGTTTCTCTGTTTCCAACCCTTATCATCATACATACAGCTTAATCGTCTCTATAACCCCGATCAATTTATCAGACTAAAATTTTTAGTAAGCCCGATTAGCTCAGTTGGTAGAGCACTTGACTTCAAACCTCAAGATCACGGGTTCGAGCCCTTGGCTGACCATATTAACTAACAAACTAATTTTTTTTCAAATGAGACGTTAAACCGAGGTCCCGTGAGACGGTGCTATCCATCGAGCACGTTAAAGAACCAGGCAAAGCTCTCAGCAGTATAGTCCTGTAGCCTTGCACTATCCCCCGTAACAACTAACCGTCTTCTGTGGGCGTCGCTCATATGGGCATGTGCTACGGTAACGACGATAATTAAACGGAAATACACACAGTCTAAAATTTAGTTGTCTGGGAAAGGATTAACAGCTTACAATACTCTTATCTATTACTCGAATTGATATAGATACTTTCTTTTATACATTCATACTTCCAAGACCAATTTAACTATCTTTATTTATCTGGGAAAGGCTTAACACATTACAATACTAATTTGTTTTACAGGATTTAATATAGACATTTTCTTGGTCACAATTTAATTTATTTTCATCGTAATATAAATATTGGTTGAGTTTTTCCATGTGGGATTTTGTTCCGGCCGGGGTTTGTCCCGTTGGGTTTTTGTCCTAGTGGGGTTTTTTTCTTAGTGGGGTTTTGTCCTGGTGGTTCTTTTTCCTTGTGGGGTTTTGTCCTACACTCTTCTCAGTTTATTGTAAATTTTGAAAAGATTATGAAACAAACATGAATGAGTGTTAAAGACTTTGAGGAAGGTCATTAAACTTTTGTCGCAATCGCCAGAACCTCCATAACGATAATCTTCGTCTCCGTAAGCTGTAGTTATGATAGTGTGTATGAGAAAGGAAAATATTATAGATGACAAGAGGACCAGAGTGACCCTAAATTGCTCACCTGAATTGAATGTCTCGAATTTTTTATTTAAATTCATTGATGACAATTGATCGGGCAAAAATATGTGGACTCTAATTGCATACAAAGTTTTTCTAAGATTTAACCCCGTGACCTTTTTTTACCCTAGTTGAACCTATTTCGAACTTGTCCGAGATTTCACAAAGACAATCATTCTGACCTATGTTCAGGTTGATTGGGGAATAGTGGCCTCTAGAGTGCATACAAGGTTTTTCTATGATTAGACCAAGTGACCTAGTTTTTGACCCCAGTTGGCCCTATTTCAAACTCGCACAAAATTTCATCAAGACAATCATTCTGGCCAAATTTCAGGTCGATTGGGCAAAAACGTGGCCTCTAGAGTTCATACAAGGTTTTTCTAAAATTAGACCAAGTGACTAAGTTTTTGACCCAAGTTGGCCCTGTTTCAAACTCGTACAAGACTTCACCAAGACAATCATTCTGATCGTATTTCATGTTGATTGGGCAAAAAATGTAGCCCGTATCGTGAATACAAGGTTTTTCTCAGATTTGACCCCGTGACCTAGTTTTTGACCCTTGTTGACCCAATTTCGCACTTGTCCGAGATTTCATCAAGGCCATCATTCTGACCAATTGTCCAGTTGATTGGGCAAAAACTGTAGCCTCTAGAGTGCATACAAGGTAAATGTTGACGACGGACGTCGCACGACGCACGACGGAAATCCTCCTTACCACAAAAGCTCACCTTGAGCCCTCCGTGCTCAGGTGAACTAAAAATGAACGGCCAAAATTTTGTTTTGATTTTATTACATATTAATTTTAATTGTAATGTTTTTACTACCTATTATTTCAAATTATAATAACGCCATTTCGGTCGCCCATCGACGATTGTCTGTTTATTTCAACAAAGATCTAGTGTGCAGTGAATTGACCAATCGCTGGCCCCGCCCACTGTCCACTTTTCCCCGCCGATTGACTCCAACAGGAAGTTCCGTTTCGATTTTTAACGGTGTTATTTCGTCAAATTTATGGTCAGCCTCATGTACAAATAAGTGGAATGGTTGTTTTGCGACCTCAACGGCGTAATTACAGCTTGAATAAGTGTGGTTACGACGTTTTAGTCGGCAAACCAACAAAGATGGTCCACCAAAGTGGCAGACAATTTCGGAGTTCAAACTGAACTTCAAGCTTAAATGAATGATTTGATTGATCGATTGTTTGTTTGCTTGACAGCCGCAATTGGTAAATTATGTTATAGGCTAGATTTTGAAATGTTAAAGCTAGATTTTGAAATGAAAGCCTACCTGTAGGAAAATAGCTGACAACAAAACCGCGTTTCTTGATATAACATTTTGTAAAGCTTTCTATGGCAAATGTTTCTACTTCTATGAGGACGAATTTGTACCTAAAACAGTAGATCTCGTTGGTTTCCTTGTTACTTGCAATTTCACTTGTACATGTAGATCCAGTTTTGGAATATTGTCCATAGTCATCAGGTTACCGCTTCATTCACGTTCGCAAAAATGCCGTCCAAATATTTATTTTTTCCTTGGAGAACTCTCCCATTTACTTTGATGAATCCTTAATTCATCCTAGATTCTGGTTTCTTCGGGGTTCCATGAAAAGATAAGATTTACATCTTATTGATTTACAATCTCCTACACAACACTTGTCATTTCATCCCATCTTGTGAGGATAATACATCCCACAGAAAAAAACTCATTGTTAAAAAGTGTTTTCACTTTATTTGATTGTGGCAAAAAGAATTTCAAATAATAATGATAATAAAATATTAATAATGGAATGAAATAAACACCGTGCAATGATATACCCGTGCCGAAAAAAGATTCCTTGTCGCATTCTTTGATTCGTCCGGATTTCACGGCATATCTGTTCAAACAAAAAAGAAAAGAAAGTTTCATCAAGTCATAAAGTGTGCGGTTTTGTTTGTCGGGCGCTTGCACTGGGTGGAAACGGGTCCCGGATATTGCTCCTAAAAATGGCCGCCATGTCAAAATAATAAGGAACCAGTGTAAGTATTTGTTTATTTTCTATTACTAAGTTATGTACTCACGCTAATGAAGTCTAGCCTTAAAGGCAATATGTATCTGAAATTAAGTTTACATATTCATTACGTCCTGTACTCGAAGGATTGTCGTCAAAACACCACATGAACCACGTGTTTACCACGAAGAGCATTACCCCACTCGCATTTATTCAACCAAGATACAAAATAAGGAGTGTCATTTAAAAAATTGAATCGAGCGATCGATTTAAATACAATCCACGAAACAATGCTGAAAAAATAGGCCACTAACATTAAAATTTGACAAAGATATGGCCGTTTTTCGTTGGACTGTAGCAATTCTTTTGAGTACTGGGAATTGATATCTTAGCTGTTTAGACATACTGGGAATTGCTTAAAAGGGTGCTGAGAATTGCAATGTACAATTTCTTAGTTTGGGCCAATTTTATATGTTTATAATGTTTATAATGTATATTTCCTTTGTCGGACAGATACGTGGAAAAATACATTATGAACTCTGGAAAAATGATTAGCTTTTGTATGTTTTAGCTCCTCTAAACTAAATCGTAAAATAGGACGCCTGTTTGGCAGGGGATACGGCATCAGAGCTCATGTCGAAAAATACGTCTTTATAGAATTATAACAATATTATAACTCACAAAATTAGAGGGCGATTGGTATCTTTATTGAAATATGTATGCAAAATTTGTTTACAAATAGTAAATGATTTTATACTCAAAACGCTTAAACTAATTCTACAAAACGATGTTTCACACTAGAACGCTAGATTTCAGAGCGCTTTGTGGATTTTCGAAGAAGCTAGCAAAGTCCACTTGTAATATATTTGACGATTCGTTTCAATCGTGATTCTAAAATATACTGAGCAAAAATGAAAAATTTACGTTTAATTTCGGGACCTAGTGCTTTATGTCAACGTGGCTCTTTGGTGGTATAAGCGCTATGTAATTTTACCATTTAGATGTTTCTGGGTAACTCATACAAACTACATTGTAGCCAAAAATAAGCATATTTACTGTACTTGAAATCGATTCTTGTTGCTTCAAATGTTAATCATCTCAGTCCAAATTTAACTTATATTCCATGAGTAAATGTTGTTAGATGAGATTTGAAAGATACCATTGAAATGAACAGTACCGCTTTATTGAAGTTGGTTAACAATCTTGTTCGTATTTTTTGTCGAGTAATCTGTTCTTTAAAGCTTCAAAACAAGCTTAAACTTTTGGAATGATTGTCTATTCGAAGTACCAAAATATTTTGAAAAATGCAATCCACAGTATACATTTTTCAATTCCCAGTATCCCTACTCCTAAGTACGAGACCGCACGTTTACGACCATATCTCTTTCAATTTTGGAAGATGGGGGCTGAAAATTTCAAGATATAAACTTGAATGATAAACGTTGAAAATGTTCGCTTCAGATTGTTAAAAACCATGATTTTATTGCTCATAGATGTAAAATGATAGAGGAATGTATCAACTTTTGTGTGAACATGCCCTACAAATAGTCGTTTTTTAAAGGGGACGTGGAATTTAAGTCAGTATTACACACATTGAATGAAAAGTATGGATATTGTGTCTCTTGTAATTGGTCCAATTAGCGCTAAAGAATAATAGAATAAAAGAAATTAGGCATTTACATACCAGTGTCGATGAGTTTGTAGATAAAAAATGGCGGATTTCGATTAAATTTTTAGCAATATCCGGGACCCGTTTCCACCCAGTGGCTTGGGGACATTTTGCCGATTATACAAAAACAGCATTTATTTAGAGGAGACCGGGGCAAAATGTTACACGTGGCAATTATCTTTTGAATTATCTTCTCAATGACGTCATCGGTGACGCTACTATACTTTCTCGGAAAACGGTTTTTGAACGCTGCATGTCGTATTGTACACGAGAAATATAATGAAAACAGAGGATACTTGCAAAGGATCAGGAAACGCTTTTTGTTGCACGTTAGTAAACTCTTAGCATCTTTATAAATTGTCGTCTCAATTGACATATGTATACAAGAAATATAGCAAAGATATGTGGTTACGGAAAATCGAGATCCAGATAATGGCATAACTGTGAACATCATATTTCGGCTGACTTTCATTTTGTCTGTACTATCGTCTTCCCTGAAAAGCTGCGGTTGTGGTTGTGTTACAAAGGATATGGAGCGAAGCCTTACCATGTAACACTTTGCCCAGTAATATTTCACTATTAACCCATTGCCAGACAGCATGAATTTGAACTGATTCGAGATGAAAGAAGCTGTAGAGGACACTTAAACGTGATGTTAAATTACGAAATATGTAAAAAATAGATTTAAAATCATCGTGCGAAAAAGAGAAATGGCTTGTTACAGACAATTTCTCATTTTCCCACAATGTTTACCCCACTATCAAGTTCAAGGGTAGGCAAGTGTGATATAAGTTCTTAAATTTTTGGGTAAATCATAGATGTTTTTCTTGATTTATATAAGTAGAGAGTGTGTGATCTACAATGAAATTTTCATGCAATTAAGTATTTGTATATTTTACTCATTGCAGAATGGTTCGGAACTATAAAACGTAGGACCTAGCAATCGCAGGTTCCCTTAGATGCTATTCAAAAGGCTTTTCTAGACTTGATAGTGTGCGGAAGAAGCATAAGATCCGTTGCAAGTGATTTAAAAATGAACACATTGACTTTTTGCAGGTATATAGAGAAATCAAACGTACAAGGAACTGAAAAGGTTAAAAAATTCTGACATCGAACATACAAACCAGTCTTTTCGGCGACATAAACAAGCTCCAAAAATCAAAGCGCTGAAAGTACTGATGATCGACGTCCCTATTGGCATAGTAGAACGAGTGCGCAGTTCGGTGTAGAAAATGGCATTTTTATTATAGGTAATCTTATTTAGGCATAAAGTATCGCCTATCCTGTTTGACTTAAAAAGTTATACAGGATGTTTTCTATTCTAGAGTCTGAAGCACGATTACAAGATTGGCAAATTTGCCATTGACATACTCCTCATTTGTGTCTCGCCGATGGAAATATAATAAGTAATTTGCTATTAAGTTGGCTGAGCAGCTTATGGCTCAAATTTATTGTTGAAGTTGTACATGTACATGTCCTGATGTGAAAATGACAAGAAGCCATAGTTGGGTGCACCTACCAGTTTTAATGATATACTGCTGAAAGTTACGTTAAACCAAATTATCTTGATCATAGTCTAACTAGCTTACAAGATCAATATTTCATTACTTTTCCGAGATGATCCTTTTCGGATGTCAGTCCACAAATAATTAAGACATCATTTTTTCTACCCTACCTGGCCCTTAGTTTTCAACTTCAAAGAAATTTAAACTGCTGTCTGTAACTTCCGTGGATCCAGACTACACCAAAATTATGTCGTTTGGTAAAGGGTTAAAAGGGCTATTTCAAAATAATAATAAACATCCAAGCAACGTCTCTGGCGATACATAACTCTTTGGCTTATCACGCCCGCAGTATAAAGAAATAGAAGAAAACTCACTGCGCGTTATCCAAATCAATCTAGAGGTCCCGGGTTCGATCCATGACGCCGGCACTCATCCTTTCTGACTATTTGTCTCTCACCAATGGGTCGATAATCGTAGACCTATGTGGGATAGCAGCTGGAGGCTAGGAAAGGATGAAGTGGTAGTACTGGTGTGAGAAATACCAGGATTCCATTGTTAGGTGCTCCAGCCGCCGCGATATAACTGAAAGATTGTTGAAAGCGGCGTAAAACCCCATTCAAACAAACAAACAAAGCGTTATCCAAACCGAGTTCTAAAAAATAGAAGGCAAATTTTTCACTATGTAATTGAAAGACAGCGCGTTATCCAAGCCGTGATCTCATCTACACTGAGCGTGATATAGGTCGTTGTTTTCGTAGTAAAGCGGAGTCTTTAACATTCTAAGAATTTTATAGGATCCTCATATTGCACAATTTTCAAAATGTTCAGTGTTTGGAGGAGAATGTTTTTGAAAAAAGATAAATCGAACCTTATTAGGCACTATTTCTCTTCTAACCTAGTAATATCCTACAGGATTTTCCAACTAGGTAACATTGATGATGACGTTGCAGACGTCGTCAAAAACTATTTAAAGGCTGTAGGCAATGTTTACCGAAAGAGTCACAAAAAGTTCTCATTATAACCCGAAAATGCGCCGAATTATTTAACAAAAAAGTGCCTAAATTTTGCAAGGAATATGAAAGTGCTAGTGCCGGTTGGTTTTCTGCGTCCATGAGAAGAAATGTTTATTTAGCTATTAGGACCCTGGAAGCTACAAGCCTATCTAGAGCCATCTTTGATAAAGCTAATGTTGATTTGTTCTTTAATACGTTGGCTACAGTAATGGACAGAGAGGGGTTTTCAGCTAGTTACATTTGGAACTTTGATGAAACAAGTTTAACAATATTGCAACAACCACAAAGCTAAGTACCGGCAAAAGAGGTGAAACAAATCAGTGCTTTTACATCTGCAGAATGAGAAGAGCTTGTAACAATATGTGTAGTAGTTAGCGCTAGTGGTAACGCAGTTCCGCATGTGTTTATCTTTCCTCGCGTAAAATATCAATATCACTTTATTAGAGATAGACCTGTCGACTGTATTAGAGCTTCCCATAATTTAGGATGGATGACTATTGATAACCTTTTGAAGTTCTTAGAACATTTTGTTCAACACTATAGAGCAAGTACAGATACAAAGCTTTTACCGACAATCACCAATCTCATATACATATTGATATTTTAAACTATGCCAGGGATCATGGAGTAGTCCCTCCCCATTGTTCCGATAAGTTTAAGACCTTTGACAAGTATGTGTTTGGTCCCTTAAAATGACAAATATCTGTAGCACAAGATTATTGAATGCGAAGTCAGGAAAAAGGTTGACTCTCGATTGTGAAAGAACGTTTGCCAAAAGTAGCAATTACGACAAACATAGGTCATGGATTCAATTTTTCTGGTATTTACCCGTTTAACAGTCCGTGACGACGAGTTTGTCCCTAGCAATTTCTATGCAAGGAACTTGAACCGTTTGATAGTTCGTGTCCCAGGTGACGGTAATATCTTACACGCTGTCCCAATAAGCTTGGCAGAAGAACACTTAGAACAAATTTCTCATGGTGAGATTTTTTCAGACTGAAAAAGGAAATAAACGTGCAGCGAAGATTTTATAATGAATAAGCTAGAGAACGTGATATAATAAATGGCATTGAAAAGTATATCACTAAAATGGAATTCGATTAAATTATTGATTTAGTTCTTTCAGCACTCTGTAACTGCCTAGTGTCTGCAATACGATATCAGTTTATAAGAAACGATGTTCAAATCTTTGCACTTCCTCCAGGCCGACGTTCATATTGTAAGAAGTGGTGAGGATGGAGACACCCACTAAAATTGTGTTGGTAGATGTACTGGTAAAAGAAATAGTACAAATAACTCAACCACTACGGAATGGATTCTCACCGGAGCATGTAAGGCCGCAAACTACAGGGTGGGTAAATTCATACGTTAACAGCGAAAGACAGCAATATTAACCGATACACTGGAGAAAAATAATATTGAGCAAGAAATTAACAGACGTGAACAGAACAGAAGTAAAGGGAATACTAACATTGAGAGAAAAAAATAAATCGAGAAAAAGTGATGTAGCAAAGAAGAAGTCAACACATTAGAAAGTAAAGGATGAAAGTTCTAATTCAGACAGCGAGGATTGGTTTTGTCTCATTTGTGTAAATCGCGTGTAGTATGGATCCAGTGATATGGGTGTAGAAACTGGGCATATGAAGTGTGCACCGGTGTAACGAAGAAGAATGCATTTCTTTGCCGAAATTGTAACTCGGACAATGATTCTGATTGTTGTATAGGCCAGTATAGCTTATAATTTTTCGAGCCTCTTGCCAAATCAAATGCTCATGTTATGAATATGTGATGCGTCATGCAAACACTCCGGAAACTCCACAAATCAAATGTTTTGAAAAAGATTGGATTAGAGCTTCAGAAATCGGCATTATATAATGAGGTATAATGGCAATTTTGGATTCAGAAAATGCTCCAACAACGAAAAATCGACGCTTATGGGCCTGTGCCATCCACACAATGCGGCCTGGGTCGATACTTTTCACAATTCTCGGACGGTCTGTTTTGCTGATATGTGTTTTGTTTCTTTATTTTGACAGTTTAACCTATTCCCACACGCCTCTAAGAAACAAGTTTGGAAAACATTGAGGAAAACGAAGAAATCAAAAGTAACAAGTAATTGCTGCATCCTACCTCAAGAAATTAAAATAAACTTGAATTATCATCGAAAAAAAACTGACGTCTGCAGCAAATTTGAATTTGGAGCTATCTTACATTTTTTTTTATACTTTTTTAACTCATTTTCGCATAATTGTCACCTTTTTAGCCCCCGAAGCAAAGGGCTTTTGGAAACATTGTAGAGAATGACAACAGCCCGAGACGCCCTACTGGGTATCAAGTTTTCCGTTAAAGTAATATATTTAAGGAAATTAATTGCTTGAAGAATAATGCACAAAATGAAAATAACAAACTGGACTTTATCCCCTTTATTATTTTGAGAAACAATCTTTAAGGCTCCTATTCCAACGTTTCATGACGGATCCACTCCATTTCCAAAAGGAAGACCCTACAATCATCCTCTGAAAATTTCAACAGAATCCGACAATAATTATGGACTTTATTGTTTTTAGTGAAAAGCCATAAGGCCCGTGTTCCTATGTTTGAAGATGGATCCACTTCATTTCCGAAAAGAACTTTCCTTGCGACCCTACATTAGTCATGTGAAATATTAAAGACAGTCTGATAATTACTGTGCACTTCATCACATGAACAAGAATGGTTTGAGTGATAATTTAAGACATTTCAATTCAGTTCTCATAAGGCTCCTTTCCCGTGATACTTTATTGTTTGTTTATTCCGTCTGTGAATCGGATGAAATATGCGGACCTCATTATGTTAACTAGAATATTCAAAAATATCGAATTGTCCCTTTTTACATGATACTTGACGAAATCTGAAAGAACCATTCTTATGATTGTACAATCATTCTGTGAAATTTTGAAGTGAATCCTGTAAAATCTAGGGACATCATTGTGTTATCTAGAATAATTTAAGAAAGTTTTACTTAAAGCCAAATGTATCATGTGATACTTGCCGTATCAGATCCACTGTCAGAATCATCATTTATTATGATGAAATCAAACTGTGTATTCCACGGATTTATTGTGCTAAAGAGGATTTTATGGTGAAATTATCACAGGGTCCCTTTTCCCATGATACTTTACAGAACAAACAAAATTTCAAAAAGAACAATTCTAATGAAGGTACAATCATTCTGTAAAAGTTAAATAGAATCAATGAAAACAGTGATCTGTGATATTAGACAGATTGATTGAGTAGCGTTTTGAGTGGGGTTAAAACGCCACTTTTAACAGTATTTCAGTCACATCGAGGCGGCTGGAGCACCTAACAATGGATTACTGGTATTTCTCACACCGGTACTACCACAACATCCTTTCCTAGCCTCCAGCTGCTATCTCACTCAAGTTTAAGATTATCCACCCGTCGGTGAGAAACAAAAGTCGGAAAGGATATGTGCCGCATCCGGGGTTCGAACCCATGATATCCCATTATTGGATAGTAGACAGATTAGACCCAATTTGATAAAGAAACAATCCAAATGATGGTACAAAAAATTCTCTGAAGGTTTAAACAGAATCCGATAAAAGACGTAGACTAAATCATGTTAACGGGGATTTTTTAATGAAATCATTGTACTGCTCCTGTACATAATATTTTACTGATCAGACAGAATTTGTAAAGGAATAATCCTAATGATGTTTCAATCATTCTGTTGACAATTGAAGAGAGTCTGATGAAAACTGTTGACTTTATTTTTGCTGAAGGATTTTAAAATGAAATTTTCATACGACACCTTTTTCTATGACTCTTGACGGATCAGGTCTAATGTCAACATCTTTGATCGTTATTATTGTACAATCATTCTGTGAAAGTTTGAATAAAATCCGATTAAAGCTTTGGATTTGATGACAAGGATTTATAAAGGGAGATATCGATGTTTCTGAAACTTATATTAGAAAAAAATACCAAGTGCCGAAAAATACACTTAAACGAACATTTGATACCTTAAGTTGAGTCAGGTATTGACTTGGTGGTTATCTAATACGCCTAAAGTGACTTTTTGTAGTTATATCGGAAAACTTCAGCGGAATTCCAGGTTTATTTTAGATATCACGAAATTCGGCTGTCGACATCAAATGACCTCATTTGCGTATGGCCCAAAGTCAACTGAAGGTAACAAGTTTACTAGAGAAAAAGCCAACGTCCTAATTCAGGTCACATGAAAGGGTTAGCGCAAGACTATGGTAAGTGTTTGTATTCGTAATAACGCTTACGACAGTTTTGGACTGATCTTGACAGAATTAAAGACCGGCTAGCGAACATAACTCCTGGTGAAGTAACGATGACGTTGATGTGATGTAGTTTAAACTAAATTCAAGGTTCCAACGGTTATTCGCACCATGTGAATGATCATATATTCTTAATACGGTCTCGGATTAATCTAAAAATAGATGAATAGCCTACGTAGGCTTTTAAGGATATACCCTGCTTTTTTCTGATGAGCGACCTCAGATATTTTCAAAACTACTTTTCGGCAAATTGTATTCAAATAGTATACGAGAGGAAATAAAAATAATTAAAATCTGTGACATGAAAAAAAATCGATACATACCTTTAAATGAAGGTCCCTTTTCAAGTGTTTCTTGACAGTTAAGACCCCATTTTAAAAAGAATGATCCTTTTGACCTTAAAATCATTCTGTGAAAGTTTCAACAAAATCTGACCAAGCTGTTGGATTTATTGCATAAATGAGGATTTCTTAAATTAAATTTTCCTTTTTCCCATGTTATTGATGGATAAGACCCAATTTCGAGAGGAACTATCCTTACGAAAGTATAATTATGTGAGAGTATGAACACAATCCGATTAAATCTGTGGACTTTTTTGCATAAACTAACAGTTTTTTAATAAAATTTTCATAAAGTCCATTTTCCTTTGTTTCTTGACTGATAAAACCGAATTTCTAAAGGAACAATCCTTATGATGGTACAACCATTCTGAGAAAGTTTGAAGAGAATCGGATGGAAATTGTGAACTCTAGAGTGTTAACGAGGGTCTTTAATAGATTTTTTAATTAAATTTTCATAAGCCTCCCTTTCCTATGTTACTTGACGGATCTGACTCAATTTCGAAAGGAACAATCCTTAAGATGGCACAATCATTCTGAGACAGTTCGAGGAGAGAATCCGATTAAAAGTGTGGACACTTAGAATGTTCAAAAGGATTTTAACTAAATTTTAATTAAGCCCCTGTTTCTTGACGGATCAGACCCAATTTCTAAATGAGCAATACTTATGATGGTACAATCATTTTGAGAAAATATAAACAGAATCTATACAGACAGAAACGAAATGCTTGCACTGTTTGGACTTGAGAATTTTAAGAGACAGACACCACCATAGACAAATTTTAGGCCTATCTAAATAATTTTTTTTAGTAGCGTCCAATATTTGATGATAATATAGTAATGTTCATTAGTATTTAAGTACTCTAAATATTAAATATCTTTCAAGTCAATCATATATTTCAGTGTTATTGATCATATTTTTCAGTGTTATTGACACGTTTTCGAATATGACTATGTGAAGGTAGGTTTTTGCCAATGACTGACGTGTCAATGATAGACGAATATTGGCAAGATTAACCAATCAGTTTACCGGAAAAATTCAAAAGGCTGTCTTTTGTGCAGTGTCGATAGTTGTAAAATTACACAGTCATGTAATTTGTATCGTATCATATTTTATCAAGTTGATCAATCAGTATTTTATATAAAGTGTTAAAGGATGGTATCGATGTTTTTGAAATCTAGGTTGGAAAAAAATCATTTTATTGCTTAAAAATACTCCCAAACGAACCTCTTTCTAGTTAAATATGAGACAGATATTGTCTTCAGGATGATCTGAGAGTCTTAAATGGCTATTTGTGGCTATGAGGTAATTGCATTCGGTAATACTCATCCCATGACATCATTTGCATATTACCGAAATTCAACAGAAAATAATAAAGTGACAAGGGAACAACCAGTAATCTAAAATTATATCACCTGAAATAAATAGCGTAAAACTATGGTAAGCACATATGATTCTAATAGCTTTTTAGACAGTTTCGAAATGATCTTTACATAATTGAAAACTAGCCAGAGAACATAACTCATGATGACGTCACGATGACGTTGGTTTGCGCAATTTAAACTGAATGCGTGATTCCAACTGCTATATGCACAACGTGAATATCCCAAGATTCATTGCAACTGCCTCGTCGTTATCTAAAATAAAAATCGAAAAATAGACTAACAGCCTCCGTAGGCTATTAAGGAAATACCTTGGTTTCTTTTGAAAGTCAACCTCTAATTTTCAATTTTCAGAATACTATATTCAAATAATATATGAGAGTCAATACAGATAATTAAAATCTGTGACATGAAATAACATCGATACATCCCTTTAAACCTTAATGAACCTTTTTTCTTGTCGTGTTTTTTTCGGGTGGTGTGCGTGTCTTTAAAGAGATCTCATAATATTGGAAATGTTATTGTTAGAAAGGATGATATTCAGCAAGCTCGAGTTACGTAAGTTTTCTAAACTTTTCTTATGGCCTACATACTATCTAGACCGTTTGAAACTCAATTAGGTTACTGCTACACGATAACTTCATCCATATTTTTCGCCATGCAAGGTATCATATGTCTGCTCACGAACTGAGACGTAATTTTTACCCAAATTTTGTGCAAAAAAATCAATCGAGATGAGTTTATTCTTTTTTTTTTTATTATTAGTATTATTTATCTCGTTCTCACGACATAGCATTTATTTATCGTTTTATGGCTGTTTTTGTGATGTTTTATTTTAAGAAAGCACACATACACTAGGCAAGGGCTTTTTTATTTCTATCTTTTTAATAAGTTAAAGGGCAGAAAATGAAATGATATCTCACGGGAACGCGATACACAGTTCCTTATTTATTTGCGCTGTTTATTATGTTAATTTATATTTAAATTGGATGCCACGTTATTGGTTGGATGTTGTATGTTTGTAACAAGCAAATCCTCCGTTTTGCAACAGGGGATTCTCTTCGATACGGTCTTTATTTTTCTATCTTTATACATCTGAACATTGTCAAAAACTTCTTTCAATCAGTTCAAGTCTAAAATTTTGTCGTCTGGTAATGGAATTAATGGTGGTACCGGTGTATTTATATACCAGGAATTCATTGTTAGGTGCTCCAGTCTCCGCGATATAACTGAAAAATTGTTGAAGGCGGCGTTTAACCCCATTCAAACAAACCTCAATTTGGGTATAAGACATATATTTCAACAACTGATGATTCTTTCTCGTTTTGGTATCTTGCTCTTATGTTGGTTAAAGAATGTTTCAACTTAAAAAATGTTTTATGGATGAAATTGGACTAGAGCGGGGTAAAAGTAAAGATTCTTAACACAGTTAAAAGTAGGTTTATGCGTTAGAATTCTAGTTCTCTTCAATATTAAGTTGGGATGCAACGAGAGAAAATTTTGTTAGTACATTTAGTCTTTTTTACTTTTAGATAATCTAGAATTGTTTCAGGGGTTAAGAAAGAAACTTATACTCGCATTAAAGGGATGTATCGATGTTTCTGAAACCTAGATAAGAAAAATTACCAAGTGCCGAAAATAGACTCGAACGAACATATAATTTTTTAAGTTAGGTCAGGTATTGTCTTGGTGGTTATCAAATAGACCTAAAGTTTCTTTTTCTGGTTATATCGGAAAGGTTCAGCGGAATTCCAGGTTATTTTTAGATATCACGGAATTCGGCTGTCGACATCGGATGACCTCATTTGCATATGACCCCAGTCAAATGAGGGTAACAAATTTACTAGCGAAACAGCCAAATCGTCCTAAATAATGTCACATGAAAGGACTGATCTTTATAGACCGGCTAGCGAGCATTACTCCTGATGACGTAACGATGACGTTGGTTTGATGTAATTTGAACTAGATGCAAGGTTCTAACGGTTATAAGCGCCACATGAATGCCCTGTAATCTTCGTCACTGTCTCTGATTAATCTAAAAATAGATTAATAGCCTACGTAGGCTATTGGGGAAATACCCTGCTTTTTTCTGATTAGCGACCTCATATTTTTGCAAAACTACTTTTCGGCATATTGTTTTCAAATAGTTTATGGGAGAAAATAAAAATAATTAAAATCTGTGACATGAAAAAAACATCGATACCTACCTTTAAAGATAAAATTGACGTATATCTATTACCATGGTTATCTTTTGGAAACTCTCGAGGAGTTCGAGACACATATACACATACTTTACATTTATTGTACGAAATGAAAGGTAAATGTGAGTGGAGAAAGAACAAATACACTGGTTTGAAGAAAAAAGGAAAACTTAAATAGACCGATAGCTCGTTCTATAACAAAAACAGAATACAATCAAAGTACTGAAAGTACTGTAAGCTAGCAAAGCAAAATTTTGTTAGATTATCCCTTTTTTCAAAGGTTATCATGATAAATAAAATCAACTTGGTGGAAAATCCTTACCTTGTAGGATAGAAAACATTGTTGACATTGAAGAAATTCCTTTTTACAAGCAATTACTTCATTATCCGCAATGTTTTTAGAGCCGTTTCTTGGAATGCTTAAAAAGCGGCGGGATTGAGTGAGAAATGGTTAAATAACATGCATTTGAGGGAGTCATCTACAATCTGAATAAAGTTAACCATGTGGCCATACAAAGCAATGTGCATAGTGAAAACTCTTATAAGACCCATAAGAACTACTTTTTATGGCGTAAGCATTCAATGGATTTAGTGGTTAAGCCTCCACTGGCAGTTTGCAATCGTTTGAACTCTGAGAAGACCATTAAATTTTGTCTGTTAACTTAAGCTATCAAAGCTGACGCTTTGCTAGATAAAAAGGATTAAAACAAGCATGGCTCACCAAACAGATTACATCAGTGTTCCAAGTATTATATTCACACTAGAAGTACGCTTGGTCGAGGAGAACATTTAGTCGTTCTATCCACTAGCACAATTTAATACGTACATGAGAAATTTTAGTAACACAACATATTATGAAGATCCAATAGGGCTAATTTTCTCAAAATAACATATCATTAAACCTAAGAGATTGCATATCATGTAATGACGAATCAAATTTACCGTGATATGTTCTCGATTTGTGCGTTTGCGACAACGATTGATATAAAGTAATTTAAATCAAAATTTGACTAATTTTATTTCTCTTTTAAGTTCCTAAGCGTACTGTGGCAAAGAACGGTACAAATTATTCATCTTTCGTCCGAAGGGAATCAAACATCATATGTCTGAGCATTCAACCGAATTATTTTATTGAAAAACGGAAATTCAGAAGGTAATTACACAGATGGACCATCGTGTTGTAAAACAAAAGAAAAATGGCTTTTAAACCATTGACCTCTTACATTTAATTGACATTAGCTTTGAACGCTTTTTAACGTTTTCTTTCTTTCTTTTCTATTTGGTTTGCTTGTGTGTTTTAATTTTCATTTCGATTGAACAATCGATTTTCATTTCAAATCATATTAGTGCCAGCTTTTGATGATTAAACAGCATATGGAGCGTGTCATTTGTTATGCTGTCTACACTTTATAGGCTACATGCTGGTCCCTTTTAATACTATTTCCGAATTTGTGTGTGTATGTTTGGTTCACCTAGGGTCAAAAAGGAATATATGGAGCAATATTACTTAGAGGAATGCTATGATGCTATTACAAAAAATCATAACACTGGCTTTCACTATTTTCGAATAACTTCACTTCTTCGGGACTCTTTAGAATTAACAAGTCTATTGAAGAAGGATAATTTTGTTTAATTATTTACTGTGTAACACATTTAAACACGGCGTTTGCAAATGCTTGGCAATTATTCAAAATCAAATCGTACTTTTTTCAGCTCATCATTTTCATACAACCAATGTATCAGCTCCTTGACTGTTTATGACTTTGCTCAACGGGGCTGCGTAAAGTATAACACGTCTGATCTTTTCCTCTATATCAATCAATTTTTAAAGATTTGAAATAACTCCTTATCTTTGATGTTGTAGCCCTCTCCCGAATAAATGTCTGATTCTGGATCGAAGCATATTTGATATTACTACCCATCAATAGTTTTTCTATCATACTGGTTTAACCCTGACATGCTGCCGCTTGATCCCTTGACTTTCTTTATCTGTGTTTAAAAGAAATATGTTCGGGAAAATGTAAATTCTATTATGAGTTCAATTATGTATATGAATGTGAATAGCGTCATCATTTGTATTGATAAAAAAAATCCACTAGCTTGAGGTCATGGCGATCTGCTCTTCGCCTGTCCGCCAAATTCACTTCTAATGAAAAATCTCCTCCTCAGGAGCTACGGGCTCGAATTCAACGAAATTTCACCGGAATGATTATTAAGTGATCCTTTATTAGTTTCCTTCAAAGAGTTTTGATCGGATGAAAAATATAGCTTTTATAGGCGGGGCGATTCTCCGTATATAGTGTTTAGTCAAGACTTTAAAGTTATTTTTTCATCAATTTTACAAGTCTTATTAAAGGCAAATACTTAATCAAACTGATCTGGTTAACTATGTTTATAATTATCCTTTATCCCTCTACACGATGGCAAAACCTTAGATAGGCCCAAAGTGAAAGAAATGGCAAACTAACATTTCAATCCATTCCGACACCATGCCGGCGTTTGAAATGTGTTTATGGAAGAATTTGTAGGAAAATGATAATTTGATTTTAACAAGCGATTTCTCCTTTTCTCACAATGTTTCTCTTCAATTTAGATCAGTATAAAATTAAGTCGTTTGGTAATGGGTTAAGATTGTCAAATTACAAACTATATGTAAATTAATGTAGGACATATTTGTTGACAATGAACAAATTTGCTACTTTAATAACCCAGTCCAGGAATTTCAGACTGGTCCAAATTGAATGAAGTTGCAGGCGACGGTTTCAAGTTGATTCAATTTTAAAATTCTCGTTTTACTTTAGAGAAAGAATTAATAGCAATGTAATCATTTAGTGTGTCAGAAAATTAAACACGTCGTTTGCAAATACTTGGCAATTACTCAGAGTCAAATGGTATTTTTTCTTCAGCTCTTTATTTCCATACACCCAATATATCAGCTCCTCGACTGTTTTCTTTCCTTTGGCAGATTTTACAACCGACATTCCAGCAAATCCTTCTGTCCTTTCCTTTTGTGCGTACTTTCCTTTCACTGCATGTAGAAGACCACTTTTCTGTATAGAAAGCATGTCCGTATGTTTTTCAATGGACCACTTGTAATTTTGGGTTTCAAACACAACAAATTCATGACAGAGGCACAGTTTAGTTAATTGGAAGTTGCTCAACGGGGTTGCGTAAAGTTTAACACGTCCGATCTCTTCCTCTGTATCAATCAATTCTGAAAATTTACGAATTAGCTCACTATGGTTGATGCAATAGCTCGGTCCGTAAGCAGAGTCTGATTCTGGATCGAAATACAATTGATATTGCCACTCATCACTAGTTTTTCTACCTGGTTTGCTGCAGCATGAACTGCTGTTTGACCATGAACTGCTGCCACTTGACCCTGAACTGCTGCCACTTGATCCTGAACTGCTGCCACTTGATCCTGAACTGCTTCCACTTGAGCCTGAACTGCTACCGCTAGATCCCATGTCTTTCTTTATCTCTGTTTAAAAGAAATATGTTCGGAAATATGTATATTCTATTGTGAGTTCAATTACATATATACATGTATATGGCCTCATCATTTGTTTCGAAATACATTTTTAGCTTCACCAGCTGAATACCAGCTGGCTATCTTCGTGGCGTTGTGTCCGTCGTGCGTCCGTTCGTATTTTATTTCATGAAATATTCTCCTCAAGGAATACTGGCTCGAATTCAACGAAATTTCACCGGAATGATCATTGGGTGACGCTTCATCAGATTCCTTCAAAGAGTTTTGATGGAATGAAAAATATCGCTTTTATGGGCGGGGCGATTCTCCATATATATATTGTATAGTTAATTTTTTGAAGTTATTTTCCGTCGATTTTACAAGTGTTATTAAAGGGAAATACTAGATTAAGCGTATCTGACTAACTATGTTTATAATTATCCTTTAGCCCTCTATACGATTGCAAATTTTTAGAGAGGCCAAAATAGAACAAGAGCCGTCGGAGACGGGTTATGCTCCCCGAATAAGGCTTTTGTCGTAAAACTGTATGCCATTATTGAACAAAAAACTTTTTATTGAATGCAACTATAGTTTGAAAGTTCAGTTCACGAGAAATTTGGAAGTTTGACAAACATTGAAGGAAACTGTTTGGCTCCACAGGCCTGATTCTAGCAAAATTCAATATCATTATATGGTTATGGCTTAAATATATTACCTTGACTATCAAAGTTATAAATGAAAATTGTCTCCATACAAAAATGAAGTTTCTAACTGGAGTAGTCTATCAGTAACAATAGACTGATTTATTTTAGAGTAGGAAATATACAAAATGTATAGCTACATGGCATTAAGCCCCTTTTAACATGGTAGGGTTCATTGGTCAAAAATTGAAATAAACATTACCTAGGGCACTTAATAAACAACATTTATGTAAAGAAACAAGAAATTTTGGCAGTTTGTAAAGGAGGTTTATTTGAAAATTAATGACCTTGACAATTTGACCTTGACCTTGACCAATGAACTTGAACTTAGTCCCAACAGAAAGTCAATGTCATGAGCAATGCACATGTAAAATATGAAGGCTATATCACTTATCATTGTATACTTATGAGGGATATCAAAGTTAAGATTTTCGAAATTTTGACCGGGATAAATGACCTTGACATTGACAGATGGCCTTGAACCTAATACCAACAGAAAGGCCATGTCATAAGCAATGCACATGTGAAATATGAAGGCTATATCACTTTCTGTAAACTTTTAGACAACATTCAAGTTAAGATATTTAAAATTGTGATCTTGAGAAATGACCTTGATCTTGACAGATGACCTTGAACTAAGTGCCCACAAAAAGTCCATGTCAAAAGAAATGCACGTGTAAAATATGAAGGCTATATCACTTACCATTGTATACTAACTGGCGATGTAAAAATAGTTGAAATTTTAGAATTTTAACCTTGAGAAATGACCTTGACAGATGACCTTAAACCAAATACCAACAGAAAGGCCATGTCATAAGCAATGCACATGTGAAATATGAAAGCTATATCACTTATTATTGTATACCTATATGGGATATTAAAATTAAAATTTTCGAAATTGACAGATGGCCTGGAACCTAATACCATCAGAAAGGTCATGTCATAAGCAATGCACATGTGAAATATGAAGGCTATATCACTTACCGTTGTATATTAATGGGCGATGTAAAAAAGATTAAATTTTGGAATTTTAACCTTGAGAAATGTCCATGACCTTCACAGATGACCTTAAACCTAATACCAACAGAAAGGTCATGTCATGAGCAATGCACATGTGAAATATGAAGGGTATATCACTTACCATTGTAAATTTTTAGACAATATTAAAGTTAAGATTTACGAATTTTTGACCTTGAGAAATGACCTTGATCATCACCAGTTACCATGAACTTAATACACACTGAAAGGTCATGTCATAAGCAGTATAAAATATGAAGACTATATCACTTACCATTGTATACTTATAGGCGATGTTAAAGTTAAAATTTTGAATTTTTACCATGAGAAATTACGTTGACCTTATCAGACAACCTTGAACTTGATACCAACTGAAAGGTCATGTCATAAGCAATGCACATGTGAAATATGAAGGCTATATCACTTATTATTGTAAATTTATGGACAATGGTAAAGTTAAGATTTTTATGAAATTTTGACCTTGAGAAATGACCTTGATCTTGACAGATGACTTTGAACTTAGTACCAACGGAAGGTCATGTCATAAGCAATACACATGTGAAATATGAAGGTTATATCACATACCATTGTAAACTTATGGACAATGTAGATGTTAAAAATTTATGAAATTTTGACCTTGAGAAACGACCTTGACCTAAACAGATGACCTTGAGCTTAGTACCAACAGAAAGATTTTGTCATAAGTAATGCACATATGAAATATAAAGACTATATCTATTACCGTTGTAAACTTATAGACAAAGTTAAAGTTAAGATTTTCGAAATTCTCACCTTGACTGATGACCTTGACCTCGACTGATGACCTTGAACTTAATACCAACAAAAAGGGTTTGTCACAAGCATTGCACATTTGAAGACTGTATCTGTAACCAATCAAAAGTTATGGCCAATATAAGTTTTTGCAGGACAAAAAGAGAGCTTACGTCAAGGGAAAAAAAACAAGGCCCCATTTCCCATGACACTTTTTAGACATAATTTTTCGATAGTTTAAGGTCAAGAGGATCTGATTTGCTACTCAAATATGAAATTTCATAAAACTCTGACTATTTTACTAGGAGAAATTGAAAAAAAAAACACTAATTTTTTCATTAAGGCCCCTTTTTCCATGACGCAGCCTTGAATTATGAAAATTCAAAAAAGTCTCTTGGAAATCTCATTGGAAGATAATATATGTAGTTTCATCCAATTAGGCCCACGGGTGTCTAAGATATGACGTCGGACGGACGGGCGGAGAGACAGACGGACCGAAGGACGGCCGGACGCGCGCACAAGCCGGCTACTATATGTTCCCCCGATTTTTTTTCGGGGAGCATAAAAATAAGGTGTATGAAAATTTCAATTCATTCCGACACCATAGCGTTATTTGAAATATGTATAAGGAAGAATTTGTAGGAAAATGAAATTTCGATGGTAATAAGCGAATTCCCCTTTTCTCACAGTACATATATATATTCTATTTAATTTTCAATTAAGATCAGTGTACAATTAAGTCGTCTGGTAACAAATGAAGCTCGTGGAAGTTGAAACTATTTGTCTTCTAAAGTAGGACACATTTTTCACAATGAACGAATTGGTTAACTTAACCAAAACCCAGAATTTCAGACTGGTCCAAATTGAAAGAATTTGCAGACGACGATTTCAAAGTTGATTGACTTTAAAAATTTTCCCTTTTCTTGGAAGAAAGCGTTTAGAGAAATGAAGAAATTTTTGTTGCAAGTTTTCCAAAGTTGTTTATACTAGTTGAGAGTCAAAAGGCGTGACTGTGCGGGAATGGTTTAAGCTAGTTTTCATTTTCAATAATGTAGTAAAAGCTAGGTCGATTTTTTATTTGGACCTCTGGTGCGATACAGGCGCGCAAGTGTCTCAATTTTGCAATATATCGTTAGTTTTTCAGTAAATGAATTAAAATAAAGCGATGAAAATTGTAGCAAATCTACAAAGGTGATGCAAAATGTTGCGACGCCGATACTGCGCTCCAAATTGCGATCGTTTGATTGTCTAATATCGGGTTTTCTCTCATGATAAAAGTATGAATGGCTTAAATGTATTGAACCAACTGAAGACAAGAATTTCCTAAATATGGCTTTGACATAACATGTCTTGCAAGCGTTAAATTATGACGTTTTCTGTTGCCTTTGATAATACGTGATATATTTAAAAGGAATGGTCCTTGGAACATTTTTGGATCGGATTTGGTCAAGCTTAAACGTGCTCTAGTGTAGGGTACCTGGTTCGACCCTCGACATTCAAGCCATTCGAAGAAGGCTTGAAAGTGATGCCACGACTCCATATGAACGCATTCATTGAGGAAGTCCTTTTATAATCAATAGGAATATTCCCTCTGTTTCGCTAGCGATAAAAAGGTAAATAAACAAGATGGCCAGAATGGCCCTAAAATCGCTCACCTGACCAATTAAAGATGTTGAAAAAAAAAAAAAAATAAAATAAAAGAACACAGGCATACTTGACCATGAGCTTTGACATTTAGATCTCTAGTTGCCCATCTCACCTGCGCATACCACTTGTATTTTGACCATTGGTGTCAGGCAAAAGGTACTTATCACAATGATGCAAAATGTCCGATGAAAGTTGACCAAGTCGATTTTAACAATTTTTCAGTTATATTGCGGAGCATTTAACAATTGATGCCTGGTATTCCTCGCACCACTATTACCATTACATCCTTTCCTAGCCTCCGGCTGCCATCCAATTTTGTTTTAGGATCATCTACCCATTTGGGAGACAAAATTGGAATATGTGCTTTAATTGGGTCTTGCGTCTTTCATCAAATTGGGTTGCCTTTTTCCTAGCTTTTCTCGGTCTTAAAAGATATCACAAAACCAATACTTTTTTCCCGTTTTCCCGGTATCCTAGGAACCCTGAACACACCATGATTATAGAATGGGTTTCTGACGCATTACTAACTGCCTACGGTGGCAGCCCTGATGTACCCACAGACATAACAGCATAGTAATAGCCCCATTGGCCATTGTCAGTAAGATTCATGCAAGTTGATTGAAATTGGTCAACTGGTTTTGGAGGAGAAGATTTTAAAGTCAAAAATTGCCACGCCCATATTTTTGCTTCATCCAAAATTTCACAAACTAATTTTGAAAAGGGTCACCCAAGGAACATTCATGCCTAGTTGGGTCGAAATTGGTCCAATGGCTACTGAGATGAAGACATTTAAAGATTTCAAAGTAAAAAACTGCCCCGCCCTGCCACGCCCATATTTGAGTGTCAATCAAAATTTTGCCAACAACTTTTGAAAGGGATCTTTCAAGGAGTATTCATTTCAAGTTTGGTTGAAATTGGCCAAATGGTTACTGAGAAGATGATCTTTATAGATTTCAAAGTAAAAAACTGCCCGCCCTGCCACGCCAATACTTGGGCGTCAAACAAGGTTCTGCAAACAACTTTTGAAAAGGGTCACCCAAGGAACATTCATGCCAAGTTTAGCTGAAGTTGGCAAATGGTTACTGAGAAGATAATGTTTAAAGATTTCAAAGTAAAAAATTGTTATCAAGTTTCGCGAAAAACTTTTGAAAAATGTAACCGAAGAAACAAGCATGCATAGTTTGGTTGAAATTTGCCGAATGGTTACTGAGGAGAAGATGTTTAAAGATTTCAAAGTCAAAAACTGTCACGCCCTGCCATGCCCATATTTGGGCGTCAATCAAAATTCCGCGAACAACTTTTGAAAAGGGTCACCCAAGGATGATTCATACCAACTTTGGGTGGAATGGCCCAATGGTTACTGAGAAGAAAATGATAAAAGATTTCAAAGTCAAATCTGCCCAGTTTAGCAATGTCCATATTTGTGCGTCAATTAAAATTTCGCGTATAACTTTTGAAAAGGGTCACCAAAGGAATATTATTGCCAAGTTTGGTCGAAATTGGCCGAATAGATAATAAGGAGAAGGTGTTTAAAGATTTCAAAGTAAAAAATTGCCACGCTCTGCCACTCAAATTTTGGGGCGGCAATCAAAATTTTGCGAACAAACTTTTGAAAAGGGTAACCCAAGGAACATTCATGCCAAGTTTGGTTGAAATTGGCCGAGTGGTTACTGAGGAGAAGATGTTTAGAGATTTTAATGGCAAATCTGCCACGCCCTGCCACGCCCATATTTGGGCGTCAATCAAAATTTCGCGAACAACTTGTGAAAAGGGTCGCCCTAGGATCATCCATGACAAATTTGGTTGAAATTGGCCAAATGGTTACTGAGAAGATGTTTAAGGATTTCTAAGTCAAAAACTGCCCTTCCTGCCTCGCCCATATTTTGGCGTAAATCAAAATTTCGCAAACAACTTTTGATGAGGGTTACCAAAGTGTGGTTGAAATTGGCCAAATGTTTACTGAGGAGAAGATGTTTAAAGATTTAAAAATAAAAAAATTTCCCGCCCTGCCACGCCCATATTTGAGCGTCAATCAAAATTCTGCGAACATCTTGTGAAAAGGGTCACCCAGGGAACATTCATTCCAAGTTTGGTTGAAATTGGTCAAATCGTTACTAAGATTTCAAAGTCAAAAACTGGCACGCCCTGCCACGCCCTGCCACGCCCCTATTTTGGGGTCAATAAAAATTCCGTCAACAACTTTTGAGGAGGGTCACCGAAGGAACATTTCTGCCATGTTCACCTTTGAAGTGGAGATGCACAAAAGTTAAAGCTATCATGTATTTATCTATTCAAAATATGCAAGTGGTAAAGTGTATGGCTTAATGTAAACGCTATCAAATAGGGACTTGCTATAAATTTAATAGCAGATAAATGGACTGTTTGGAAAAAATGAAATCTGATCAGAGGTACCCTTTTTCAATGACCAGGCTTCAAAATCAGGAAGAAATAGAAATATTTTGCGCAATGTCAGGGGAAATCGGTATATCGTCTATTTAAAATTAGAACATGATACCGACCAAACTTCGAAAAAAGATGTTCTTTTGTTTGTTTTCATTTCTTCACATTTACATGTGTTCATACATATTGTCTCAAAGTTCATCTAAAATAGGCCATAATGCAGCATGGTTTAACATATTATCTTCTATTGAGGCAAATTTTACCCGTTTTTGTAGCAATACTTTGTACCAAACACACACGCCTGCAAACATTATGATTTTCAGTAGATACCTCCGGCATTTTGTCCAACAATATCGTGGTATTCAGTCATACACTTCAATGGTTTATAAATAAGTAGTAACTCTTTGGTAAAGAAATTGGCTCCTTGAATCGGACCGAACTATCTCGTTTTGTTTTGATTATTCCTGGTTTTACCATAGGCTGTGTATATAGGGCATATCATTAACAGACAGCATGACCTTGCTATAGTTGGTATGTTTTATCGCTTGGTGTTGATAACTTGGTATAACAGATGTCAACAACATATTGTTTATCAAATGAAAGGTGGTGTTTGAAAAGTTGTTGTGAAGCAGACTATCATTGGAGACTATACTAAAGTCAAAGTGATTTTTGGAGAGAAATAGCTCCTATGGCATTACCAGTATGTTGGCGTAGGACAAACAATTTTTGAACTACTCTCAGAAAATAGTTAAGGACAAAGTAGGAAATTATGATGAACAGCAATTAAACATTCTTTCGACTCAAGTATAGCGTTATACAGAATAAATTTGCGTGTTCGTCCGATATCGTTTCTAATCAAACAAGTCTTAAATCCAAAAAGAAAATGATGTAGTTATTTCCCTTCTTCTATGGTTGTATGAATTTCTTTAAAAAAAATCGAGATCACTGAACTGCGCATTTTTACTGTTATGTGTTCATCATAGTATATTCTAAAAAAAAGACTATATCGATTTTCCATGGTTAGCCCATTTCCAAAAATCTTATATGAAAATCTTAGAAAGAGTTTAGATTGATTCGAATTAAAGCCAACTTTTTGAAGTTGCCATAATTTTATATTTTTTCTCTTACGAGAAAGACAAAAGTTTGAGTAATGAAGAAACTGCATTTTGTAAATAATTTCTCCATTTTCGACAATATTTTGCAGAGCTTTTTTCTTCAGGAGGATGGTGTGGGGAAATGGTTTAGCAATAGAATCTCTGAAATACTTTTGAAACTTCGCACAAAGTTAGTTTTATGACAACAACGTATGTGTTAACCTGCAACCTGTGAAATTTGAAAAAAAAAGTCTGAGAATACCCTTGAAGTAACAACCATTACAAAATTTTATCTACCTTTATTTAATTCCCTCAACATATATGTGACATCGCAGAAAATGTTTTCATGTTTTTCATGTCACTCACTTAACTGTACTTATAAAAGATATTGCATTTATAAGTTTATTCAAACTTAAAATATATATTTACTATATAGAATTGAAATATTTTATAAGAAATATTGTAAATATAAAAATGTATTATGGATGAAAAAAAAATAGTAAAAAAAAAAAAAGTTAGTTTTAGTACATATGCAGACAGGAGGTCCATGAAATCTTAAAACCTTTTTAGGTAGAAAAAAACTTACCAAACTTTTAGACGGCGCTTTATATGATTAAAGGAAAAACAATTGATACTTTTAACGAATTTTAGACGGCTGGAAAGCATTATAGTCAAATTTGCTCTCCAACAGTACTTTCGGTACTTTGATTACTGATTGTAAAGGATTTTTCAAACTTTTTTACGCTGTGTCAATATTGTCATTTTAGTTTAATGCTATGAAAAATATGATAATAGAAATATGCGGAAAGTGATGAATTTCCCTGAAAGGCATGTTCTTTTTCCCCTACGATATTTCCTCAAAAATCTTAGATGCACAGTTGAATTTTACTTTTTTTCTTAAAGGCTGTTTTGCCTGAATATTCATCATGGAATCTTGGGTCTAATAAAAAGACCCTAAGGTGTTTTTCCCCGATTCTTACAAATGCTAGAGGACAAATTTAGTTTGAACCAGAGAAAACGGTTGTTATGTTTGACTGATTGTACATGTATCACCAATTCTAAGCTTGCTTGTATGAATTAATAGGACTTTAAGTGCTATTCGATGTTGTTCTGAAACGATGTTTGGCCTGAAGACGATGACGGAGAATCCATAACCTCTGGACCACAGATAGAGTAGACAGAGTATCAAAATGAAGAACAGGCAGAGAACGAGAAAAGGCTCATTATAGAAGACAAGGGGAAGATTGAAGGTATTGTCAGTTAAATCTCCGATATAGATTTGATAACAGAAGAATGCTATCAACATTCAGAGAGTTTTCAGGATATGGTTAGTTTAGGAGACGATGATTTAAACAGAAATTATTCCATTACTAATTCCAGGTACCCAAAAAATAGGGCTTAAATAAATCTAATCACCATATCCTGGAGTATTCTGGTAGAAGACCACGAGATGATGATGATGCATACAAAAGTTGAAAGCTTTATGCCTTACAGTTCAGCAGATTAATATTTTGAAAAAAAAAACTTAGAAGTGCCTTCCGGTTGCCATAGCAACCGGAGTTATCAACCGTTTAAGACGTCTTAAAATATTTTGAAGGTCATCACTCAAGAAACATTTCTGTAAAAATGAAATCTGATGCTCAGTTAAGGAGAAGATTTTAAAGATTTGTCACAGACGGACGGACTATCGACGGCCAGTGAGTTATCACAATAGTTCCCTAGTACTCAGGTCGGCTAAAAGCTCGTTTGGTATTGCTAACAATTATATGGATCCAATAAACCCGACAACCCAACAAGCACTTTGATAAAAAAGCGGTATTTTGATTGATATGTAAAATTAAATTTACCTTGATCCTTCCTTAGCTAACTTTTAACAATAGCAACGAGAGTGTGCTGTCTTAGTTGTCAAAAAATGAGATATTTTTCACTAATTGTTATGTCACTAGGCAATTAAAATAAACAGGAAGGAACTCAAATTTTGGGAGTCCAATAGAGAAGTCGATCTAACTTAACTTAGATCATTAGACCATGAATGATTTCGTAATTATTTCAGTAGTTAAAACTCCAAACGATAATATAGTTTTAGTAAATATACTACACAAAGTTTGCTAAGCATAAGATAATGCCCATATCATTTAGAACCTGCATTAATTGCACTGAAAGCGTATAAGTTGAAAATACTTTTGTGATGTTGTGGCACATTTTCTGTGGTATGCAATAGTTTTACAATATTTAAAAGGCTATTCTCGCGTGTTTCTCCAGGTCGGCTGAGAGACAAACGGTTCACTAGTGTCAAACTTTCAACTTAAATATTACACAAACAGTTGAATGAAAGAAGTCTCCTTTCCTGAAGAACATGAATTCAGAGACACGTATCTCTGATCCTGTTGTATAGTGCGTAAGGGACTTGCACTCTGTATTATTTGAGGATCAATCCAGGTTATTTTGAAAAGGTGGACTGAATGCAATGGACACCGGGTAAAAGGTTTCATGCAGGAAATATTGCTGAACATGAGCAGTATCGAAAGGATCTATCGTGATATTTTTCGGCATCAACTTGGAGTCATGACTTGCTGCTTGCTCGAGACACTTTGACACTTTGACAACCCAGTGGAATTCTGATTAAATTGTCAATTGTGAAAATTGGAATGCAACCAATAAGTGTAAATGTGATATGTGTATCACCTGTCTGTCGAGAATCTAAGGAGACACCCTAAAATCCTTAAGTAAAAGAGTCCCAAGTGGGTTTGTATCGCTCCACTGTCTTTCATACAGACTTTTTACTGATAGAGAAAAAATGCAATAGTTATTGTCTTCGTAGAAGTTTTTCTATAGGAAAATAGCCAATAATTATCGAGCGAATTCCGAAGGAAGCACGTGCTATACCAGGGGAATGATCAAATTCGAATACATTTAAATATCAGGGTCAGGCTCAGATTGAATTGTGTCCACTGTGCCTATAGAGGACCTTAGGATCAAAGGCTGATATAATCGTGCTATACATCAATCAGCTTGAAATAAATCTATGTACGGAAAAGCGCCACCGCTGCTTCTGTTTGATGTTTGGAAATACTTACACCTATAAACATATCAGATATATTATATTTTCTTTAAATCTCGTATCGCCGTCATTACGCAACGGACTAGTAGGTTAGCGTTGAAGGCGATAGTGAGAGTTCGAGACTTACATTCACCGTCTTTTTGCAGTCAAAATCATATTTAACCGTTCTAAATTCTTCAATAGACCTTTTCACGCTATCACTGAACCAACTCTCGTTAAATTTACTCCAGACTAGGTCCCATGATCGGCTGCGGGGAGTCGATAAATTATCCCTACGAGGGACGGTCAGAAAATATCCGGACTTTTCATGCTCCCATCTTTCAAATTGCCGCTATATACATATCATATATTGGTATAAACTACATTCATTCAACAATAACGTCGTCAGGTTGTTTTCAATGATTGTTGTGTTTACACAGTATTTTGCACTCTGATATATGATAGGTAAACGCACTCGTTTCGTCATCCATTTCACCCCATTTTAGCTTGTAGGATACGTCATAATTAAGTACATACAACTAGTAAGTGGCATTTTGAAGATTTCAAATCCATATATAGCTTAGCTACGACATTGTTTTAGATTGAGATAAAAATGAGAGTTAAAGAGCCTAGTAATCAAATATAGACTGCTGTAATCATAATAAGAATATTGTATATAATTTTGATATCCATTATTTTCATCTTTTTTTTTTTTCATTCTTAACTATTTCCATAATGCTTTATAAAATGGTTTTGAACTTTCACTTTGAAATCTAATTCGATTTAGCCTTACATGACATAGTTATATAAACTAGCCATTTGAAATTAAAAAAAAAGTCCTAACCAATATTCAGAATTATTTCAAGCACTGATAACTTATCATTCCTCACAGTACCGTATCTAAATGACACTTAAGAGCGTTGCTTAAGGGAGAAATGAATACAGGAATATTAGTGTTATTTCTTCAAACATAATCTTATTCGATATAAAAGAATATAAAGGATAAGGAGATTGCAGCCTGTTAAAAAAATTGAGGTTTGTGCTTGATTGAAATCACATGGAAAAGAGACTTAATACGAATTTCACAGTTTACAGTCTAAACGCCACAATTTTGACTCAATTCTGATGAACATTGATAAAATCCCACTCGGGTACTAAGAATGAACCTTATCAACGATAAGAAGTTCCACATAAAAAGGGAACAAGGGTTTTCCATAGTTTTGTTTAGAAGCAAGAATTTTAACCAATCGCAATGAAAAGGTGCCCGGATGGTTGATTGAGCTTTAGAAAAAATATTCATAGATGGACTTTTCTGTTGCAAAACACAGAAAATGGCAACTTATTGGTATATCTGTTTAAACGTCAGACATTCATTTTGGTTCAATCTTGATAGAAAAAGGCAAGATTATTTGTCAGATCGACTTTAATATTTCTTAGCAATTCACAGGAAAGAGGGTCTTACTTGTAATACTGCATGGTAACAATTTTAGCCCTCTCTAAGATGAAACTTTGTCAGAATGTTTGCAAGGTCATGGGATTCGAAGCATTTGAAGTTGAAATATTCAGTTGGGAAACCTAGAACTTAATCTAAATGACTGCTTCTCTGTCTCATTCCTTTGGCGACAAACTCGCTCACAATGTCTGCGAACATATTGCTCCAAAAAATATAGGTCACTAGGTTTTAAAAAAATCTAGTCGAATCTCAATCTTGCACATGTCACCATTTTGACTTAATCGTTATGAATGATACTTTGATGATATACAGGAGCAAAACCTGAATTGATAATGAATAAAAATACAAAAATGCGTAGAATCTTGATATTTTTCGTGAAACATCAGTTTATTCATCCCTTTCAGAAGTATTGGGTCCCCAGGGAAGGGGGAGGCTCCAAAGGGAATAAAGCAGGATATCAAAATCGATAATTCCTTCCAAATCACAGTGACAATTTAGAAAATTTTCCAGACATGTTCCAAAGGTTAGTCCCTTTAAACATAACTTAAATAATAGAAATCTGTTGAAACGCTATTTGACAAATTTAAATAAAAAAAATAGCTAAAGATCATCTCCTCCTGACCAAGAAGGCTTACAGCCTCGATGAAGCATCAATACATTGGCCTGTTTCATAATCGCCTCTTCAATCACGGGGAACTATGGGTTCGATCGTGGCACATATCCTTTCCGACATTTGTCTCTCTCCAATGGGTGGATAATCGTAAACCTAAGTTGGATAGCAGATAGAGGCTAGGAAAGGATGTAATGGTAGTACTATTGTGAGAAATACAAGGAATCCACTGTTAGATGCTCCAGGCGCCGCGATATGACTGAAATACTGTTAAAAGTGGCGTTGAACCCCACTGAATTAATCAATTCAAACAAACAATCATAATTGCCCAACGCATTACCCTCGGGTCGGAGCACCAAGGGGGGGGAGAACTTATATGAAAATAAGTAAGGATTGTGAAAGTCGTTTCCTCCCAAACAACAGGCCAATTTCAACAGAATTTGGCAGGCGTGTTCCTCAGAAAACCCCACCCCTCCCCTTTTTAATTGCTAAATGAACTGAAATCTAACTGAAAAGAACTGACAACTCCGGTTGCTTTGACAACAACAGTAAAATTTATTTTTAAAAATATCTCCAAAGCCAGAAGGCATTGAACCTTGATATTTTGCATGATGCATCAGTA
Source organism: Fragum fragum (assembly GCA_946902895.1). Taxonomy (NCBI): domain Eukaryota; kingdom Metazoa; phylum Mollusca; class Bivalvia; order Cardiida; family Cardiidae; genus Fragum; species Fragum fragum. Next base: position 20,369,760 of record OX336377.1, read on the forward strand.
AATAGACCTCTTTCAAACCTAAGTGGGATAGCAGCTGGGTTAGGAAAGGATGTAATGGTAGTACTGGTGTGAGAAATACCAGGAATCCATTTTAAGGGGTTCCAGCCTCTGCGATAAGACTGAAATGCTGTTAAAAGTGGCGTTAAACCACAATCAATCAATCAATCCAGACCCAGTTAGTATGGAGTCTTGAAGAAAAATACCCTTTCTCAGGTGAGCGCCAGGACTACTGGCCCTGTTGTTTAGCATAAATTTTAACCATCGAGTACGCTGGAAAATCGCCTTATTTGATGGTGCACATGTTTTCCATTAACTTATGTAAAACTTAAAATTCTGATGACAATAGAAAATTGTAAAGCAGCTCTTATGAAAATTTGATAAAGGAAACGTATCTGCTTTTCCAATAGAAAAGGCAATATTCAGTGTAAGCGAAATATTTCGCTTAATTAACTTCGGTTTCTTTCAGGTTGTTCTTCGTGACTTATTAGACGTTACGAAACGCGGAAAAATATTTGCTTATTTTCGTTCTTTAGTCTTAGTTATTGGCAGTCATTTTACAAAAAAATCAGCTAAATTCAGCTAAATTCCTTCTTTCAAATATTTGAGAAAATTTTAATTTGAGAGCCAAAAATGTTTATCCAAAATCTGTTCAAGAGGCACCTTAAAGAAATTATCGTTGTGTCTGTAACTCCTTTTCAAGTGTATTTGTAATAAAATCTTGGTGCTTAACAAACTATGATAAGTCTGATTTATTTCGCATACATTTTAGAAAATATTTTCTTCCTGATCGATATTAGCTTTCAAGTGGAGGGGTTTAAGTAGATAATTGGTTCGGGCGAATGAGGTATTTCTTACACAATACGTAATTGTGTGATAAATTTTCACACACAAAAATACAAATAGAAAATAAGTTGAAAAAAAATATGTAGAAATTGTTATTTCTCTTGATATTTGCGGTCAGGATTCGCAGTATCAAACTGAAATAACAGATACACATTTTGATTGGCAAAGGGAATCGCACTAGATTGTCCCGTTTCTTTTTATTCAAACATTGTTAGCTGTACGCAATAATACTGACATTGGTCAGGACTTGTTGATAATTTGGAAAGGTTATGCAGGTTGAATCATATGATAAGTACAGACTATCCGTACAGAAATCAGATTTATATGACCATTGTACCATGACTTATGTATACACTACCAGTGGAGCAGTGGAAACCATTGTTAGGTGCTCCAGCTGCCGCAATATGACTGAAATACTGTTAAAAGAGGCGTTAAACCCAATTCAATCAAGCAATCAATCGATGATCATGGCACAATCAAAAAAAGCCAAGCGGTACCTGTCAGATTCTAAAGGAGAAAATATTAGTTTACCACCATTTCCAAAATTTATTGAGTTCGAACGTAAAGACCTAGAACAGACAGTTGCAGAAATTTCACCATTTGTAATTGAGAAACAAATCAGGACAATAAAAGTCGGTTATAGATTTAAAATGATGCTGTATTGATTGAACTTTCTGAAGAGCAAAGTCAAGTTTGTAAAAGAGCTCAGTCCGACATCTTAATGAAAACAACAAAATTCTTCAGCCAGAAGGTCAAAGTATATGGTCATGAAAAACCAAATTAATCAAAAGATGTTATTCGTTGCAAAGAATTGTCTACATGTTTAATAAGTGAAATAAGAATTTAATATCAGATCCGAAGGTGTAACAGAAATAAAAAATGAATTTAAAAAGGATGAGAAGATCGCAAAAACTCATTATTTTTTGACATTTGAATAACCGATTATTTCAGATTAATTAGAATTAAATCAATAATCCTCGTTTACGCAATAGAATCCTTAGTTTTAATCGGATTCTCTTCAAACTTTCACATAATGATTGCCCCATCATACGGATCGTACATTTCGAAATTGGATATGATCCCTCAAGAAACACGGAAAGGGGGACCTGGTGAAAATTTGATTAGATTTTAAAAAAAGATATATCCTCGTTTACACACCAGAGTCCCCAGTTTTCATCGGATGCTCTTCACAGGATAATTGTATCATCAAAAAGATCGTTCCTTTCGAATTTCGGTCAGATCCGTCAAGAGGCATGGGAAAGGGGGCCTTATTGAAATTAAATCGATTAATCCTCATTTACGCACTAGAGTCCACAGTTTTCATCGGATTCTGTTCAAATTTTCATAGAATGATTGGACCATCATAGGGATCGTTCTTTTCGAAATTGGGTTAGAATCGCCAAGAAACACGGGAAATAAAGGCCTTATGAAAATTCGATTAAGACATGAATTAAAAATCCTCGTTAACGCACTAGAGTCCACAGTCTTTATCTGATTCTCTTCAAACTTTCTCGGAATGATTGTACTACCGTGTGGATCGTTCCTTTCGAAATTGGGTCAGATCCGTCAAAAACACGAGAAAAAAAAGGCCTTATGCAAAGAATTTAAGCAATCAAATAAAAATCCTTGTTTTCGCAATAGAAGCCAAAGTTTTTCACTAGATTCTCTTCAAACTTTCTCAGAATGATTGAACCATAAAGGGGATCAGTCCTTTCGAAATTGGGTATGATACACGGGAAAAGGGGCCTTATGAAAATTTGATTAAAAAATCTTTTAAAAAAAATCACCGTTTACACACAAGAGTGCACTGTTTTCATCGGATGCTCTTCAAACTTTCACAGGCTAATTGTACTATCTTAAAGATCGTTCCTTTCCACATTGGGCCGGATTCGTCAAGAAACACGGGAAAAGGGGCCTTTTGAAAATTTGATAAAGAAATCAATTTAAAATCCTCGTTAACACTTCGAAGTGCACAGTTTTCAGAGTGGGGTATGATCCGCCAAGAAACACAATAAAAGCAGCCTTATGAAAATTTGATTAAAAAATCTTTAAAAAAAATAATCATTTACACACTAGAGTAAACAATTTTCATCGGATGCTCTTCAAACGTTCACTGGCTAATTGTACCTTCATAAGGATCGTTCCTTTCGAATTTCGGTCAGATCCGTTAAGAATCATGGGAAAGGGGGCCTTATTGATATTTATTCAGTTAATCCTCGTTTACGCACTAGAGTCCACAGTTTTCATCGGATTCACTTCAAAATATCTCAGAATGATTGTAGAATCGTTCCTTTCGAATAAGGTTATGATCCGTCAAGGAACACATGAAAAGGGGCTTATGAAAAATTTAATGAAAAATCTTTTCAAAATTGTCGTTAACACTCTAGGGTCCACAGTTTTTCATAGGATTCTCTTAAAACTTTCAAAGAAAGATTGTACTATCATAAGGATTGTTCCTTCTGTAATGGGGAAACGATCCGACAAGAAACTTGGGAAAAGGGGCCTTTTGCAAATTTAATTTAAAAATCCTCGTTAACACTCCAGGGTGCACAGTTTACATCGGATTATCTTTAAACTTTCACAGAATGCTTGTACCATCGTAGAGATCGTTCCTCTCGAAATTTCACAGAATGATTATACCATCGTATGGATTGTTGCTTTCGAAAGTGGGTCTGATCCGTCAAGTTTCACGGGAAATAATAAAAAATCTTGATTAATAAAATGATATCCCTAGATTTCACTAGATTCACTTAAAATTTTCACAGAAGTATTATACAATCATAAGGATTGTTCCTTGCAAAAAAAAAAAAAAGAAAAATCCGACTATTTTTCTCTCACCAATGGGTCGATAATCGTAGACCTATGTGGGATAGCAGCTTGGGGCTAGGAAAGTATGTAATGGTAGTACTGGTGTGAGAAATACCAGGATTCGATTGTTAGGTGCTCCATCCGCCGCGAAATAACTGAAAGATTGTTGAAAACGGCGTAAAACCCCATTCAAATAAACAAACAAATCCTTGCAAAAAAGGGTTGTTCCTTTCAAAATAAGGTTAATTAAAAAAATCTTAATTAATGCCATAAAGTCCACATATTTCGTCGGATTGTCTTCGTACTCAAACAGAATGATTTTACTTTCGTAAGTTTAGTTACCTTCAATATTGGGTCAGATCGATCAAATAACTTGGGAAAACGGGCTATATGAAAATCTATTTAAAAAATCCCTGTTAATGCAATGAAGCCCACAGCTTTGGTCAGATTTTGTTGAAACTTTCACAGAATGATTGTAGGGTCATAACGATCTTTCTTTTCAAGATGGAATTTGAACTGTCAAGAAACACGAGAAAAAGGGCCCTATGAAAATTCCATTTAGAAATCCTTGTCACTAAGCTTTCATCGGATTTTCGTCAAACTTTCACAGAATAATTGTACAATAATTACGATTGCTGGTGTTGACACTTGACCTGATCGGTCAAGTATCATAGGAAGAGGAGCCCTATGAAATTTAATTTTAAAATCTTGTATCACAATGATGTCCACAGTTTTCATCGGATCCTGTTCAAACTTTCACAGAATTTTATACTGCCATTGGGATTGTTTCTTTCCAAATTGGGCCTGATCTGTCTTGTATCATGGGAAAGATGACTCTATGAAAATTTAATTTATAATCCATGTTACCAAGTCCAGAGCTTTCATCAGATTTTCGTTAAACTTTTACAAAGTGGTTGTAAAATAATTACGATTGTTGATGTTGACATTAGACCTAATCCGCCAAGTATCACAGGAAAAGGAGCCCTGTGAAATTTTATTTTTAAATTCTTATACCACAATAAACTCCACAGTTTTCATCGAATTCTATTCAAACTTTAGGATTGTGTCTTTCCAAATTGGGCCTGATCTGTCGAGTATCACAGGAAAAGGGCTGTATAAAAAATTATTACCAAATCCTCATTAACACATCATAGTCCTCAGTCTTAATCTGATTCTCTTCAAGCTTTAATAGAATGATTACAATCCGTCAAGTATCATTTAAAAAGGGCCATATGAATGTTTTTCTTTAATTATTCTATTTATTATTTTCATTCTTCTTTAAGCAAATAACTTTCTTAGGTATCAGATTTCTTTTACGGAAAACATGATAACCAGTAGAGCGTCAGTAAGCTGTTTCTTACATACCACTCCTGTATAATACACACATATTTGGATCCATTCGTACATAAAAAACTCAAAAGACGCACATCGTGTGGAGGGAATTGCTGTATTCTGGCTACACTTGCTCATGGAGAAATAAGATGTCCGAATTAGGCTTTGGAGGGAGTTCAAATCAAGCGAAAATGGATAAAAGGGTTGCAGATTATCTTTGTTCTTTGTGTCAGAAACAAAAAAAATCTATTTAACTATGACACTTACCCTTCGCCTCCCGAATTGTTGCTTACCTTCAACTACAACCGGATATTACCTCATTATTTTCTTATACACAATTGAATGTTGTAATTTAGGAGATAAGCGGCCGTGATATAGCACCAGTCAAACTACTTTATCGGAGGTTAGAGATCGTAGCAAGTGATCCGTCAACCAGATACACCATCTCGACGGTATACCAAGGATGAAAGATAAAGTACCCTTAAATGTTAACACGTTGTCTTATATTAACGAATAATGGCTTTGAATCAAATACTCAATCAAACCATCAATTTTAAGAATTTTTGATGGTTGCTTCTTATCTTATTTTGATGGTGCGGGTCTAAAACGGTGTAATTACAGCTCAATCAATCTTGGGGTTTAGTGGCCTTTGGGGAATTTCTCTAAATTCATGTTGCTAGTCAACATAGTCTGATATCGCAGACAAACCGATTGTAGTAAATATTTTGATTGGTTGATTGATTGATTGATTGATTGATTGATTGACGGGGTTTAACGCCATTTTTAACAGTATTTCACTCATACTGCGGCGGCTGGAGCACTTAACAATGGATTCCTGGTATTTCTCACACCAGTACTACTACTGCATCCTTTCCTAGTTTCCAGCCGCTATCCCACTTAGGTTTACGATTATCCACCCATTGGTGAGAGATAAATGTCGGAAAGGATATGTGCCGCCGCCGGGGGTAATATTTTGATACGTAATGATTTTCATAATGTTTTCAAAAGTTCGCTTTCAAAAATCTTTTCCTGCAGGGCGTAGCAACAATAGGAAAATAATGACGTTACCTAAACGTTCGAATTTTCCAACGTTATACAGTTACCTCATTTTTTCAGTTTTTTTCTGGATTACTCCTTGAATTACCATTATTTACGAAGGTGGCTTGGATAAAGTCATTAAAAAACGCCATTGTTGCAGGATTTCCTGCATAACGTCAAAAAGTAACGTCATCTAGTCGTGTTTTCCTGGATAACGACATAGAATAGGGTCATTTGTGCAGGTATTCATTGAGAACAGACTGTAAATCATGTTTCTTAATGGAGGTTGCTGATAAAGCAAATTGATTGCATCTATGATAATATAACAGTGTAATAAATAGGGAATATTATGTTACGATATAGATACAACATCTCGTATTTGCTTTGAGCTGAGGAGGAAAATTTTGATATTTCAAGAGACCGACAGTTGAGTTGATTATCAAATTTTCCTCCGCTTTGAGAAGCATATACATAGGGAATATTACAACAGTGTCTTTTTCTATTTGTGGTTATCGTGTTTGAGAATAGTGTGTAGGTACTTCGGTTAGGGTTAACCCTAACCTTCGGTCTCATCCAATAAAAAGATACTTACACTCGATTCGAGAACAAGGTAAAACAAAAAGAAAAACACAGTGTTGTGTAGGTATTTTTTATTGGATTAAACCGAAGATTCGAGAACACCATAAAACAAATAGAAAAACACACTGTTGTAATATTCCTTCATATACCTTTTAGGACATGACATTAAGAACATTCTCATAAATGGTAAAGAAATAACCTACTTTCTGAAAAACCCGAAAAACTCAAAAAAGTAGTCCGTGTTTAACAGTACTCGACGAATACGGTTTTTTTGTACACGCCGAATATTGATTGTTTTTCTGTATAGCAAGATTTTAATCCATATCTTTTATAGGAATATAATAAAAAATGTTATATGGCAATCGTAACATTAATTCTATACCTATTTTGTGTCAAATACAGTCGATAAAATAATAATAAAAACCTGTATTTTACGGTGGCATAGAGGTGACATGCGCGTTTTTTTTTTTTGTTGTGGTTGTTGTTGTTGTTGTTGTTTTAGGCATATCTGGTGAAAAAATCGAAAATATTTTGTTTTATAGTTTTTCTCATTTTTTTCAAACGAGGTAGAAATCGTTTCAAAAAACCGATAAAACACTTTTCCTTTTTTGTCAAAAAAATAGAAACCAATTGCTATCTCGTGGGAACAAGGTAAACAACTCGTTAAAGTCAGTGTTTATTTATTTGCGCTATTTATAACTTTAAAATGGATGCCGGCTTAAAGAATAGCCTGGTTGATCATTTCACTATCTCATGCGCACGACAGAGAGGCCGATTTTGATTGGCTGTGTATCGCTCACGAGATAGCAATTTGTTTCTCAATATATATAAAAAAGAAAAAAAACTTGCTATAATGGTTCTCTAAATCGATTTTTTTTTACTTGGAAAAAGGAAAAACTGAAAAACAAAAAACATGTTTTGGGAGGCTTTTTTTCTGTGTGTTGTTGTTGTTGTTGTTTGTTCGTTTGTATTTACAAGATAGGTCTAAATAGAAACAAAAGGCAGATGTCACCTCTATGAATAGTTTTCGATTTTTTTAAAGTTTTATTCAGGTCTAAATAAAAAAAACGCACAAATATCTCTTCCCTTCTCTTCTTCTGTTTTACCATTCTGTATACGTTTATTTGGCTTATGACGTCATATACAGAATGGAAATTACGTCATTTTATACATATACTACCTTTTTACACTGTCAGATAGGATTTTTTTCTGACGTGTCCGATATTGTCTATGTTGAATGTATATATTTTACTAGAAATATTCATAGGCATATATTAAGTGCGTTGAGCCATTTTTAAAGTCCCAGTAACACTTCATTACTGACAGAATAATTCGAAAGATAACGAGACTCGAAAAATTCTTATTTTTACACGTAACTATCAAAGTTAAATCAAGATGTATCAGAATATTATACCTTTCCTTAAAATAATAAAAAAACAAAAAACAATTCTGAAATGACAAACGGACATTAAGTGTGTGGTCCGAATCCTTAAGTTAAACGGTCAATAAAATTGTTTTAACTTGACAGTCAACTACAATTATTTCTGAATTTTCATTAATATCAAGGGCCTGATATTACTGGAGGCGCTAGTTATTGGTAATTTCATTTTGAAAATTGATTGTATAAACAAGTCAGGCTAGAAATGGATAAATAAGATGTAGACTAAGTTAAGCCTGCACTTATGTGCAGGCTGATCTTTGTCTATACCTTCTACCTAATCAGGGATATTTCGGGTTCAGCACGACAAGCGTTAAATTTCTTATAATTACCGAGACGTAAACAATCTAAATATTCTTCATTTACACATTCTCATCTCACACTTGTTCGCACCGTATGATGAAGCAATTCAATAAGTTTTGTTAGACCAAATACGATATCATTATCTAATGCCTCAACGTCAGCTGCGTTCGCATCAGTTTCGCTCACATGGGCGAAATCTATCAGTCTCACATCAAATTTAATATCTTTAGATTTAGAACACATGAACTCTGAGTTATTGGCACAGGTGGCATTTCCGCTTATCTTTTTGCTCTTATCAATTCCACTGTCAACTGACGTTTTAAGTTTGAAATCACTTTTAACGGGATGTGACGTCATTTCCTGTTGGTGACGTGGCAAGATTCCGTCGTAGATAAGCAATAATGAGCAAGAGTACAATTTGAGTCGATTTTCGTCTGAGAGTATTCGTTTGAGTTTATCAAGCTTTTCGATAATCCCACATATGACGTCAGTTCTGTTGGAAAATCCGTTGTGGAAGAAAAATTTTATTTCGTTGGCAACACCATCTTTGTCCAGATATCGACCATGATACTTGTCGTGTATGTTGTATTTAGCTTCATCGCAACGATACACCTGTGGTAAAAACAATCTTTTTTATTTATTGTGTAGGGATGGCGATCAGGCCATTTTATTATAATTTTACTTTGGTTTCGTCTCAAAAGATTCAAGCATTTCGATTCTCTGAAATTCATTTCTATACCTTTATGAAAAAAAAATGTTAGCACGCAACATTTTCGTTGCTTGGGCATAAGGTAGATTTATAAAGTTTTACTGAATAATAATAAAAGAAATCTCTTGTTTTACTGGTCGGCATTAAATCATCTGATTTTTTTTTTTTTTTTTTTTTTTTTTTCGTTGAGTAAACTTCACAGTGCCTAAATACTCATTTACTGTTATTAAGTTACTACATTGAAAACATAAATGTTCTCTTCATTTTTTAAAAGGATTTCAATTGATGCAAATAGATAGTATATGATGCACAGTCTAAAAGTGTCTGAAAACGTTTGTAATTGACCAACCGCTGGCCCTGCGTCTTCAGACACATTTAGACTTCGATTTATCAACGGCGTTTATTAGCAAAATGTATTGCCAGTAGCGTGTAACAACGAAGTGGAATTGTTGGTTGTCGATCGAAACGTCGTAACTATAGCTTCAATAAGCTTTAATTACCAAGTTTAAGTCGCCAAACAATCAAAAAGGCTTAAATAGCGACCAATGTTGGTCTAAATGAATGATTCGATTGGTTGATTGTTTCTTTAATAGGCACACACGATCGGTCAATAGACAGTGTGCGATTGACAATTAAAAAGAAAAAAAGACTTATCAAATCATTCATTTAGACCGGAAAGAATGATGACCGCCGACATTCATGTCGAGCATTTTCCTGTTTTAACTACTTAAGACATCGTAACTGCAGTTTATTTAAGCTGTAAAGCTATAAAAATGATGACTAGGTCGCAAACCAGCTATTTGCTTTATGATCAGTATAATCGAACACATCTTCAGCAAATTCACTGCCGAACAACCTTCTTAGGAATTATTTACCAGCAATCTGAT